>AP025046.1:3962243-3998784 GCA_036186865.1 Eustoma russellianum
TGGGCGGGTCTCATCAGATCTATGCCGGTCGTTCCGTGCTTATTAATATAAAGTAAAAGTGATAAAAATGTAGATAAAATAAATATTTATGACATCAAAATCTTCATCATGCCGCTGTTATGAGTTTGTTCTTTGGTATCAAGGGGGAGAAATGAGAGTATTGATCATATAAATATAAAAGATATACCGAACAACTAACTAATAAACAATGGGATGGAATTAATAATTATTGAATTTTTTTATCCACAACCATTGTATCTAGAGTCTTGTTTTAAATGTAGTTTAATCATTTTCATATGACATTCAAATTTGTAAAATGGTATAATATATTGACATAGTGCTTCTAACATAAGACTAGATGACATTTTCTTGGTTTTACGAGTAAGTCTAGATTTTGAAACTTATATAAAAGTGAACTATGTTTAAACAGTACATTCGACTTGATACAACTTATATACAAATCGAAACATGCGATGCAAACGAGTAGAGTTCCACGACTATGACCGCAACGTGTTAGACTCTACTTTTGCTTCATTAGCATTTCAAAATCGAAAACTTTTTAATTTAACATTTTTTTAGTCAAGAAAATTTCAAGCTAGCCATACTACATTTTGATCACTTGACTAGAAGGCTGATCAACGAACTAAACAGTTCGTGAACTGTTCGAGTTTGGTTGGTGTTCGGTTCGGTAATGGTCAATAAACAAGCCGAATTCGAACAGTTGTTTGTGTTCGTTTACTAAAACGAGCCAAACTATTTGCGACCTGTTCGGCTCGTTTAAACAGTTGAAGGGTTATCGAACCGAACTTGAACCAATTTTAAAGTTCGTTTAGCTAAACAAACCGAGCCGAACAGTTCGTTTAGCTAAAGAATTCAAATTTGAAAACCTAGTATTCGGCTCGGTTTGTTAACACCCCTACTTGACTAAGGGACTAGATGTCCTTCCCATTCTTATTCCCAGTTACAATTATCTTCTAAAAGAAATGCTAACAAATGTTACATTTAGTGCTTATTCCAGCCACTAACTGAAAAAAGGTAGAAGAACATTACCACATTGCCTAAGAGGCTCCGCCTATGACAGGGTGTGGAGGGTCGGATGTACGCAACCATACTCATGCGTTAGAAACACACAGAGGTTGTTTCCCGATGACCCATAATGATACGTCAAGCTGTGTCGATCAACTATTACTTCACAATATAAGAAGTGCAACCAATTTAATGATTCGTTTTGCTTTATTCCAAGATATTCCACGACTGTGGAATAAACTATGTAATAACGAACATATTTTAACCTTTAAATTGTAATTAGGTGTCACAGTTTCTTTTCCTGTTAAAGTTTTTGCGTGATATAAATGACTTACTCATCTGGTGTTAACTTCTAATAAATATTCTTCATCTCGATACAGAACAAAGCCTTTGGTTGGGAAGTCATGTCGACTATTATAACAGGAAAGTTCTCTTTCGTAATTGATTATTTCTTCCTTTACCTACTCTTTTTCTTCTTCAAGACTATAAGTACCCAAATGGGTTGTTTTTGTCCACTAATGAAGAAATATAGTATATATATAGTACAATAATTAATGTACTTTTCATCACTCATTCTTTGAAAATTGGCCGTAAAAACGAAAACCAGCCTTGGTTTTTCGTGAAGGGAAAATTAGTTGCTATTAGTATTTGTGTGAATTTGAAGTTGAAAAGCCTAATAACTATAGCTCTATGTACAACAACAACATTACCCTATTGCCTTAGAAGCTTCCGTCTATGGCGAAGTATGATGGGTCGGATGTACGCAACCATACACATGTGTTATATACACACAGAGGTTGTTTTCCGATTACCTATAATGAAATTGCATCAAGCTGTATCGATCAACTATTACTTCACAATATAAGAAGCGCAGTCAATTTAGTGAGTATTCCAAAGTTAAGAAAGAATGTGTCAGTCAAAAAAGAATGTGTCGTCGGCTCAATTGGAAATGGAAACCAAACTGTAGCTCATGTACTTTCTTCAAAATATTGTTACTTGGCTATTCAACTAATCTTTTCCTACTTAGTGGAGTCCAGCAAGAGTTTGAAATACTTAAGCTATGTTCCACTTTTTTTTTTTGGTTCAGAATTTGCATGTTCTAATATGGAATTATAGATATATAACCTTTAGTATTTTATATTCGCTCTGGTCTTTGAAATTTAAATTATAAAATTAATGGTGAAAATGTCGATAAGTATGACACTGTTTGGTGATTAGAAGAAGAAAATGTAGAAATCAAATATGAAGTGTGACATTTGGTTCTCTATGATGAAGATTTTACCATTACAGGTATATGATTGCACATTCTTCTTCTTGTGAGAGAAAATCTAATAAAAAATCAGAAGGTGGTAATACTATCCGGTGCAAAAGAAGAGTTCCGAAGAATTGCCAAATGCGTAATGGCAATACTGTGGTTAAAGAAGTTAATGTCCGAGATTGGTTTTTTGTCAAGACTTTCGATTCTGTTAATGTGCGATAACAAAACAACGATTAGTATATCTAAAAACTATGTGCAACATTATTAAACAAAACATGCAGAAGTAAACTGGCATTTAATGAAATAGAAAATTGAAGAAAGAATCGTCGAACTCTCTCCTTTGTGAAATCGAAAAATCAATTGGTAGACATTCTTACCAAAGAAGTAAGTGGAACGGTTTCGACCCAATATTGCGAAAGTTAGACATTGTCGATCATACTATCTAACTTGAGGGGGAGGGTTGACAAAGATGATCAAATCAAGAAAAATCAAAATCAAATCATACAATCACGGAAAGAGAATATTCGAACGCTTATTGTATTTTATTGTATTGATTGCATACCGAAAATAGAAATAGTGATCGTATAATATATAGGCCTAATGTATATGTCACAAAATCAATGAAACATCATTTTGCATTCCCATTTAACACTTTCAAGAAAGACTAGGCATGCTTGAACATAGGTATAAACACATTTAAGTCATTATGATTTTAAGACACGCCTCATCTTAAATATGCGTAAAATAACTTGCCAAATGATATACAAACATGGAGGAGTGCTTGGTTGGATCATTTGGAATAATAAAAATGGATATCATTCTCAACTTAATTCATGTAATACTTATAAATGAGTCCAATTGTCATAGAATTAATTTCCATCTATCCCTAGAAATCACATTCACTCCAACGTTTGATTCACATCCTTCACCAATAATGCACACGCACATACCCAGACACATACACACACCTAACACACACACACATATGTATGTATATATGTTAATTGTATACATATATATGTGTGTGTGTATATATATGTTAATTGATACAAATCTTATTTTCAAATAGAATTTGTGGCAATGATCAGATTGCACATGATAATGAATAAAGATATAACTTATATGACAATAAGAAAGAAAATGATTTATGTAGCTGATGTCAAGTGGAGGTACAAGATTTAAGTGAAAATTTTAGGTATTTATGTCGGAATCACGGCTGAAATGATATGGCATTTATAAAAGTGACGTATTCTAAAGGAACATATTATGCATTAGACATTATAAGATATAAAGAAGTGTAAGATTTAGGCTACTACTCATAAATATTAAATAAATAAAGCGTAATAGAAATGATGGATACATATAACTAATTCCATATACCGAGAAAACGCTTAAGTTTTATTGTTTGTTGTTGATAAGATTGCATCAGTGCACTAAACGGATATAAGTTTCATGCTAAAGTCATACCAATTCTAAACTCTATCAGGTCAGACCTACTTAAAAGGATTTGGGTATATCATAGAAAATTTGCAAATCCTTAATCAAGGTGGAAAAAAAATCATCTACCAAAAGATATGAAATTTTACCATAAACTCGAAATGTTATTACAGCAGTAAATGTCACCGTCAAAATCCCTCCAAGAGTTTTAGTTCTGCTTGTGTTTTATGCATTCAGGTTATACAGCGTTACCTTAACAAATAACAACAACGACAACTACAACAACATTATCTCATTGTCTTAGAGGCTCCTGCCTATGATAAGGTATAGAGGTCGGATTATAATCATGTGTTAGAAACATACGGAGGTTGTTTCCCGATGACCTATAATGAAAATTGCGTCAAACTTTGTCGATCAACTGCTACTTCACAATATAATAAGCACACCCGATTTAATATGTCATTTTGCTTATTCCATCGTATTTCAAAACTAATGAAGAGCGTTTCTTTGATTCTATTGGAAATAAAAACAATGTAAAGGCTACGAGCATTTGTTACCATAAATGGTTGGAAGCGGGGAAAAGAAGATGTCTTCTAACTATAGCTTAGTCGAGTACGTCCAAGCTGAGCACGTTGGAATATGATTAAGTGTAAAACAAGAATGTGAGGGCTATAAAAAGCAGAACAAAGGAGATTTGGGAGAACAAGTTGGAAGCAAGATTTTCCCTCTAAGTGAGATCAGATGGGAAGTACATGCAAGGGGTGTATGATGATTCCTCCAATTGCCACTCTTGTATTGGCAATTCTTGCTCTTTGCTTGCCCTCAGAAACCATGGCTGATTACTATCAGTATCCTCCTCCTCCTTACCACTACAAGGGACCTCCTCCACCACAAGAATATAAATATCCACCTCCAGAGTATAAGTATCCTCCTCCAGAGCATAAATATTCACCTCCAGAATACAAGTATCCACCTCCAGATTATAAGTATCCCCCTCCAGAATACAAATATCCTCCTCCCGAATACAAGTATCCACCACCTTCTCCAAAATACAAATATCCACCACCAGAATACAAGTATCCTCCACCAGAGTACAAGTATCCACCACCTTCTCCAAAGTACAAGTATCCACCTCCAGAGTATAAGTATCCTCCACCAGAGTACAAGTATCCACCACCTTCTCCAAAATACAAGTATCCACCTCCAGAATACAAATATCCTCCTCCTGAATACAAGTATCCACCACCTTCTCCAAAATACAAGTACCCACCTCCAGAATACAAGTATCCTCCACCAGAGTACAAGTATCCACCACCTTCTCCAAAGTACAAGTATCCACCTCCAGAGTACAAGTATCCACCACCTTCTCCAAAATACAAGTACCCACCTCCAGAATATAAGTATCCTCCTCCAGAGTACAAGTATCCACCACCTTCTCCAGAATACAAGTATCCACCACCAGAATACAAGTACCCACCACCTTCTCCAAAATACAAATATCCACCTCCAGAATACAAGTATCCTCCACCTCCATATTACAAGTATCCACCTCCATATTACAAGTATCCACCACCTTCACCAAAATACAAATATCCACCACCAGAGTACAAGTATCCACCACCTTCACCAAAATACAAGTATCCGCCACCAGAGTACAAGTATCCTCCACCAGAGTACAAGTATCCACCACCTTCTCCAAAGTACAAATATCCACCTCCAGAGTACAAGTATCCACCACCTTCTCCAAAATATAAATATCCACCTCCAGAATACAAATATCCTCCTCCCGAATACAATTATCCACCACCTTCTCCAAAATACAAGTACCCACCTCCAGAGTATAAGTATCCACCACCTTCTCCAAAGTACAAATATCCACCACCTCCAGAGTATAAGTATCCTTCTCCACCTCCTCCGCCTTACTACCACTAAAGACTCGCACTCCATCTTTTCTCCAAAACATCCAGGTCAAAACCATCAACAAAAATTCTGATAACATATATAGAATGAGTTACATTTGATGCAATTCTGAATTTCTTTTATGTAAACGGACTTTGGACTTTGATTTCCTTATATTGCAATAAATTTGATAACAAATTTATTTTCGATAGTACTTTCTGAGTGCTATGACTAGCGTGATATGCTCCATTAAATTTAGACCAAATTCACAGATTTCTTCTTGGCAAATTAAAGTGAACTGATTGTGTGCAAACATTTTGATTGCAGGACGATCAGTGTTTCACAGCTCCCCATGAATTATCGTGATTGTTTTTGTTCCATAAGGATCTCGAAGAAGAAGAAAATTGAAAGCCAAACGCAAAAATATTTCGTGGACTCCTTTTATTTTTCTTATTCATTTTGTTGTCGTATCATTTTCTTCAGTGTTGAAGTCTCCATGCACGCTAGTGGAGGACTTTCTTCTTTTGTCGTTATATTCACGTACAATGTCGTACTGCTGTCTGCATGTTAGGGTCTTTACTGTCGACCTGTTAGCAAGTGGGATATTGTAAAATAAGTGGTTGTTTGACTTCAATAAAACTGTGTACTGTGTGCTTTTTTACGTTAATAATGTTTTCTTTTTCGATTGCTTCAGTATCGTTGATGCATGCAGAGCTCAAATTTCATGCAGGATTCATGTACCTCGAGTTTTTCTCTTGTTATGCTTGTAGTAGTATGGTATTTTAGGGTTTTTCATTTCTTTTTTCTGTCAAAATATTGATTATATATCAATACAACAACAACATTAACTCATTGCCTTAGAACCTTGGTATAAGAGGCTGTTTCTGCGGTTGGAACCCGTGACCTCAAGGACACAAAGCGCAACCTTACCGATTGCTCTAAGACCCGCCCTAGATTTATCTACGACTCAAACAAACAAACAAACAAATACATAAAGCGCAAGAAAAATGATTGATCTATATACACGATTCCAAGAAAAGCTTGAGTGTTGTTGTTATACTCAGGTTTATACAAACAAATATCGATAATTTCCATGACACGATATCGTTCAATGCGATCAGGCCACTCATGGAGTCTCAGAAACCCAGAACTACATGTTATTACTCTTTTGCCGCGGTTGTCTATGGTATTTGGTAGGAGAGAAATAATAGGTTGTTCCTCTAAGTTGATAAGTGTACGAACAAAAAGCAGATTTACGCTCAGGAAATCTTAAAGACATCAGTCTCTATGTTAGCAGTAGGAGAGAAATCAGAAAGAACAGATTGCTCATTGCTTTTAATTGCTGTTTTGATCCTAACGTTTTTGCACCAGGGACTGTTAATGGAGATAGTTTGCTTGGGCAGTTATGGGGAGACCTTTCTCCATTTTGAAAATAGCTAAGGCAATTCACAAGTTTATATTGCATACTACAATTCTCATTTACCCAAAAAAGAAAAGGAAAGTAAGAAAGAATGCATAATTGGCTGGTAGCTCAAGCCTATGACAGGGTCCGGAGAAGGGTCAGATATGCAATCTTACCCTACACTTTGGGTAAGAGGTTATTTCTGTTTAGAAAATTTTTTACCATTGATATATATTGCGCAATTCCTCTTTTAGTGATGCTATACAGGTCCTACAAGTGGTATCAAAGCGCATGTTCACTCACTTTTCCCCCTGTTTGATCAAATTGATTTATATTCTGTTGAGGTGAGATATAATTAGATAAAATACAGAATATATTGATGACGCAGGAAGCAAACTGAAAATGTGCAGATCCTGCAAAATATAAAACGTGCAATTGATATATCATTATAAACATGGGTTTCCCTCATTGAAAAGAGACAGTTACTGTTTTAAGTTATAAGTTTAGAATCCATTTTTAAGTATATAGATGCCATTAATCAGAATGATTAAAAGAGACAATGAATTGGAAAAACTTTTGTGTGTCTATTCATCCTTTGATAGCTGTCTATTTTTGTGTGTCTATTCATCCTTTGATAGCTGTCTATTTATAGCCAAATACAAGAGCCTAATTACCTATAGTTTTTCGTAATCTAATTGAAGATTACGCTAATCAAATATACAATGATAATTACAAAGATTCAATCTATCTAATCAAATACAAGATAATATCTATAAGATATACAAAATATTATCCTAACATATAAACAAGATACAGAATATCTTAAAATTTTGCTTTTGGATGTTATCATTGTTTCTTCAATTTGGAGTAAGTTATACTCTAATTAAGAAAGTTGATAAATTTTGAGATGGTTAAAGAAATAAAATTAGACTATAAAACTAGGACGGAGAGAGTAACTAATGAGCATATATACACACACGGTGAGTGATTTTTATATTTTGAGAACATCAGATAATTTGATCAATTTTGTTTCCATTTTCAATGGATTTAGAATACATCTTTCATTGCCTTTGGAATATGATGGAATAAAGCAAAATGACTCACTAAATTGGATGAGTTTCTTATATTGTGAAGTAACAGTTGATCGACACAGCTTGATGCAATTTTTATTATGAGTCATCGGAAAACAATCTCTAGGTGTTTCTAACACATGAGTATGATTACATACATCCGACTCCTCTATATTCCGTTATAAGTGGAAGTCTCTAAGGCAATGGGTAATTTTGTTGTTGTTAGGTTAGTTTATAACTCTTTCATATATCCTCCACGTAGTACAATATTCTATATGATAGTTCTTTTCTTTGAACACATTCATATCACAGTTTTCACATTCCAAATTTCTCAACTCGTTTTTGGATGCATTTGACGCTAGTAGTGATGCATATAACTACTTGCACACACCGCTAGTCTTCCTGATTTAGAACTGCTGACCTTATCATTGCTTATTAATTAAAGTAGTTTGACCATAATGTGAAGCATATAAGTATTCCCACATACTATCAATCCGGATGAGATCAGAAGAGGCCTCATATGAGACAAAATATGAGACCTCCAATCATGCTACGCCACGTGTACAAAAGAGCCCGCTGTTTACTTTTTTCTTTTTTAAAAAAAAGACTTTTGTACACGTGGCATCGCGTGATTAAAGGCCTCATATTTTACCTCATATGAAACCTTCTCAGATCTCATCCGTTGAGTACAGTCGATATAAATTTGTCCGTCCTAAAAGTACATTATGTGGGCATTTTGCCAGTAAACTTCCATCTAATCCTGTGTCATATATTTCATTTTTAACTGAAAGATATGATAATATTTTTAAGGCGCAACAAGTTTTAGCGATTCATTTTTCATCATATGGGGCAATAGTGTATTCCATGTATAAGAAAAAGAAAAGTTTTTCAGGATGACTAATGCAGTCTTTGGAAAAACTTAAAAATCATAATTTGATATTTAAGACATTAGTCTCAACGCTAGAAAACGTTGAATAAGATGTACAATACAAGCACAGGCCGGGAATTTGGAAGGCATTTTTTTGTCCCTTCTCCTTTATTACCTGACTGCAGAAAAAACTGTGTTCTGGAAAAAATTTTAATACTTTGTCGAATGATGCGCACACATACACGCATGCGAGTGTTTACATGTGTTTGTGTTGTGAACAGATGTGTCCAGCATCAGACAAGACTGATGCCAAAAGTACCCAAAGAAAAAGCTGAAAGCATGTAATGAGAAAAAAATAATTCATTTTCGTTTAGCTTTTTCAGGTAGATTTTGTTCCTAGCTGGTTGCTAGAATTAAAAAGTGAAGAAAATCCTGCAAACATGAGCCAGAGTTAGATGTCCAAGACAGTTATTATAATTGAGTTGTAACATTATCATTTAGCAAGGTATGAGGAAGTCAAGGAAGGTAAGAGAGAGAAGTTCAGAAGAGCATTAGAATTTAAGCATAAACTACAAAAAGGAAAAAGAAAAAAAGAAAAGTTTCTCCTTTCGAAAAATGGCTGACAAGTCACACACGAACTCAGACTCCTTTCACCTAGCTTCTATAGCAACCTCTGCAAACCTCACATTCTTTTGAGAACCCAAAATTCTGCTATAGCATTGTAATTTCTACGCAAGCACAAAGATCTCGCACAAGTTACTGTAAAATTGGTCGTTACTATACATGTTTACGCATCATTTGTTTCCTGCTAAAAGCAAAAATAAAATGTTGAGTAAATAATGACAGAACTATAGGAAAGGAACAAAAGAAAATAAATGCAAATTTTACCTGAACTTCCTGCAGAAGCTCTCCAAGTCCAACTAAAATCTCGGAGAAGCTTGGTCTAATAGAAGGTTCCCCTTGCCAACATTTTTGCATCAAGTCCAAGAGCTTCGGGTGCGCATTCTTGGGAAGTTCTGGCCGGAGACCCTATAATAAAACAATAATGAAAAGAACGAACGTGGTCAGTTGTCAAACCAGTATTAGCATACCAGCAAACTTTATATTTCCCAATTCAGAAAGAAATGGAGACACGCTGTTGACCAATGTATCTGGTCAACACGGACATGCCATGATAATTCATTTAGTAGTTATCGTATCTATTTATAGTTACAGCTAAATTCTCAAATGATGCACTACGCTTCATTGAGCTCACTATTGTTGCCAAGGGGAAAATCCAGGATTGTTCTATATTGAATGATCACATAATCAAATCCAGTAGAAATATTACACTTACTAGTATAGCGGTTCAGTAGCAAATTCAATTAATAAAGGCTAACTAAAAACAGAAAGAGATGTCACCTCAGATAAAAGATGAAGTCCTATCTTCATTTTCCAAACTATATATGTAGATAGAGATCAAGCAAAAGATACGAAACATCTTGGAACTATCATGGGAAAGCGGTGACATGTTGGCAGATGACCTACTTTAGGGTTGAAGTAGTTGAGACGTATAGGAGGATGTAAAGACATGAAATCAGCAAACATACTGCTACATGGCTCCATGCTCTTAAACTTGTATTTGCCAAGCCTTCTAGCTCTATACTACCATCAAAATAGGAAAAATCTTAAATATACAAGTGCATTATCATAGGAAAAGCCAACAGACTGCAAACCGAGAACCACTTTTATCCATGAATAGAACATAATGAACAGACAACCCACCTCTCTCACTCCAAGCGCAGCCTGAAGGGGTGTCATAGTCTCATATGGAACCTGCAGATTCAACATATTGGTCAGTGAATAGTCAAGGTCCAGCTGCTATAAGGTTCTTCAATACCTTAAATGACACTCAATCCAGTTCCAGAGAATACCTTGGCTGTCACAAGCTCCCAAAGAACAACAGCAAAACTAAATACATCTGCTTTCTGGTCGTAGGGCTGATGGTTTATAACCTGCAAATGAGGAGGCATGAATAAGGAGACAAATTAGTATTAGCCGAGGAATATTATGAACTTAGGACATAATGCCACTGCAAAGGATGAAACAGAAGTCGGTGGAAATGAACACCGATGGCTGGGAGTGCACTGAAAGGATGAATGATATATATAAATCTACATAAAAAAATAAGTAATTGTTAATTTTCAAAGGGAACTTTTAGTTAGTGCGTTAAGAACATTAAACTCTAGCTTCCTCGTACATATATTACCAGTAGAATCACCACGCATAATTGCACTTGACTAAACAAAATGGATACTTTCTGTTATAAGACATAATCAAAGTACTCATGAAACCATATTGCACAGTAAATTCGAGGAAACAGGAGCTGGTGATACGTAAATAATGAATATTCAGACCTCTGGAGCCATCCATCTATATGTACCGGTCTCCGCTGTCATAACACCCTCTCCGCTTTGAATCCGAGCCACTCCAAAATCAGCTACTTTGACAACCTTTACGTAGGTCATAACAAGTATTAAAAAGAATACCAAAGTAAAACAATATTGATATATCTATCAACCACAAGGGTGACCATGAAAGCAACCAGTTATATGTGTGTATCATATTCCAAGATTTCTACATCCACCCAAAAAAACAAAATGACATAAATGTCATCTACCAGCAAAAATGGTGTCCTCAAAGAAAAGGTTACAAATTGGAAGGAAATTTGAAGATATACTCCTAACATGCCATCCAATGTGGCAGAAAACATTGGTCCAACTAAGCCAAAGAAAGAATAAACTTGTAAAGAATAAAGATACTGGAGGTTTTTTTTAGTCCTTTTACTTGGGGTTCCTACTCCAAATTTGCCATCCCAGAAGCTCCAACAATCATATCTGTCAACTTGTTTTAGATTATCTGGATCCGAAATAGATTCTGAGAAAAATAGATTTCATCAAGGATCAGTTGTACTCGCATTTACAGATTCTGAGAAACAGATTCCATGATCACAGGCCTTTTCTCTGTCCCTGCTAAATTACCTGTCATTCATGATTCACCGGAAAATGGCTAAGATAGCCCACCCATTCCAAAATGCGTATTAAAAAAAAAAAATTGTCCTACTGCATCCTAGTCAAAACTTGGTCATCAGTACAAATTCAGAAAAATTCCTCCAATTAATCTTGCTCTTGGCGACAGCTTTTCAGGAACCAACCCAGCACCTAGATTCATAGGCTAGTTGCCTCAAGCTTCCTATAGCACAATTTAATCAGTTCTACCTTAATGAACCCCAATCCTACAAAGGGGGCAACACAGCAAGCACACAAAGAGAAGAAAATATCAAAAGCTTGCAGAAGAGTTTCGTATAAAATTTTTCAAATCCAAAAATATGTTGAGACCTCAAACCACGCACAAGAAAAGATAAAGGCAAAGGAAAAAACAAAGAAAAATGATGATGAAGAAGAAGAAGAAGAAATGTCCAAGAAAAGCAGACAAATCGGGTTCAAGTTTCTTGAACTTTACTATACCAGTTCCCACATCCATAGTTATTAAACCTGGACCAGACATCAGCCTGACAAGAACACCAGGCCAAGGGGTCACTGATTCAACCGGTGATCACTGGTAGGTTCTAGATATTAATAAAATGGTGATACACCGATATAATATAAATATTTTAAGAAGTTAGAAAAATATGATATTAAGCGCTGGTCACTGGTGAGTTCAGCTGGCAAGTGAATCCAAGACATTCCAAGCCAAATGCTCAAACGATCAATTAACTCAACCGACCCAGTCCAATGGATGAATCACTAGTTCGATTGGTCATACCATCTCGTTTAGATAACAATGCCCACTTCCAGAATACTTGTAGAATAGCTCATCTGGTATATTCATGTTATTTACCTTGAAACTGTCCATAAGCAGATTCGCTGTCTTTAAATCCCGGTGCACGATATTATTTTGATGCAAGTATTCCATTCCTTTGCAGACATCAATTGCAAACTTCAGCAGCTGAGGGAGCTTCAAGATGTTATGATTTTTGTGCAAATAATCATAGAGGCTTCCTCCATGCATATATTCTACACAGCATCAGTGGCCATGCATCAATAATTGCACATAAATTGTTGGACTCTTCAACTAGCTTATACATAGAAAGCTTGAGATAATAAGTAAAGAACAACTGAAGTCACTCATCATTCAAACAGAAATATGGAATATTAAAAGATTATAGAACAACTCAAATACCTGTCACTATTGACAAGTGAGGCAATTTTGTACATGCACCTATAAAACGAACAACATTTCTATGTTCTACTTGCCTGTCAAGAGGTAAATAAATATAATTAGAAATGCAAGAAAATAATTTACAAGGACAAGCCAGTAATTGGAATCATTATCAAACATTCATTATCAAATAAAATGTAACATGAAAGTAGCGTTATACATGAGGACCACGATGTAACACAATTTTTTCAAGAACTAGTAGCTGCCTCAGATAGTGACCATCCAACAAATATATCAAAATAGAAGACTACGTCTTCAGTTATATCCTTTGCCCCGTGCATGACTAGGTTTTCCTCAAGCACTTGATGTTATAATCCTACGTCTATCGCAGTAAACTAGCTAGACTAGCATATACTAGACACTGTACCACAACTATTCTGTATACTTTTCATAGGTTTCTTTTCTCAAAGGGAACAGCAAGCTACTTTTGCAAGACAAGGTTCAGTCATTGGTTGTGGATGACATTATAAAAAAAGTCAACAAAATTTTAAAATAAAATCCCAAATTAATTATGACAGCGCATGTTTGGAAGTGGAAAAACAACATTTTTCTGTACTACCTTTTCCACATGGAAAAAGTAAATCTCATTTGAAATAGTGTTTCTCATACTCAGTGCACACAATACACCGTAGCAATATATTTCACACAAAGCCCGTCATAATACAAACAGCATCAACTCGAATCTTCCCATTTTAGATATAAACATCATATCCATATTTGACATATATCGTTGTTTCCCAGACGAACATTGATGTGTGTGCATGGTTATCCATTCGGTCACACATTGTTTTGATATCTAGTGTGTCACCTTTTCTCCTTCATTTCAGCTTCCATAATTTCTGCCGCTGAAATTTTCAGCCAGTCAGTTACATGTTCTCCATAAGCTTTCATGCCATCCACTGAAAATTAAGCGATTCCATATGATTTTGTTCTCATAGAACTCTACTTGAATAGAAAATGGAGGTACATATCATCCTCTGAAGATTAAGCAATTCCTTATACTTTTGTTCTTGATGAACTCTTCTTGCGTTATATAGCAAAATATTTGGACATTTGAGCTTAATTTTTCAAAAACACAATTCTCATTATTTCTTCTTCCCACCTCACCCTGATCTAATAACTATTTCTAATACACAAACAGGAGACAGAAGTAAAACCTGTTATAGCAAATCTTTTTTAATAACTTGCATAGCGTTATAATTGACTGGACATCGCATTGTCCTTCATTCATAAAATTGTCAAATCAAAAATCATGCAAGACTGTCACTTGCCATTTCTTTTTCCCCTTCTCTTCAAGCCATAGCATCTCGTCATACCTTAGTATTGCAACCTCCTGACGGAATTCTTCCTCCAATGTGGCACTCAAATGCTCAGACCTCAGAATTTTAACTGCAACATCCAGCCCAATATAAACTCCACGATATCTGTCATCCATGGCATTCGCACAATCAAGTAAGAGAAAAAGGCAAGAAAAAGTTTTGGAGCAATGCCTATTGTTTCCTAGTCAAGTTAGAAATTGCAAAAGACCGATGCGGAAACAAATCTTTTGCTTGAAACATAAAAGTAAGGATCAAATGCCAACTCACAAGTCTCCACAGGAGCCTGAGGCAATTTTCTCCCCCATTTTGATTAACCTTGTATCTATTTCCCATCCTTGAGAATTTGCTTCCACCGCTAGACTTTTCTCGACATCAGGCGGACATAGTAAAGAACCAGACCATGATCCCTGCATGATTCATAAGAACCAAGCTAAATCTTAATGTGCAAACTACTGGTGAAATAACATCACTAGTCAGACACGCCATGGCAAAAACATAAAATAGTTTAAGCATATAAAAGTAATTCCTGGCAAGCACGTTGCGCCTTACTCAGTGCCGGAGTTTAAATTGTGCATCTCGAGCCACATAAAAGAAAGTGTATGAAACTACCACAAGATCCAAAAATATCTGAGTAGGAAATAAGAACAAGCAGCACAATTATGTGGAGGTGCAATTGCTTCATGTTACTGACCAACCATATGGTCTTTCAATTAGACCAACTGGAATATCACAGTAATGGCTCTACGATAGAAAAAAACTGGACAGGTAACAATAAATATGTTTTCAGGGAAGAGGCCAAAGGAACCATAGAGCAAGAAAATTTGCGGGGAGGAAAAAGAAAAGAAAGGGGGGAAATGTGGACAAATTTAAGCTCCCTACAAGGTCACATTTAATGGAGTTCCCAAAAATCCACTAAGTATTCAACAATTAGACTATTACCAAATTACCAATATATCAGTTTGGACCAGAGCAAATTTTGATTCAAGCTTAAGATTTAAAATAACACCCAATGCTTAGAGAGCTGTGTTGCAAAATGATGATAGTACTGAAGCTAAAACGATAGGGACTGAAATAGGTAGGACGTAATTGACATCCAGTCATCCAGCCATGGCTCCGCCATTGTCCAAGCGCCAATCCACCAATCAATTCTCAGAAAAGACAACTTTCTAAGCATTTTGATTGACCATTGGGCAATTATCAACCCAAAAGTAAACTCCTAATGTGAATTGTCAATGTGCTTCCTTTTCAAACTGGCGGGTAGCTTTTCAAAGAAGAGCAACAACCAAACATAATAAAAACTGCAAGCAAGGTCAAGCATTCAGGAAATTACCTCATTTTGGTTTATTGCATTCCTCACCGCCTCAGTCAAGCTCTCAGGATCCTGAGCACAAGATTGCAAAGTCAACAACATTTGGACTCAGCACATATCCCTGTCATACAAGAAATAGAATCACAATGCTCCTTATAGCAGAAGTTAGCCCGGTCACATTACAACAGATTCATCCATGTTCATCACTGGATCAAAGAGATTGCATTTTCCCTCTCACCAAAGAAGAGATGATCTTGCTACACAAATTTCAACCACGCAAAAAAAAAAAAAAAGAAACAGAAGGGGAAAAAAAGTGGGGAAAAAAGAGGAAAAGAAGAAGAAGAAACAGAAGAAAATCCATATGCTTTTCATATAAAATGACAACTACATTGCTGGTCAATTATTTGCATCTAGAGATGCAAAAGAAACCATCAGAAAATGCGCAGATGAGACAAAGAAAAATCGGAGCTCAACTTCAACTTATATAATGTCTAAGAGCATATATTTTACTTCAGGAAAATAGGTCATACAACAAAAATATCCAGGTAAATTAGTGAATACCTCAACAGGCCAACCATCAACGACAAATACATCTAACGAGTAGCCATCCGTTGTTGAGAAGACATGAGCCTCACGAATGTTAAGTCCAATGTTAGAAAGCAAAGCAGAAAGCTGGAGACAGAGACAGATGGAAAAAGAGTAGCAGACACAGGCAAACAGTTAGAGCCCGTATAGAATTACAATTACCAATGGAGTAACATTAGAAGCCCAATGGCAATATGCACACTCACAAAGCACGCTGCCACCATATGGGTTAAACATTCAAAACTTACCAAATATCCAGGTGTGGAAAGAAAAAACAGAAACCGAAACGTAATAAATGGATAATCTGCAATCAATACTGTAAGTCCCTATGGACTTCAACTACGTAGCATCACATATGTGTAGATTTCTGTCTCTACAGATTAGGCTTAACAACTACATTAATGACCTAAGTACAGATCGTACATGATATTAGAACTATGCCTTGGAACCAAATCTGTAATAACCAATAACGACTCACTGTTTAATCAAATAATGGCTACCAGACGTTACAAATGCACAGCAAGGTTGAGAAAAGGAAAAAAGAAGAAGAAGAAAAAAGGAGCCAGTGTTTAATGCCCAGGTAATTTATAAAGGGAGCCCAGGCAACAAAAAGAAGTTAAAAGCTCAAAAATTATGCCATAATCGATCAAGGTAATGAATGTATAACTACCTGACTAAGAAGCTTCGGTTTGTCCATGGTTGAAAATATGATTTCATGGATTGGCACAGATGAAATTTCCTGCCTGCACTACTATACACGAGTTACATAATGTTTGACACAAAAAATAAATAACCTCTTTAAATTAACAAGAAACAACCAATGAACTAAAAAGGGACATGCGGTGTAGGAACTAGGAACTTCAAAGTAAAACCAGTATATCGAAATGTAGATTGCGGTCACACATGGAGAGCTTAAAACAATTAATACTTTCACATCACATGAAAAATTTTGTTGGAAAGCAATCACATATAACAGGGAAAAGAACATAGAAGCCTTAATGAATATTTAAGTTAAATTCTCCACTCTTGGTAGCTCAGATGATTTTGAATCATATTTGATTTGAAGGCTTATAATATTAGGCAGCGAAAGTTTGAAGCAATCATATAATTTCAAGAACCAAGGGACAGTTTACTACTTCAAAAATTATTTTCAGTCATATATCATCATGAAGAACAGACTTGCACAGCAGTAACAATTGTTGGTAGGTGAACTGAATCGCATCCTTGATCCAACACCAGCTTCCTACAGAAATGATAGAAGTAAAATAACTACGCAGATTAGGAGTGTTCTGGCAAACCTTTCCCTGGACCCCACGTGCCAGAGCTAGACTCCCGTACGGAATCAAGTTAAGATATTCATATCATCATTTCTTCTTCTTTTTCTTTCAAGTCTTTATAAGAAAATCACTTTATGCTACTATAAAAAATTATCAATCAATTCAAATGTAATCTCTAAAGTAGTTGGTGCTTATATCGTCAGATATTTGATTTTCCTAGTATTCAGATTTAAACACCCATAACTAACATTTTATCAAACGTCTCCTTATCAACCTGGTATTTAACTTCGAGAATACTATTGCACCATAATCATGTATTGTTCAGGCTCTGTATCCCAGAATAATTCCAATGCTTGTAATTAATCTGAAATTAAATATACATCATATAAGAGGCAAAGAAAGAAAGCAGAGATTTGCAAAGATTGTTTACAAAGATCACATAAGTTCTCTGACGCAAACCTTGTAAACAATCTAAGTTCTGCAAATGCTGCTGCTTTATTATCGATATGCTGCTGTTTATGTATATGTATTACTCATTTGAGTCACAGCACTAACCCATCTATGCATGTTCCCTATCGGAGAGGATGAGAATCCCCCCCCCTAACCCACCCACCAACACACACAGCCATCCATCACCAACACAATGAAAAAAGAAAAATTCGAGAATCACCTAGTGGAATCTTCTGCCAGAGTTCCCCTATGAAAGTTGCCGATATATTTCCTTACATCCAAATTCAGGTCCTCGAGCTTACAGCAAGGTTCAATGTCATGCCCAAAATTCCTGTTCCAAATCAGAGCAAGTGAACAAAGCACCAAAACCGAGAGGGAAAAATAGACATGCAAATGCAGAAGTCATAATAACACTCAACACAAGTCTTCAGTGGTATAAAACATTTATTGTCGCCAAGATACTTCGAGAAACTTTTTAACGAATCAGTGGGGGATGAACTCGCATTGAGTGAGTTATGTAACTCTGAAGAAGATAGAAACTTAAATATAGTAGAAAAACTCGATTGCTAGAGGTAGAACATGCTTTGAAAAGGATGAAAAATGATAAATCCTTTGGCCCAGTAGTACTCCAATTGAGGCTTAGAAATGCCTACGGAAAGAAGGTATTATGTGGCTCACAGATCTTTTTAACAAGATTATGAAGACCAGAAAGATGTCTGACCAATGAAGGAAAAACACTTTAGTACCTTTGTATAAAACAAAGAAGATAAACAAGATTGTGCAAATAATAGAGGAATTAAGTTAATAAACCACACAATGAATCTCTAAGAGCGATTGGTTGAGAAAAGACTTCAACAAGAGACTAGTGTATCTGAAAATCAATTTGGATTTATACTAGGAAGGTCAACAATGTAGAGTATTCATCTCTTGAGAGATTTATACAGAGATATCGAGAGATAAAGCAAGATTTACATACGGTTTTCATTGACTTGGAAAATGCATATGATTAAGTTTCACGAGAGATCTTGTGGAGAGTGTTTGAGAAAAGGTGTTATAGAAGCATATATAGAAATTATAAAAGACATGTATAAGAACGCAATGACAAGCGTAAAGACTCCAGGAGGACTAAGCTCGGAGTTCCAATTACGGTTACATTAAGGATCAACATTAAGTCCATACTTATTTGCTTTAGTTATAGATGAGCTCACACAACACACTCAAGATAGAGTTTCAAAGAACATGTTATTTGCAAATGACATTATGTTGGTGGATGACACCAGTGAAAGAGTCAATGCTAAGCTGTAATGATGGTGGAAGACACTAGAGGAAAAGGGTTTCAAATTAAGTTGAAAGAAGACAGAGTATATGAAATTTAATTTTAACAACAAAAGAATGATCTTAAAACTTTGTGTGAAACTGAAAGACATAGAGATTCACCTAAGTGATAGCTTTAGGTATTTAGGACCTATACTATAGGAAAATAGACAAATTGACAAGGATGTGAATCTCTGGGTACAAGCAGGATGGTCAAAGCGAGAAGTACGTCATCTCTTCTTTGTGACAGGAAAGTATCATTAAAGATTAAAGAAAAGTTTTATAGGACGGCGGCACGACCCACATCGTTGTATGGTCTGAATATTGAGCAGTCAATTATGAGAATGAACAAAGAATGCGAGTGACAGAAATGACAGTGTTGAGATGGATGCTTAAACATACAAGCAAGGATAAAATAAGAAATGAACTTATGAGCGAAAAGGTAGGGTGGCTCTTATAGATGAAAAATAAGGGAGTCAAGATTAAGATAGTGTGGACATGTGCAAAGGCATCCTGCAAATGCACCTGTTAGACGGCACGATATAATGAATAACGTGCATGTTAAATGCGGAGAGGTAGACTAAAGAAGACATGGAAAGCGACAATAAGAAATGATATGACTTATAAGATAATTGAGGAGCATATAATCGGTGATAGAGTGTAGTGGTGACAGCTAATTCATGTAGCCGATGTCATGTAGATGGTACAAGATTTAAATGAAAATGTTAGATACTTGAACTTGAATTACGACTGAGATGAGATGATAATTTTCATAAATGCGTATTCTAAAAACGCATATTATGCATTAGGTTGTAGAAGACACACAAGGAGGGTAGGATTTAGGCTACGACTCAAAAGCAAAAAGAAGGATAAATAAAACGCAAGAAAAATGATTGATCTATATAGCCGATCTCACATAATGGAAAAAGGCTTGTGATGTTGTTTGTCTTATCACATATTAAACGAACTAGCAGAAAATTAATATAAACCTAAGCATTACCTATTAGGCAAAGTTTGTATTCCATCATCTACTTTAGCTTCTGTCTTTGGAAAAGATACCGCAGTTGATGCTTGTTGGTCTTTGCTATCTTCTCCCTTAGTCCAGAAACTCTGCCCAGTAACATGGAGGTGACCATCACATGAAAAAAAATTGAAATAAAAGAGGGGGTGATACAAATATGTCCAAAATCGTATCGAGATGCCAAGAGGACTATATTAATTCAGCACGAAATACCAAAATCAAACAAGAGGAATATGCCAATTTAGCCATGAAATACCAAAGTCAAACTTCGACCAAGTAGGTTATGAATTTCCACGCCAGACTGAGCTAAGAAACTATATAACAAGTAGGAAATGAACATCCCCACTGCTCAGTACTCATCTTCAAGTAACTTTCAATTTGAGTATAATTTTCATAACACTCTAATGCAGCCCTAAGGACAACTCAACATTCCGCTCCTATCACTCCAGTACGACACATTCATAATGGATAACTCACTCGTATTATACAACATATGAAATATGAAGTTGAAGATCTTTGATTCCTACTATGGTTATGTTGCAACCGACGAAATGGATTACCTTGGGCATCAAAAACTATTTTTCCAGTACAGAAAATTTAACTGCATAACCTTCCATTCTCAGGCATAATCGTTCTGTTCATTCTATCATGCCTACTCATAAAAGCAGGGCGCTCCTCCCACACAAACTGTATACCAAGGAAAGAATCAATGCATCTGCTGATGAACTTCTATGACCATTAAAAAACACGAAGTTCATTCATCAAGTCTCTGATACATGTAAGTCGTTCAAAAAAACTTCAGCATATGCGCAACGAGTCAATACCATTAAACCAGAAGGACTAAAAGCATCCTGTGTCATCTAAATTTTTTGTTCATAGGATGGGAAAAGCAGACAATAGTTTACCTCCAAGCTTTTCAATCCTATGCAGCGGAAGGCAGTCTAATCTATCTTTTTGGCAAATAAACATGGCACAAGTGACTTGAAAAGTTAATCCCGCACATCATACGTGAAATAGTAAACCAAAAGAAGACAAAAACTTAAGGAATGATGATAATAGTCATTACCGCAGCCTTCAACACCCAGAATGCAGAATCAGATAAATAAAATGGATCAAACTTTTACCTCTAAAAACCTGACGTGAAACACAAGACGTTTCTCAGGATCCCTAGCCATGGCAAGAAGCTTTTGATGCAACAGCACATCTTCAACTCTATCCATATTAATATCTAACCCATAACTGAAAACAAAAACAATTAAAAGAGGGAAAACAAGGTATTGCTCTATTTTCTATTTAGAGAAGGGGAAATATAAGAGAAGTTCGAACAAGGAAATAGAAGCATCAATGACGCATTGATACTTCTATCGCTCATAATCAAACATTTTAAAACTTCACAATCAAGCACAGTTACTTAATAGGACAATAATTCAATGAAATCGCTGCAAGAAGACACAATCAGCTACGCCAAGCCTTTTCGTTCTCAAAAGTAAGCATCAACATAAACCATTCCCAAAAAATGCCCGCAGTAGTACGCTTGCTACATTCACATTTTACACACAGCGGCCATAGCTAGCTCGTAGCTTGGATACGTAATTCATATGTCAAAAAGAAGAATGCGGTGAAGGAGTATCACCTAGCTGGCAACCGATTGAAGTGTGCCTCCAACTGATCCCGAAACTGCGGATTCGAAACCGCTTCTTCATTCTGGCACTCAACAAGCCGATTATACACATCGTTCCTTACGTCATACCCTCCGACTCCAAAACCGCCAAAGCTCCTCTCCGGCGACGAGCTCTCCCCTACTCCTTCAACAAAATCCATATTGTACTAATTAACACTCAAATATGCAGCATAAACACTCGTCTTTCTCCTCCAAACTAGAAAAAGCAAATAGCTCCGCTGCCTCTGCGTAATTAGTGTCCATATTTTGTTCCTGAGGCCAAATTGAAGCTACATAACTTCCATTGAAATGGAAAGCTAGAGAGAGAAAGGGAGTAAAGAGAGAGTGAAGGCAAGAAGGTGTTGAAAGTAGAGAGGAAGTCCGGAATCCTTTTCAGCAACGGTAGCGTGGAGTTATGGGTACAGGAGAACGACGTGACGAAGACCCGAGAAACACTCTTCGGGTTTTGTGTGTGTGAGAGAGATCAGTTTGTGAGATGTGAGAGAGGATGAATCCTGGAACTGAAAAGACAAGTAATATTCATTTAGCTTATTAATAACATTAGTGTTACGGTTGGGATCTCCAAATTCCAACTTTCCTTACCCCTTTTGTGACCAAGCGACACGTGGCAGCAAGGAGGTGGTGAGACTAGAGGAGGGTCTCTTATCTAGCATCACCACCTCCTTGCTGCCACATATCGCGCGGTCGCACGTCACCGCACCCCTCTTGCGGTGAGGTGATCTTATCCCGTTACTACCAACCAAGCCGATCAGACCTTGCTTGAAGAAAAAGAAAAATATCATCGGGCTTGCTCTATATACACTTACGTGTTCAAATCTTCTTTGTGTAAGCTCTTATCTCTTAATGTTCATATACCCTAAATATAAGTTCAGATGATATTTAAAAGAGTACGAAATATTAAAATAGCTTGACAAAAAGAATGTAGTCATAGTAATTGATTTGTATCAATAGAATGATAGCAGTAGCTTCACATGTATATCAAACTCAAACCCCATTCTAAAAGAATTTAGATGTACTAAAAAAAATTAAACGATTTTCGGGTACTATGGAAAAAATGTAAAAAATAAAAATTTAGAAATAGTAAGTGAGTTTTGTATAACAACAACATTATCACATTGTCTTAGAGTCTTTCGCATGTGACAGATATAGGAGATTGGATGTACGCAACCATACTCATATGTTAAAAAAATATAGAAATTGTTTCTCGATAACTCATAACGAAAAGGAGGATGTGAGAAGTTGTATTTGTGTCTAAATTAGTATTATAGATTCTTTGAAGAATTTGTGGTTGATGTCTGTCATTTTTAGTATTGTTTTAATGAATTAGACTGGATAGTGGATAAAGGATAAAGGCAATAGTTTATATAAAAAGAGGGACAAAATCTTGCACAATAAATTTCCAAAAGATTCGGTGTAATAATGCTTCGAGTATTTGTACTTGAGGACCTTTTAGCTGTCAATTTGAAAGTGACCATGAAAATACGACTTGCTTTTTATGCTTAAGACGGCTCACTATTTTTTTTTTTTTTTTGGAAAAGGATATTCCGTGGCCCTGAGGCCCACCGTCCCAGTTTCGACCATTGTGAAAGATGTAAATCAGTTTAGCGGCTTTTTAGGTTGGGTGAGGACTTACAAAGTGACCCACATAATGTGTTCACTGCAAACCAGGCTTTCGGTCTAGCAGCAGTGGAACAACCACACTGTGCGTATCTATGGATCGAACTCTTGACCTCTTGAAACAAATCTCAACCTGAATACCAACTAAGCTATGTCATGAAGGCCGGCTCACTATTTTCTTTTTTTAGATAGTGAAGCGATTCGATTATTTCACGAATATTATGTAAACTCAGGAGTATAACATTTTGAATTTGACCATTTATTTTTTTGACAAATCAAATATATAGAATATGTGTGTTCTATTTTTGTTCAATCATCTTGTATTTTTTATATAGATAGATCGCGTGTCACATCGTAACATTATTTGCTCTTAAGCAACATAAAATTTTTGCTTGATTTATTAACTATCTTCGCATTATCTGTCAAAATTACTTTTTAGTTTTTTCATAACATCTTGTCATACTAACAATTTTATTGTAACATTAGTTGCTCGCAACATAAAATTTCTGCTTGATTTATTCACTATGTTAGCATTGACTTTCAAAATTATTTTTTCCTTTTTCTATAACATCTTGTAATATTAACGGCTCCATTTCATTTCCCAAATAAAATAACAGAAATAGTGGGATGAATTTGGGTCCATGATTAATACACATTTTTAGAGATTTACGGGTTGTTTTGAAATACAAAAATTTTATATGCAGTCAATTTGTAACACTTAAAGCAGTATATTTCAATGAAAAGCATCATGTATAAGAAAAATAGCAAGAACAACATTGAAATAGTCAAATAAATTAATTCCTACACCAAAAAAAAAAAACCCCCACAGGTCACGTTTGTTCTTTATTTTCATTTCTCGTTTGAGTTGTGATGATGTAAGTGTTTGGTTTTTTATTTTCGATTTATCGATATGAATAATATAAAATATTCAATATGATACTTGTTTTGATCCATGTAATGCTGACTTTTGATATGAGATAATTGATTTTTTAAAAATAATTTCACTAATTTTTGTAAATGTTATTTCTTTCGTATAGTAATAAATAAATAATAAAAAATAAGTTAAAACTTTATTTTTAAAAAATGTGCAGAATGAAAAATAGAGGAGAAAAATGTAAGAAAGAACACAACCCAATAAATCTAACCACCAAGTACAGTTTTATCTAAAATTAAGGTGACGTTTGGTTTGCACTTAGTGTATGACAGGATATGAGTTTGGAGGATATATGTCTGAGTTTAAAAGTAATAGTTGTTTGGTATTGAAGTGGGAATGAATGTGATAGATATTGATGGTATTTGAAATGTATCGGAATTTAAATAGGTGTCGAATGTGGTCGGCCGAAATAGTGACCGGCCGGCGGCGGCGGCCGTGGCGTTGACCTGCCATACCCTCATTCTCGGTCATTCTCCCATATTGATAGACAATGGACTAGTATATCAAAAAAAACAATACAAATAATTGGATATCAAACTGAAACTCATACCTCCATTTTCCCAAAAAAAAACACTTTCAATGGATTTGAATTCCTCCAAACTCATTCCCTTATTCTTAAACCCCCAACCAAACACCACCTAAAAAGAAAGTTAAGTTCACATACTTTCTGTCCTCATGACATAGCTCAACTGGTTCCGGGTATGAGTTCTCGAAAGGGAGGTCAGGGGTTTAATTCTTGCCAAAGGCAAGAGAGCTGATACCTTTACTGGGGCTCCTTAGTATATGACCAAGCTTCTGTTAACGAGCCGTTGGGTACCTGATTTACATCCCTACACTATCTTTGAGATTGGATGTGACACATACTTTTAGTGGTTGGGGTTCAAACTTTAAGTTCACATGTTTTCTCTTCTTTCCGGACTATGCCACATGCATAGGAGATAGGACAATTGAGAATTTTTTATTTTATCACATGACATTATAATGTCGACGCAACATTTGGTCTGGACTATTATTTAGACAATAATTTTTTCGCTTTTTCACGTGTTTGTTTTTATAATGTTACGTTGACCTTAAATGGGTTGCCAATTTTTTTTTTATTGCATTTGCGCTACCACTTTTTTGTGTTTTGCCATACCTAAAGCACATTTTTATGGAATTATGTGATAAAAGGTTGTGCACTTATAGGAAAGAAGAGTCTCATCCTACTGTTCTCTTTGTTAAATTGTGTCTACTTCCATGTAAAAGATGCTTACTACGAAATGCAGCTTAAGGCTAGTGGAGGCAATTGCATAACGACCAAGATCAATAACTCAAAATCAAGATGTTTTTTTCTTTTGTTAGAATCTCTCTTCACTTCCAATTCAATTCACATTAGAGCAATTAGTAAGTTTGGTATTTTATGACCTTGAAGTCACAGGTCCGAGCTGTGAAAACAGTTTCTTACACAAAAAATACAGAATAAGGCTGCACACATCAGATCACAAAGCGATACGACTCATCTCTGAACTCTGAGCAAACGCGGAGCATAGTATACCAAGAACGCTCTGATTCTTCACTTCATATGGACATTACTCAACAACAACAACAAAAAAAAGTTGTGAAAGCAAATTATATAAATTTGTGCTTGTTTGAGTTATTGTAATCATGACACAGTTTCTAATAAAAGTTTTCATGTAAAATAATTACATCTTTATTGATAGAGTAAAATAATGACATTAGTTACCATACATTGAATATTTTACACTATTGAATGATAGTTATTGCATCAGGTAATTAAAATCAAATACAAATGCATAAAGTTTTGTGGTTGTTTTTATTTTATATTATATCACGATAACCATACATATTTTTCGACAGAACTTTTTAACTCGTCATTTTTCCTTTCATATTTTTCACTATATAAAACAATAAAAAAATTTTGAATACTGAAAACACATGTTAGTATCAACATAATATGCACTGACATTGATTTGGTCTAAAATTTAAATTCCAAAATTAACATACAAGCCCTGAAATACCTATTATCTTACATTTGACACTCAACCTTTTTCTCACTATTGTCAGAATATATATGTATGTATATGTGTGCGTGTGTCTATATATATATATATATATATATATATATATATATATATATATATATATATATATATATATATATAAAATAGCACCTTTCTTTTCTCCTCTTTCCGTTTTTAGAAATAACGGTAACACCGACACCTTACATGCATGTTCCCTGTAAAGCATTAAGCCGTCCCCTGAAATAAGACGCCGCAGCACATCAGTCGCCACGATGTCGTACGATACACTCTCCAACGAAAATGCGATCCCGGCGACGGAGATAATGATCAATCTGGACGATTTTGATCCGAATTCTGTGGTTGCGGAGCCGGTGCCGTTGGTGGTTGAAACACCGGCTTCGTTAGATAATGGAGAGAAGGAGAAGGGGATCGTGCTGGGGAGAAATGTTCACACCTCGTGCTTGGATGTCACGGAGCCTGACGCTGACGACGAATCCACCGGAGATAAAGATGCTTACATGGCTAGTGTCTTGGCTCGATATCGGAAAACTCTCCTTGAACGCACAATGCATCATTTAGGTATTTCTCGATATCCTACGTTTTCTTAATTGTTTTAAGGAATTTTTTATAGATTTTGCTGTCTTTAGGATATACTGGATATGTGTTCTTGTTGAAAATTTTCTGTAGATTTATATTGTTAGATCAGTACGTTTGGATCTCAATGGTGGATGTGTGTGTTCAATTTGGCATTGATGTTTTTTTTTTGGGGTTTTGTACTGTGCGTGCGTTTAATTGTTGGAATTTTTTATTTGGCAGGGTATCCGTATAATTTGGATTTTGATTATGGTGCTCTCGGACAGTTGCAGCATTTTTCTATTAATAATCTGGGAGATCCGTTTATTGAGAGTAATTATGGTGTTCACTCTAGACAGTTTGAAGTTGGTGTTTTGGATTGGTTTGCCCGTTTATGGGAGCTTGAGAAGGATGAATATTGGGGTTATATAACGAACTGTGGTACTGAGGGAAATCTTCATGGAATCCTTGTTGGGTTAGTGACATTGTTTATTCTGTTTGCATCAATTCAATGCAAGCTAAGCTTAGCATTTCACAAGAAGTTTTTGTTTTTAATTTAAAAATAATTATTTATTTGAATTCACCTTTATATTTTCGTATTGTAAACGTACAGTATTTTGGAGTTGAAAAATGCTCATGTTGGCAACAAAGTTGTATTCTTGATTGCTGTATTTCGGGTTCGGTGCTAGTTGTTACTCCCTTGGATATTTTATAGGAACTCTGTGGCGTGTATTGCAGGCGAGAAGTCTTTCCTGAAGGGATTCTCTATGCTTCGAAAGAGTCTCATTATTCTGTCTTCAAGGCAGCAAGAATGTACAGAATGGAATGTGTGAAAGTGGACACTTTAGTAACCGGTGAGATAGATTGTGCAGATTTCAAAACAAAGCTTCTTGCCAACAAAGACAAACCAGCAATCCTCAATGTAAACATAGGTACTGATTCTTTAACAGCTGCATTGTCATGGAAACCGTGCTCAAGTAAAATACTACTTTCAAGGAAAAAAGATTCCTTCTATCTAATTCGTTGGTTTTCTCATTGCAGGTACTACTGTTAAAGGTGCTGTCGACGATCTTGATCTTGTGATACAGACCCTTGAAGAGGCTGGATTTTTCCATGATAGATTCTACATCCACTGTGATGGGGCTCTATTTGGCCTCATGATGCCATTTGTCAAACGTGTAAGCCTGTGCCTTACATTCTCACTTCCGTTCACCTGAATGCTTAAGGGCAATGCCAGCTTTAGCAAGATTCTCTGCCTTCTGACTTTTTTATTAATTAGATTATGAGCTTAATTTCTGTCATATTTTTGCTTCATTTAATCTCGAAGTTGATTTTGCATGCCAGACCATTCCAATGTGGATTAACTTAAAAAAGGCACTGTTCTTTTGGAGAAGTCTTTGTTAATAATTTTAGATTCATGTGTCAAATGCTTCCAAACTGGTTAACTAACTTCTGCCTCATAATGGTTTTTTCAGATTTGACATAAGATTGATGTATAACTTTTGTTTTTATTACTCTTCTTTAATATTTGCGAGTTCTCCTCGCTTGTGATAGTTGGGGATGTGCAAAAGTTGAGATAACCTGCCAAATTCCGCTTGAATAAAATGGAACTGCTACATTTTGCTGCAGAATTTTTCTTCTTCTTTTTGTAAAGTTTGTCTCTTCGAAATGTCCAAGGATACGCAGAATATGCTTTTCCTTAAGTTTAGTTATTCACCAATTTCAGTGTTCTTAAACCAGAAGGTGTTTCTTTTTATAGATGTGTGCCACATATACCCAACTTTATTAACTCGTATACTTAGAAGGTAACAGGAGAACAACAATAAATTGACCTCGGAACAATATGTGTAATTTATACTTCCTAGATTATTTCTTTCGTAGGAGTTCCTTAGAGCAGTGTTAAGATCTGAGTTATGGTCCGCACTCCATTGTGTACAAGCCAAAATGGGCAGTTAACATTTTTTAATAAGAGGAGCACAAAATCTGTTTTAATGATTTTGTCAACGCCAACATCTTCTAGCAACCCTTCAATTGACTAAAGCTGAACCGCGCCTTCCTGATGGTAAATTGTTGCTATGCTCCTTTCGTTATAACTTTGTGTTATTAAGTTCTTGTATGCGCTGCTGGGTTGGTATCTAACTCTGGCCTATGCCATTTCTTGGTTCTCCATCCTAAATGATTTTGCTCTCATTTTTCTGTTCTTTAAATGAGTTGGCCCATCTTAAACTCACTTTAGTGGTGCACTTGCTTGCTGGTTCCGTTTCTCAATTCCATTCTTCTAACAGCCTTCGGGTGTATGCAGGCACCCAAGGTAACTTTCAAGAAGCCCATCGGAAGCGTGAGTGTTTCTGGTCATAAATTTGTTGGTTGCCCAATGCCTTGTGGCGTTCAGATTACTAGACTTGAACACATCAATGCCCTCTCAAGAAATGTTGAATATCTAGCTTCTAGAGACGCTACAATCATGGGGAGCAGGAACGGCCATGCTCCAATCTTCCTTTGGTACACCTTGAACAGAAAAGGATACAAAGGGTTCCAAAAGGAAGTCCAAAAATGCCTGAGAAATGCTCACTATCTGAAGGATCGTCTCATACAGGCAGGGATAAGTGCCATGCTCAATGAATTGAGCAGCACTGTAGTCTTCGAGCGACCTCGCGATGAAGAATTCGTTCGGCGCTGGCAACTTGCTTGCCAGGGAAATATGGCCCATGTTATTGTGATGCCAAATGTAACTGTTCAAAAGCTGGATGTCTTTCTGGATGAATTGATCGAAGGACGGTCCATATGGTTTAAAGATAATGCCCAACCTCCTTGTCTTGCTAGAGATGTGGGATCAGAAAACTGTTGTTGTCCTCTTCACAAATGAGAGAGGATCTGTTGAAATCAACGTTGAGTTGAAGAGGGAATTTTTGACTGAAGCTCTCCATCAATACGATCCGGTACTAACACTAGAATTACTTCTTCCCCCTCCATTCTTAATAACTGGATCAGTCATTGTACGTTTGCCACGGCTAGGTTTTGGCTTGCTTTTGGAATTGTTCTTCTTTTTGACTATTGGTTACCGTCCTTTATTTTCTTTCGACGAAGGTCTCTTCATATGTGTGTATATATGTGTGTGGGTCCATTTCCGATGGAGTTAAAGACACACTCTTCATTGACTTTGGAATATGATGGAATATAGCAAAATGACTCACTAAATTGGCTATGCTTCTTATATTGTGAAGTAACAGTTGATCGACACAACTTAATACAATTCTCATTATGGGTCATTGGAAAACAACCTATATGTTTCTAACACATAGGTATGGTTGCGTATATCCGACCCTTCATACCTCGCCATAGGCGGGAGCTTCTAATGCAATGGGGTAATGTTGTTGTTGTGCGTGCGTGTGTAGACAAACACATCAAAATTTGCTGCTGACAAAATTGAGCTATTGTGCTGACTTGGAACTTGATCTGTAGCATGTCTTGAGCTTCAACTGCAGTTGCTAGAGGTGAGAAGTCCTTCAGCTTGAGCTTGAACTGGTGCTTCAGCTGTAGCAGCTAAAGCCTATAGCGTGAGCTCATGCCTAATCACGCTTAGTCATTAATCTAGATAAGCTGTAAAAAAAATGAAGCCTAGGACGTGAACTCATGTCCAATCCTGCTTGGTCATCAATCTCGATGCATATCCAGCTTGATTCACAACTCCAGCATAGAATGCAGATGACAGCCCAAACACGTGTTCGATGGGATAGGATCTCCTCACCGTTCCTCCCTCACCGTGTGCATGACCGCGCGACACGTGGCAAAAAGGGGGTGGTAAGGCTGGGTGAGGGTAACCTTCATCCAGCCTCACCACCCCCTACTGCTGCCACGTGTCGCGTCCTGGGCCGTGCGGTGACTCACCGCGCGGTGAGGAGATCTCATCCCGTGTTCGATTGATCTCCATCTTTTGACGGATTTAACGTTGTCATGCCATGTGTATTCTACTTTTCATTTCTAATGGGGTGAATGATTCAATCTTCTTTGTCTTTAGAATATAATGAGATAAAGCAAAATAAATCATTAAATTGGTTGCGCTTCTTATATTGTGAAGTAGTAGTTGATCGACATAGCTTGACGCATCATTATGTGTCATCAGGAAACAACCTCTGTGTTTCTAACACGAGTATGGTTGCGTATATCCGACCTTTCATACTCTGCCATAGGCAAGAGTCTCTAAGACAATGGGTAATGATAATGTTGTGATGTTGTATGCCATGTGTATTCCATGTACCTTCCCTAGTTTTTATATGCGGTATGATTCTATTTTATAGTTACAAACTGAGACACCAATGAGTCATGAAATCTTTCTCGAACTTGTAATAGACTTAGATTAGACAAATGTTCTCCTGCTTTGATTTATATTATGTCGTTTTATCTAATTAATGGGGTTATGTCATTTGTACTAAAATTTTACGAAATAATATATATGGCATAATCTTATTGGGTAAGATAAAGTATCGGAGAAAAGATGGCATAATCTCATTAATAGTAGGGATGGCAATTTCAGACGCGACACGAAACACGACCCGAACTTGACACGAATTTTCGCAGGTATGAGTATGACCTTGGCGGGTTTCGTGTACAAATCGGGTAAAACCTGAAATATACCCGCCAATGGCGGGTCATGTCCAGGTATACCCGCGGGTACCCGTTTATACACGAAATTAAAAATGTATTTTAAATAAAATTTATAATTAATAAAATAAAAAAATAAATTTTTCCAAAAAAAAGACTACCGTGCTACTAAGTAAACCCTGTTCGACTCCCCCTTCCTCCATTCCCAAATCTCATTTCTTTAATCTATTATTGCAGAGTCAAGTGATTTGAGTTTAGAAGACCTCACTCATTTTAATATTTAACATTTGGTTGTGTACTTATTGTTGTTTCATACATTGTATCAATAGTCATTTAATTACATGAAACCTAAAAAAATACACGAAACCTGAAAATACCTGAAAAGTACATGAAATGACATGTACATGACTTGAAATATTTGTACTTGTCAAGTTCGTGGGTATACCCGATACACGACACGAAACCTGACATGTACGAGTTTAGGTATCTACATCCATACACGCGAATCAAACGGGTAAGGTATGGGTATGGCATTTTGATACACGAAACTCAAAAAACACGAAACACGAAACACGATACACGACCTGTTTGACATCCCTAATTAATAGGATAAAAGATGACATAATCTCAATGTCTGTGTCCAACTTCCAGTTTACCACTTTTTCTAATCTCCTGTTGCTTAAGCTGTTCGACTTGCTACTTCATTTCCAGGCCAGCTCAGTTTACACAATTCCCCCTCTTCGCTCAGATATCTACCAGAATAATCAGAAAACAAGAAGTTCCTAATCCATAAATTTTCAACTTATACAAACTGATTCACCATGCAACCGCTCTGTGTACTTTTTCATTGTTTAATAAAATTAACATTTTTAAGATTAGATTTACTAGAGTGGAGATTGTAAACAAGAATTTAGCAATCACCGCCCTTGTTAGGACGTTTCTGGTACATTACCCTTCCATGTTTGCGCAAGGTCAGGAAGAGGACGGAGTGTTTCACGATCTGATGTTCGCAATCTTATCCTAAACTTTGTAGAACAACATAATTCCAATTTGTTGTAACATAGTGTAAAATCCATATCCTTTAATCGCCCATGATCTTGACAATGAAATAACTAATAGGAACAGCTAATGAATATGGAATGCTACCCAAACCTCATCTTCAGTGTATCCTAAGGCAAGTGCATGCTACTCATGTGAATATCTTGACCTTGGAAAATGATTGCCCCAAAATTTAAAAACTAAGTATTTCCTCTATAAGTTTTAAATTTTTATTTGAGACGTCTTGTGACCTTCCATCAGAGTATGGACTTCATAATAGCTACTATGGACGAGGACAATGTAACTTATTTATTATACTTAAAAGCTTGATCACCCAAGAAAAAGGAAAAAAAAAAAGATACTTAGAATAGTTAATTAATTCCTCCTATAAATGAAACCATATTTGAGGGTATCATGCTTCATACATGATACAGCTCAACGATCAATCTTTTTTATCTGCTTCAATATATATTATATTTAACCAAAAGGACAAGTATAAACGTTGATCCTATAAGATTCGATTGAAAGCCGTTATCTGGATTTCATATAACAATGTCATAAAATTTAAAGAAAAAATGAAAAGGTTTTTCCGTAGTTTCAAAAGACATAATTTACTATAACCTAACCTTCTAAGCTTCTGAGTTTTATATAAACTTTTAAATATAATCGTAGTAAGAGATCTCTCTTTATTTCATAATCTAAGACTTACTGTCTCACATCCGGTTACTCTCTCCAAACCTTGGAGAATTGACTCCATTGGAGAATATATTATCTTTATTTCTAAACACGTATCTCCGATCCTAACATAGTTATCTCGTTATAACATAAGTTAGGACAGTGGTAAAACTGTTACTTGATCCTTGCATGGTTTTTTTATTTGAGTGCAGGCCTTGGAGCAACTAGTAATGTTGTTGTTGTGTAAACTTTAGGTCACGAGTTCGAGCCGCAAAAACGTGCTCTTGCACAAAAAAGTATAAAGTAAGACTGCGTACATCAGATCGCGAAACGATCCAGTTCCTCCCAGACCCTGTGCAAATGCGGGAGCCTAGTACACCGGAAACACCCATGATTTCTTTATTTCAGCTGATTTTTATTGATACAAACTTCAAATACCAAAAGCAACCAAGAGATACAGGGAAAAAAAATACAAGCAAAGATTACAATTCATAAACCAATAGTCCCTATCAATTTTGTTAAACCAAAAGTTATGAGCATGGCAAGCCATCCACCAAATAGAACTCTCAATGAAGACCTCAATGCAGGTGCCCTCCCAAACCAAGCCCCTAACCACCCAAACACCACCAGCGCAACGCTAACCGCCGCCGCCACCACACCCATCCTCAGCTTATAATCCTTTATAAACGAAGCCGCAAATAATGGAACCAATGCGCCAACCGAAAACGCGAAAGCCGAAGCAAAGGCTGCTTGCAATGGGTTTGGCAAGCTTTCTTTCTCGGATTTTGTATTGTTGTCCCTTTTCATTTGAGCCAACTCGATATCGAGCTGCGAGTAAACGGAGACGAATTCCCCAATAGCCATCGAGCACGCGCCGGCTATTAGGCCGGCAAAGCCGGTTAGGATCATGGCTTTGATGTCATGTTTCACGGCTCCAACTCCCATCATTAGTGATGCGGTTGAGACTAATCCATCGTTGGCGCCGAGCACGGCCGCTCGGAGCCATTGTGATCGGCTTGAGTAGTCGAAATCTTGCTGCTCAATTTCTTGGTCAGTTTGTTGTTGCTCCATATCGTGGAGTGGACATGCAATTTTCGTGTCTTGTGGAGTAGTTTGTAGTGTGGAAGCCATTGTGAAAAAAGAGGGGAGAGAAAATATGGATTTTTTTGGCTAAGAAAAGATTTAGTAGTTGAGTGTGGAGAACAAGCCTTGAAATATGCAATTTATAGAGGAAATGGGCTTGGGTAGTAGTGGAAGTGGAGGCAAAACATCAAGGGGTGATTTGTAATTGAAATATGGTTGATTACAACCACCAACCATACATGTCCAGTATATTCCAATAACAGCAAAAACTGTCGTTAGAATCTGGGAAAGGTAAAAAACAATACACCATCCCAAAGGATAAAGAGTTTGTTTTCAGTGAGCCCTCTGACTCTATATGTACCTGCATAGACGATACACTAATAGAGACATGGCGTGCTAGTGTATTAGTAAAGGGATTTAGTAAATACAAATAGAAATCTTCCGATACTAAAATATCCATAACCGTGTATATGCACAAATAATAAACGACAAAGACAAAAAAAATGCAAAGTCAGCCTAAAGTATAGAGAGTATCTAAGCTTCTAGATATACTTTAAGGTGTCCATATATCCTGCCTAAATCTTTTCAGCATTAATCTTCTGCCTCCATAAACTACTATCATAGATCTTGTCCTCAGAGATGTACAAATCTAGTAAGTCGTGCATAATCCGCTCATCACAAGTCAGTTTGAGTTTGACTTTACTCATATTATTTATTACAAATTTTAAAAATATTTTAAGAATGATACATGGCATTTTAGTAGTTATTATATGATATCCGTTATTTACTCAAATGGTATGGTATCCGTTATTTACATACGTCAAATCCTTATTCGTCACAGACAGTTTAGTTATTTTCAAGACTCCATAAAATTAGTGTCCTTTGATTATTGGCAACTAGCAAAAAAAAAAAAAAAAAAACAGAGAGTGATCTCTCAATCCATTAGTTCCACTTCTTTTCTAGGTTTCACCTTTTCTTCTTTTTGTGGGTCTATTAATTTGACTACATTTTGTGTAAGAAGAAAGTTATTGTTTTGTCATATAATGCCCCGTTGAATGTAAATCCTGAACTATGCGCTTCTTTTTTTTTTTTTTTTTTTTGGGGGGGGGGGGGGGGGTCAGTGTGTGTAACATGCCAAATACCTAGAAAGGAATGCTAGAATACCTGAAACCGCGTTTGCGTTGGTGAACAGACACATTTAAAACATGCCTTGCATTTCACTATTTGTGCATATATATGTATATGTTTATTTTAGTTTCAGAAATTTTCTATTTGTTTTTATTAAATTTCTTCACTGGTACACTAATATGCTAGCACATTATATTCTTATTATTATATCATATATGCAGGTACATATAGAGTCAGAGGTCTTACTGGAATCAAACTCTCTATCTATTAAGATGGAGGTATTATTTGTCTGCATCTTACCCTCTCTAGACCCTAGCGATAGTTTTTGCTGTCGTTGAGATGTACTGAGTATGATTGTTGTTGTTGCAAATGGCATCAACTAATTCCATTTATCAGTTGGATAAATTTTGTAACCGTAACTGAGTAACTATTAGACATTTACATTCGTCATTGATTAACTAATAAGATCTATACAATTAAAGTAAGCATATTGGCGGTGATGAGAAGGTAGCAAAGCAAGTAATCCTTCTAACCACTTTAGTTTTTACTGGTTAACACGAACATACAAAAATTTATTGACCTATTAAAATTTGTTGTCTGATGTACGGATGCTAACTTTCCCATTTTGTAGCTTTCATTGAACTTCAAATACAAATTACCAAATGCTGTTACTTAACCTTAACATAATTCTTTT
>AP025046.1:4003288-4058930 GCA_036186865.1 Eustoma russellianum
GAGATAAGGGTTAACTTATTACATTAGGATAAAATTTAGTTGTTTAAATTTATTATCATTATTATCTCTTCTTTTCCCTTTTTTTTTTATACACGGTTATAACATCCTACCCCCCTTACAAAAAGTTTCGTCCCCGAAACTTGCCGTACCTTATTCAAATAGGTGGGGATAACGGTCGCGCATTTGTTCTTCGAGCTCCCATGTCGCTTCGTTCTCCCGGTGATTGCTCCATTGAACCTTTACATAGGGAATAACCCTCCTTCTGAGCCCTTGGTCCTTGCGATCCAGAATTCGTATCGGAACTTCTTCATATGATGCGTCGGGTCTAATCTTAAGTGGTTGAGCATCTAATACGTGACTCGGGTCAGGTACGTACTTCCTTAACTGCGAGACGTGGAACACGTTGTGCACCTGAGCCAACATCGGAGGTAATGCCAATTTGTAAGCTAAATCTCCAACCCTTTCGAGTATTTCATATGGTCCAATATAACGCGGCTTCAACTTCCCTTTAACTCCAAACCGTGTCACACCTTTCATGGGTGACACTTTAAGATAGACCTTTTCTCCCTCCTCGAACTCTAAAGGTCGTCTCTTCGTGTCGGCCCAACTCTTGCTTCTATCTTGAGCCGTCTTAAGACGTTCACGAATTAGTTTCACCTGTTCTTTAGTTTGCTCGATTATTTCTGGAGCCGTCAACCTACGTTCACCAACTTCGTCCCAATGCACAGGTGACCTACACTTTCGTCCATATAAGGCCTCAAATGGTGCCATACCTATGGCACTGTGATGGCTGTTGTTGTAGGAGAACTCTATCAATTTGAGCATGCTGTCCCAATTTCCTTTAAAATCCAATGCGCATGCCCTCAACATATCCTCCAGAGTCTGAATGGTCCTTTCGGATTGACCATCGGTCTGAGGGTGAAAAGCAGTACTCAGTCGCAACTCAGTCCCCATCTTCTTCTGACACGCTGCCAGAACTGAGATGTAAACTTCGAGTCACGATCCGATACTACGCTAACTGGCACTCCATGAAGGCAAACAATGTTATCAATGTACATGGTTACCAACCTTTCCATAGTAAGTCCGGTGGGAATAGGCAAGAAGTGAGCGGACTTAGTCAGTCGATCCACGATTACCCATATCACATCATTCCCATTTCTGGTCTTCGGGAGTCCAACCACAAAGTCCATCGTTACATGCTCCCACTTCCATCGGGTATCTCTAGAGGTCGCATCAGTCCACCGGTCTTTGGTGTTCCGCTTTAACTTGCTGGCAAACAAGACATCTTTCCACAAACTCAGCAATGTGCCTTTTCATGCCATTCCACCAATAGTGTCTCTTGAGATCATTGTACATCTTCGTAGCACCAGGGTGAATAGACAGTCTCGAATTATGTGCTTCTTTCAACAACTCCCTCCTAAGGTCCTCAACATCCGGTACACACAACCTTCCTTGGTACCACATACTGCCGTCGTCATGAACTTGAAATCCATCCACTTGGCTGGTTAGCATTCTTTCTCGCGTCTCCTTAATTGTTGCATCGTTCTTCTGTGCTTCCTTAATTTGGTCTACCAAGGTTGGAGTGATAATTAGCGTCGCCAGAATGTCTGCGGTAGACTCTACAAGATCCAAATCAAATTCTGCCATCTCTTTTTCTAGAGTAGCATGTCGTGCATGGCTCGACTTCCTACTTAAGGCATCAGCCACTCGATTGGCTTTCCCTGGGTGATAACTGATGGTCAAGTCGTAATCTTTCAGCAACTCTAACCATCTCCTTTGGTGCATGTTCAGCTCCTTTTGCGTAAACAAATACTTAAGACTCTTATGATCAGTGAACACCTCGCACTTCACTCCATATAGATAGTGGCGCCAGATTTTCAGCGCGAACACCACCGCGGCTAGTTCCAGATCATGAGTCGGATAGTTCTGTTCATAGGGCTTTAGCTGTCGTGAAGCATATGCAATGACCTTGTCGTTTTGCATCAACGCATCCTAGCCCATTCTTAGAAGCGTCACTGTAAATGACAAACCCTTCTGAAGCGGAGGGCTGAGCAAGAATAGGGGCTGTGGTCAGTCTCCTTTTTAGTTCAACAAGCTTTGTTCGCACTCGGTGGTCCATTCAAATTTCGACTCTTCTGCGTCAACCGGCTCAGAGGCACTGCAATGGATGAGAAGCCCTCTACAAACTTCCTGTAGTATCCAGCCAGACCGAGAAAACTTCTTACCTCGGTCACATTAGTGGCCTAGGCCATCGTGATCGCCTCCACTTCTTTGGATCCAGAAATTCCTTCTTCAGAGACCACGACCCAAAAAGGCTACGCTCTTCAGCCAGAACTCACATTTGCTGAACTTGGCATATAATTTGCTTCTCCGAAGTGTCTCTAAAGCCTCCTCAAGTGTTCAGCGTGAGTCTCTTCGTCGGGGGAGTATATCAGAATATCGTCAATGAACACTACAAACATACTTATCCAGTTGTTTCCGAAATACTGTGTTCATTAGATCCATAAAGGCAGCCGGGGCATGGTTAATCCAAAAGGCATAACCAGGAATTCGTAATGCCATAGCGTGTTTCTTGAAGGCGGTCTTGGCCGTATCTCCTGATTTGATCCCTTAACTGGTGATAACCGGATCGCAAGTCGCATCTTGGAAACTACTCTAGCCCCCTGGAATAAATCTCGTATGAGGGTGAATTTATCGAATAATTAAAGGTTCAAGTATAATTTTAATTCATCATTACCCGCAGTTGATCAAAGAGATCCTCAATTCTAGGTAACGGATACTTGTTTCTTGATGGTGATCTGTGTGAGTTCCCGGTAGTCTATACATAGTCTCATGCCCCATCCTTCTTCTTCACGAACAGGACTGGAGCACCCAAGGTGATACACTAGGTCGGATAAACTTACGTCCAGCAGTTCTTGTAATTGCTCCTTCAACGCCTTGATGCTGCTGGAGCCATCCGTAGGGTGCCCTGGATATGGTTTTCAGCACCAGGTAATGAGATGGATCTCGACTCTATACTCTCATCTTTCTGGTGGCAGTCCTGGTAAACTTCTCGGGAAAGACATCTGTAAATTCCTTACCACAGGGATTTGGTCGATCTGCGGAATCTCTTGTTCAGCACCCATTGAATAATCAAGAATCCTTCTCCTCCTTTCTTAGTGCTCGAAAGGCTTGAGCCGCAGATTCAAATAAAGCTTTTGGGGTGCCTTCTTTAATTTAGGATTCCCTTGAAAATAGTTTCGCCCAGTTCAGGGTGCTTCATGCTGACTGGAGCCGTCGCAATCAATGTTTGCATGATACTCGACAAGAAGTCCATGCCCAGAATAATGTCGAAATCGAACATCTGGATCGGTATCAGGGTCGCAGAAAACTGTAGACCGTTAACTCCAATTCACACCACATTGTAACGTTGATGAGATACGAGTACTTGGCCACCGCGGCCTGTTATCACGGTAGGAGTCTCAATCCATTCGGGTAAAAGAATGTCCAGATTCTTGGCAAAATCTCTTTGCCATAAACGAGTGACTTGCTCCACTATCGAATAGAACATTTGCTGGCACTTTTGTTAATTAAAATCACACCTACCACATTCAGGTTTTAGCACATAACCATAACAACACATAAAATGTACTCCAACTACGAAATTAAGTACTTAAATAAATGTACCCGTCACCACGTCGCCCGACTCCTCGACTTCGGCATCCGTCATCGCGTGTACCCGGGCATTGGTCCGGCCTCGTCCTCCCTGCTGAGCCTGTGTCTGCGAGTTCACCTGTGCCGGCGCTGAGCATTCCTTAGCAATATGTCCTTGCTTCCCGCAGTTATAGCACACTCTCTGATCCTTCCGACATGGTCCCGGATGAAAACGTCCGCACAGGGTACACCGTGGGATAGGTGCCGCAGCCTTACTGGTTGCGCATCAGTCGGTGCTGGACCCTCAATCATCGGGGTCTGAATCACTGCACTTTGCTGTCGTTCTGGCCGGAATGGTTGCCCGGACTGTGGGCGGCGAGGTACTTTCAACCATCTCCCTGATCTACCCGTCTGCAACTCCTCACGGGGCCTTTTTAGTCTCTCTAGTGCAGCTTGGCCCTTTTCCAAATTTCTCTCGACACGTCGGACATACCTCCAGCAATCCCTCAAATGTGGTAGTCTCTGCACAAACAATCGCCTGCTGGATGCGGAACACTCAACCCCGTATGGAACTTTAGCATCTTGGCCTCCTCGTTGTCCATGATGCATGACATTGTATTGGCCCAGTTCATGAAATTTCTTCAGAGTATTGATCCACCGTCATGGACCCTTGGGTCAACAGCTGGAACTCCGCCATCCTTCTCTGAATAGCACTGCCCGGAACGTAGTGCTTCTTATACTCCTCAACAATTGCTCCCAAGTCACTGGTGGAGTCAATTTGCGTTTCACTCCGTTCCACCACCTCTCAGCTTCCCCTTCCAAGAACGGGGTAGTCACCTCCACTTTCAGATTCACGGGTACTTGTATCAGTCTTATTTGTTCAGTTACATTTTTAAGCCAAATCTCGGCTTCCTCAGGCCGAGTGGTACCCCTGAACATTGGTATTCGGGAGTTCCTGCATCTCCCTGTAATAGAACCTTAGGCCTTGCTGTGGTGCGGGGGTCGGGGTGGCGGGTGGCGGATGTTTGTTGCTGTTGCTGCTGAGTGTGCTGAAGTATTTGGGCATCTGTGCCTGTTGCTCTGCCATCTGGGTATATTGCTGGGCCTCTGCGTCTGCTGATGAGCTACTAAGGCCGTCAGATTGGCCAGTGTGTCTGTAAGGTTTTGGGGAATCGCCCTTGCCCCTGACGTTCATCTCTCGTCATTTCCACTATTTCCTGATTGGCTCACGTCGCGGAGGCATTGTCTGTGGACAAATCAAAACACGTTAGCCAAAATTGACTTAAGAGTATTGTAAGAGATACAGGAATGGAGGCCAAAGGAAAAGATAACCTAATCCCGTCTACATACTAACGGCACTCACCAACCAAAACCCCAATCATAGCTTATGTCTACTTCAATTTATTCAAATTGAAAATCATTTGAAAACGGACCGTCACTTATCTTAAGGTAAATTAACTAATCTACTACGTTCCCGAGGCGTATCTGAAGCCTGGGCTCTGATACCACCTGTAGCGCCCCGCTCCCGAGCTCCACCCTCGGAAACGGTGCACCCGCCGTATCTCCACTCAGGAGAATACTAGGCGTCACATCAACCTGCTACACGGTCAGTGCTGACATAGAAAACTTCCTTTTCTTTCTGCGGAAGAACGATAAGTCAAATTCTAATTTCCGAAATTAATAACTTTAAGAAAATAACGATGGACAGTCTAGGCTGACCGGTGCTTACAATCAAGGTCAATGTCTAAACTTAAAGAACACGAAACTGTTTCCAAAATAAAGCATGAAACTCGTTTTCAAAAGTAATACTGAATATAAAATAAAATGTATGTGTCACCCCCAAAGCATCACCAAAAGCTTGTCCCCATCCTGCCGCGCCGCCTATCTACGAGTCACTCGGCCCACTCCACGGTTCGTATCGGATCATCTCAAACGAAGATATAGTCATACTCTTGTACTCGGCTACATATGGAATAGTAGGTGTGAGTGATGGTAATCACCCAGTAGGTGCCTCTCAAAACAATACAAACTTACATGCCCAAAACGATATCTCCACGTAACCACATAGAACAGACAGTATACAACCGGGAAGATAGACACTCCACGTACTCAACATAAACTACATGACATGGCGTATACGGAAATAACATCCACACAAGATGCATGCGCAAATACGTGATGCATGCTCACATATCGTGTCACACGCAACTAGAACATGTCCAGGCAATATGCTCCTAGGCCTATATGCAAGGCATGCTCCCGGGACCTAGTTCCAGCGTCATGGTCTCTAGCCACCACTTGCCGTTCTGGACACCCACGCCTATAGACGCTGTGTATCGTACGGCACCCACGCCCTATAGACGCTGCGTATCTTATGACACCCACGCCCTATATACGCTGCGTATCCGTACGACACCCACGCCCTATAGACGCTGCGTATCACATGACACCCACGCCCGACCGACGCTGTGTATCATCACGGCCCCCACGCTCTATAGGCACTACGTATCCTCCGAACACGCACACCCTCAGACAATGGGTACCTCATGCAATGCACGTGCCATGAATGCAAGGGAAAAGGGGAAGAAAAACAGTTGGACGTCATCCTCTGACGTCGATCGTTCGACGTGGTTCTGAGGCACGTCGAACCCTCAGCCATGGACGTCGATCGATCGACGTGGTTCTGAGGCACATCGAACCCTCACTCAGTTGACGTCGATCGATCGATGTCCATCTGAGGCACATCGATCTCTCACCCTCTGGACGTCGATCGATCGATGTCCCCGAATTTCAGAACTCTCATTCTGAAATTTCTGCAATCCAACCCTCAATTCCATTCAACCTTTCACCCCTTCCCACATATTCATATACGCATAACGATCTCTCAACCCCACACAGAAACGTACAACAACGAGATCACGTTGAAACAAAACGAATAACGGAAAATACACACGTTGCACATGATCCAAATAAAATCAAGAACTAACGACAACACACATCACATAAAATACCCTTTTGCCTATGCAAGCCTTCATACCGTTTTGAGGAAATAATGAATATGCACCTACCTCGATTCCTAGCGAGAGTTGATAGCTATGCGAGAGTGGTGAAGATCTGATTGAGTTGTGATCTCCTCCTCTTGAATCTTGGATCGAAGATCCTTCTTTTCCTTTATCCCTTATGGCCGAAAATTGAGAGAGGAAAGGGGAGAGGGAGGCTGCCGTGTGAAAAAGAAAAGGGGGATTAGGGTTAATGAGGGTTAAATGAGAGAGGGGAATTGAGGGAGAGATAAGGGTTAACTTATTACATTAGGATAAATTTAGTTGTTTAAATTTATTATCATTATTATCTCTTCTTTCCTTTTTTTTTATACACGGTTATAACAACATGTCCACTATAAACTGAACTTTTGGTCTAGCAGCAGTAAAACACTCACACTCTAGGGGTCTCTAGAATCAAACCATGTACCTATTGGAACAAATCCAACTCAAGTACCAATTGAGCTATGTCCTGGGGCAGTATTGAAATCTTAAGTTTACATGACGCCGAAAATTGGATTTATTATTAATTAAAGATTTTTAAAGAAAATATGTTGCAAGTATACAAAAATGATTATAGCTTTTGTTTTGATTTATATTTAGTTTTTAGCTATTTATTTTCCCTCAATTTAGCTAGTGTGTAGCATTAGCCTCAAATTATAATAACATTGAAAGACAAACATCGACAGTGTTATGAAATTTTTGGGCAACATGTAACATATTTGAGTTTAGTGTATACTTTGTTGTTCCATAAACTCCTCGAACATTTTTTCCAACACTGCTCCAGAAATTCCTAAGATATTTTCTCCGAAAGTTGAAAACTTCATATATTTGAAAACATTACATTTCAACTTCTTTGATTCTAACTACTCATTCAACCTTACTTTCAAAACAAGAAAATGTCACATGAGTGAAGAAAGGGTATAGTGATCTCTATATGAAGAAAAAAAGGAGACGCACAGTATTGTGAGAATTACAGTGGGATTGAATTGCTAAGTCACACTATAAAGTTATGGGAGAGAGTAATCGACACTCGAATTAGGGGGAGAAACTCAAGTTATGGTAAACCAATTGGTTTATGCCAGGACGGTCAACTACGGAAGCAATACACATTTTAAGGAGATTGATGGAGAAGTATAGGGAAGAAGAAACACGATCTACACATGGTTTCATCGATCTTGAAAAAAAACGTATGAAGTGTGCCACGTAGAATGATATGTGATAGTCTGGATGCAAGAGGGGTACATATGGAAGTATATAGACATAATTAGGGGATATGTATGATAGGACAAAAACAACCGTTCATACACCTGTAGGGAATACGGACTTCTTTTCGGTAGAGGGTATGTCTCCATCAAGGGTCCGCTTTAAGCCCATTTTCTTTTTGCAGTTGTCCTGGACGAGTTGTCAAAGCCGATCCAAGAGACAGTCCCATGGTGTATGCTTTTTGCTGACAATATTGTATTAGTTGCGGCAAGTAGACATAACATGTGTATAAGACTAGAAGAGTGGCAAAGGTGCTTTAGAGAGAAAAGACTTAAGGATAGTCGTTTAAGACTCAGTATCTGCACTGCGATTTCAGCGGCGCAGCCGACGATGAAAATAGCCAACTCACCATCAACGGTCAAGTTGTCCCAAAGGTAAGTAAGTTCAAGTATTTAGGATCATTTGTACAACAAGATGGGGACATAGAGAGTGAACGTAGCACACTGAGTTCAGGCAGGCTGGTGGTAGGTGGAGGGCGGCATCAGGGGTGCTGTGACAAGAATTTTCTAAACTAAATTAAAAGGAAAATTTTATAAGGTGGCTGTGCGCCCGGCAATGTTATATTGAACAGACTGCTGGGCCATCAAGAGGACGCAGTTGCAGAAGATGAAAGTGGCAGAGATAAGGATGTTGAGGTGGATGTGTGGGCACACAAGGCTAGACAGAATAAGAAATGAGGTATACAGAGAAAGGTTACGTGTGGCTAGTATAGTAGATAAGATAAGAGACGAAAGACTGAGATGGCTTGGGCATGTCAAGAGGAGACAGACAACTGCATCTGTTAGAGCAATTAAAACCCTCACTGTAGAAGAAAAGAGGAGTAAAGGCAAGCTCAAACTGATGTGGGGATGAGCAAGATTAGGCAGAACTTACTAGAGTTGAACCTCTCTGAGGATATGGTACAGGATAGGAGGCAGAGGATTAAGGTTAAGGAGGGGTAGACAGGATATAGGGACACCTTAGAGCATACTTAGAGATTAGATAGTCTATATACACTTTAGGTTTTTTTGTGCATATTCATTGTTGACTATTTTAATATCGTAAGGTTTTGATCTATATTTAATAAAATCCATTCATTAGTACATATTCCTATTATTGTACTATCTATACAGGTACATATTTTTGACGAGGTCTTATTGGAAGCAAACTCTCTATCCTTTGGGATGGAGGTATTGTTTGCCTGCCTCTTACTCTTTCCCAGACCCTAGCGATAGTTTTTGCTATCGTTGGGATATACTAAGTATGATTGTTGTTGTTGTTGATCATCTATTTGTCTATTCGTGAAATTTAATATATTTTTTCTATACAACCATGGCCGAATACATCATTTCGCAGGTGCAAATATGCTAGAGAGTATGGTGGGACTGATGTATTGATTCATCATCAAATTCAAGCACACCTCCCAGTCAAAATTTTAGGTTGACTTATTTGATTCGTGAACAAATTAGAATACGTTTTTTAATGTCCCATTACAACAACCACCATATTCAGTATATTGCAACAACATCAAAGCTATCGTTAGGGTCTGAGAAAGGTGAGAGTCAGTCCAAATAATACCTCCATACCAAAAGATAGAGTTTTTTTTAATGTCCCATTAGTTTTACGAGAGTCAGTCAAATAATACATTCATCCCAAAAGATAGAGGCTTTTTTAATGTCCCATTGTTTATGAATTTATCATTAATTCTATGACACTTCTAGGTTTTACCCCAACCAGTAAGGTCCCTGCCACCCTCGGTCCTACAGGTTGTGTAAGGATGTAAATAAGGAACCTGATAGATTCAGACAAAGCGCAGATTATATACACGAGTACAGCATTATGGAGCTCAAGCAATTGAATTCCGCACAAATGCTTCCGCAGGGATTTTTTGAACTCCTAATATCCCGCTTCAAAGATGATTACCTCTTGCATGTTTTCATCAGGCTATGCTGATGAAGCTGGATATTCACCAAGGATCAGAGATGATCCGAAATCAAACGTCGTTAGCTCTTCTTCCGAATCTGAGAACGGAACCTGAGAAAGAAGAGAAACGTTAGAGGCCCAGAGCGCTGCTCTGGGATAACCCTCCGACGCTTAAGTCAGTTACGAGTATTTTTGGTAGGTATTTATGCTAGAACACATGCCTAGAATTAACCTGGATCAGTTTCTCACTGAGAATTAAGCTGTTTAGGGGTCAGCCGAGATGGTGTAGTTGTAGTTGAAGTTTGTGAAAATTGCATCATCTTTTCCCGTCTGAAATGAGTTATATTTATACTCAAAGTTGAGGAGGTATAACCCTCTACCCGATGATGGGATTGTGATGTCTGAGATGACTGTCTTGTCTGCTGCAGGTGCGCAGTCTGATGGGACAGATGTCTGTGACTACAGCTGTGTCAGTGGCAGACTCTATGACGTGTAGGTCGGCCTGCAATGATGATTTTGTACTGAACCAGCCGATGCTTGACACTTGGAAAGTACTTTGCAGAGCTGTCTTGGTGGGGTCCTAGATGGCAGTTGATAAGGTCTTTTCTGATCTTTTCCAAGAGACTCAAGTGTTTGTGAGAGCAGGGTCGAGGTCAGAGCTTGATGCTAATATGAAGCTGAGGCCAGAATTATGCCGAGGCCGAGCTGAGTATACTTTATAGAAGTAGCGCATTGCTGATTCCTTTTATTCGGTGAGGTTGACTATAAGCAATGGCTTTGATTAGGGCATTACCGAGCCGAGGTGTAATATGCCGAGCTGAGATGCTTCATGAACCATTGGATACATGCTGTCTCTGAGCTGATCTCTGAAGACTTGATACATTCTTTATTTACTTCTGACCATGTTGAATAAGGGCCAACCTGACTCAGGTGTACGGCTGAGCTGACCAATAGTTACACTTGAAACTACTTTAGCTTCAACTGTAAATAATAATGGTCGAGACCGAGGTCTTCTGGCCAAGGCTACTAAGTCAAGGAGCTGCACCTAAACTACGTTGACTGTTAGTTGACTAACTGAATATTTTTTGGCTAATCATATGTCCTGGAGACTATTCTATGACACTTCTCTTATGAGAAAATGTTGTAAGATGAATATTGTAAGGCAGAATTTTCTCATTCCTCCATTGAATGAGTTAAGGTCTGGTGAAGAGTAGGAAAATATCACCCCCGTCTTCAATAGAATCCTTTCGCCTTTAATAGTGAAATCTCATATAAGGACAAATAAAACTTTATATAGGTGGATTCATACATGAGATGAGTCTGAAAGGAATAAATATATGATTTTTCGTGGCAGGACGGAAAAGGAAGTTAATTCAAATTTTTTGTTTGAGAATATAAGTCCAAACAGAAACATGTTTCCTTTTATGTGTACTTTGCATTCATTACTTACAATTTAAAAACACTAATAACAACTTCAAAGCCAATGTTGTTGAGGCTTTAAGATTGGTTCAGAAAATATATAGAACGTTCCCAGTGCATTAGGCTTCTGCATTTGTGTAGAGTCTGGGGAGGAGTCGGATTGCTTCACACTCTGATGCACCCAGTTTTTCCCTATACTTGTGCAAGATGCTATTTTCGTGGCTCGAACACATGACCTCAAAGTCACAAAGCAGTAATCTTATAAGTTACTCCAAGGCCGGCCGAGTGGTTAAGAAAATATATATGACTTTAAAAACACTAGGCATAACTATTTTCTTAAGAAAGCTCAAACTTCCATAATTAGCAACTTTGCATAGAGGATTAAGATCTTATGTACTAACAACAACATAATCGTCATCATTTTTTGACACTCTAATATAAAACATCTTACTTCGATTGGCTGTACCTGCAAATTGACATTATATATGTTTATTCGGATAGGATTGTTCGCGGTTTGAAGTTGTCGGTGAAGTAAAATATGAGACTCTAATCACGTGTCGCTACGTGTAAAAACTGTTCTTTTATAAAAAAAATTGAAATCGGTGACCAATTTTTACACTTGGTGAAACGTGATTGAATGTCTTATATTTTGTCTCAACGACAGCCTCTTGTAGGACCTCAGGCGCTACCAACTCTCCCCAAAACCAATTGGTGACAGGAGATGCGTATACCCTAGCCTTATAGTGCATTCAACACACACAAACGCCCACGGTATTCGACTGTGACTTGGCCCACATGGCCTACGCCCACACGGCCTACGCCACGGGACAATTGTTGAACCTAACAATCTCCGCCTCAGCAATTGCTCCTGCTGGGAATCCAACTCGTGACATTGAATCTGATACCACTTGTACGACCTCAGACGCTACCAATTCTCCCAAAACCAATTGGTGATATGAGATGCGCATATCCTAGCCTTATAGTGCATTCAGCACACACAAGCGTCCAAGGCATTCGACTGTGACTTGGCCCATATGGCCAACCCCACACGGTCTATACCACGGGACAATTGCTGCAACTACCACCTCTCCATATCTACACCGGATCGTTTGTTGTTATTTGTTAATGTTGGTCTGTCCTTTCTTTTCAGGGGGGGATTGGTGTTCTATATACAAGTTTGATATTTACAGAAATGCAAAAAAAAAAAAAAAAAATTAATTAACAAAATGGCCAGTAATGTGCCAATTCAAGAAAGGACAAACAACGATATTTTTATATAGGAAGAGAAAACGTGACCGTATGGTGGTCTGTGCTAATACTCTATTTTTAGGGGATGAGATCATCTCATCCATTTTTCTCTCAGAACACGCGTTACCGTACGACACATGACAACAGAGGTGGTTGGTGAGACTAGATGAGGGTGACCCGCATCTAGCCTCACCACCCACCTCTGCTGTCACGTGTCGTACGGTGACGCGTGGGGTGAGGGATTTGAGGTGAATAGATCATAACCCCACTTTTAGGTGGTGTTCGTGTGTAATCCACACTCTTCTAAACTTACTAATAATGATGGCATTGTCGTATTGGAGGTTAATTATATTGCTGGATCAATCAGTTTGTTAGACGCAATATTATTTTTATTGTGACTTTGGATGTTAGATCTGTTGACCAAGGGATAGGTCAAGAAATGATTCCAATGGAGTCAAAAACACACTTTTCTTTGACTTTGGAATATGATGAAATAAATCAAAATGATTCACTAAATTGATTGTGCTTATTACATTGCGAAGTAGCACTTGATCGACATAGCTCGACGCAATTCTCATTATGGGTCATTGAGAAATAACATCTGTGTGTTTCTAACGCATGTGTATACTTGCGTACCTCTGACCCTCCCATACCCCGATACATACGAGAGAGACTCTAAAATAATAGAGTAATGTTGTTGTTGTCGTATATGAGATATGGTCAACAAAAAACTGTATGGTTGAATATAGATGGTTAACAGAAAGAGCTGAAACTAAATAAGAAGCAGCCATGCTTACCGAACATATTAAAATAATTTTCTGTAATTCTTTTGGAGGGACATAATTTCGAGACACTTACATAATATTTATAAAATTTATACAATGAGTACTAAAAAGTAAAAGACCTATCTTAGCCAAATATACATAATATTTACTAAACTTAAACAAACGGATGAGACTATACACGTCCCGCTAGATGGACCCAAAAAGTTACTCCACAAATTACCTAAAAAAAAAAATAGAAGGGCAAAATATGCTTGGGTGCTCGTAACGATCTAAACAATTGATTTGCGTATTCCAATTAAGGTCAAATAACTACTTAAATTTACAGAGGACGAGTTTTAGAGCACCTAATACGATTGTTGTTTTCGAGCGTTCTTATACAAAATGTGTAGGATAAGATTGCGTACATCAGATCGTGATACGATCCGTCCTCTACGTAGACCTTACGCAAACACAGTAGACTAGTGTACCCGAAACGTTCTCTAACTACTTAAATTTACAATATTTTTGGCTAAAAAAAACCTACCCGACTAAAGTGGAGATGCAATCATGAATAGGATTCCATTAAGCAGAAAGCTAAAAGAGTGGGAGAAGGATATTGTTAGTAAATGGAGGGAGTGTGGATTCCACACGAATACCACCAATTTTTTTGCTTATCTTATTCCCCTAAAATTCCAGTATTGTCGATCATTGGGTTTCTGGTGTGGGATCCTCTCACCGCCCCCTATGTCACCCCCCATGTGACCGCCCGCCACGTGGCAGGGGAGAGGGTGATGAGGTTGGGTAGGAGTCACCTGTACCCAGCCTCACCACCCCTCTCCACTGCCACGTGGCAAGGGGTCATTTGTTATCCCCTTTTTGGGGTGAGGAGATCCGGGCTATGGGTTTCTACTTTGTTTTGACAACTTTTTTTTTTAATTTTTCTATTTAAATCAATTGTGGACTTTAGAATACCACTTGGCAATTATTTGGCTTTCCCTCGTGTTAGAAGATAAGTGGTTTTGTAAGCCTTTGAAATTATCCAAATTATAATGACGGAGACGGCCTTTCTAGGAGATCACTGCAACATATCGTTACTAGTTTAAGATAATATCAATGTGTTAAAACTTGGTATTATATGAAATGAGACTAATAACTCAATCAAAACCTTAAAACAATGGGTGATGGTACATCAACTTAATACAACCTATGTATTTTTTCTCAAATTGGCAATATGAGACAATATTCTCAACACCCGCCTTTACGTAGCAATGTGTCTCGATATACACACGCGTCTTAGAACCCTTCTTCAATCACAAATCACAAACCAGACATAAACATCTGGCATTGGGTAGGGGAGACAATAAATGGCCAATCATGGGTCATGCAATGTGTGAGTCTACATCTTAAACTGGCTGTGATACCATATTGAAACTTGAGTTTACATGAAGTGAGACTTATATCCACTCAAAACCTTAAGACAATGGGTGATAGTATATCATTTTGAGACTTATATCCATTCAAAGCCTTAAGACAATGGGTGATAATACATCATTCTCATATAACCTATGTATTTTTTTTCTCAAATTGACCAATGTGTGGCAATACTCTCAACACTGCGTAATTGTAGTTATCATATCATGTCTTCTTAGTATACCTTTACCATGAGCTGAAGTAGCTTTTGACCTAAAGTTTGACTATTTTGAACTACCGGAACCGGTTTTCTTTTAAGTTGTTACCAAAGAGTATGAACTACTAATATCCCGTAATGTCTCGAGTATGATGTTAGTTTAATAGGAATAAATATCAACTTCTTTTTCATCTTATTTTCATTTGCGTAAGTTAATATCAACCTTAAAAAATTGTATTCACTCAAGTTAGGTCTTGTGTAATGGAAACAAAAAAATATGAACAATAAAAAAGATATTTTATAAGATTGTAGTAATGCTATTGTTTTATGACCTTGAAGTCACATGTTTGAGTTGCAGAAACAGCTTCTTGCGAAAAGCGTAAGATAAAACTACGTACATCAGATCGTGAAACGATTCGACTCTTTTTCAGACTCTACGTATACACAGAAGTCTACCCATCGAAAATGCCCTTTACTCTAAAAGATTGAAACGATTAGGCGATTTGGTTATGTCCGTAGGAAACGCCACTATAACCGCTATTGTGGGGGTTACAAATGGGATGAGATCTCCTCACCGCGCGGTGAGTTACCGCGCGGCCCAGGACGCGACACGTGGCAGCAGTATGGGGTGGTGAGGCTGGATTGGGGTTACTTTCACCCAGCCTCACCACTCCTCCTTTTTGCCACGTGTCGCGCGGTCACGCACGCGGTGAGCGAAGAGCGGTGAGGAGATCCTATCCCCTTACAAATACCCTCATAAGAAGCAAAACTGAATGAAACTTTGTTACAGTGTGCTCCACTTAGCTTTACATAGATTTGGTCAATCCATCATAAATATATAATATAAATTAATATTTAATAAAAATCAAGTCACCAAAATGAACAATTTCCCTTATATAGAACATAAGATATCAGAAGCTCCTTAATTGCTAAAAAATAATCATTCATAATGGTGAATTGCAAAATAAAATCATTTCATCTTAGTTTCGACGCTTTACTTTAGAAGGGTAAAAAAAACATATTCTAGTAAAGTCGATATTAAAAATTAATGTGCAACGAATTTTTTTCCTATTTAGTGAAATATATATATAAAAAGAGGCTTGCTCTGATGATCTCCTTATATATAACGGTATACAACCACTAAAATACGCCTTCATAATCAAGACATGATCAATATGTTTATAAACCTCACAAGCTAACTTCCAACTTATAATAAAAATGAGAAACAATAAATCAAGATCTTTGAAATACTTCTATCTATCGGGATGGGGATATTATTTGCATGTCTCTTACCTTCTCCAGACGATAGCTTTTGTTATCGTTAGGATATATTGGTATGATTGTTGTTGTTGTTGAAATACTTCTGTTTATTTTCATCATCTCCTTGACCAATAAACATATAGCATAAGCGAAAAATTTTTATGTCTAAAAGTTGAGTAACATTTCTCCTATATCAAAGATTTGAGTTCGAACCCGTTCCAAAAAATAAAAATAATAAATAAATAAACATCTGGCGTAATATACTTAATGGTTCTTTAGTAATCATCATGTAGAACATATACAATCCCACATACCTAATAGTCACTAAATCTAACTATGTTACATAGTTTAACATGTCAATGTCGAATGTATTTGTAAACATGTTTGTAAAATCTGTTGAACTACAAAAACCTATCGTAAGACTTCAATCAATTTTTTTTTTCCCTTTCGGTTTTCCTATCTTCGTCATTCCATGTTCATGCCTTCCCTTTCTATAGCATAATCCATTAACGACATGCTCGAATGCTAAAGTGGAGATGTCGCTGCTTAAAAAAACGTTTTCGGTGCACTAGCCTCATGCGTTTGTGTAGGGTACGGAGAGAGGGAGCGATTTGATATATGCATCATTATCTTACACTTTATGTAAGAGGCTGTTTCCGTAGCTTGAACTCATGACTTCAATGTCACAAAGCAACAATCTTACCAGTTGCTCCAAAAAAGAGGTTAGGTACAAAGCAAAAGAGTTAGGTCATTCAAGGATGGATTGCAAACATATGGACGAAGACAAAATTTATTACCTTAGTTGCCCAAAATTGTATTATTGAGTCATTTGTAAAATAACATAGTCTTTCTACATTTATAGTGGTTTATTATTCACCTTTAAAATGGTTATCTTTTTCATGTATTGTAGTGTTGTATATTTTGTTCTTTACTATATAGTGACACCTAATATATTTCTATTTAAGGGGGGGGGGGGGGGGGGGGAAGGAATAGAATCTCACCATTGGGGCTCATACAATTTGCCAGAAGGCCCAAAAGCATAACCTTCTTCACTAGCCCAAAATTAACTACTATCTAGTAGTTGGTCAGTGACTACCCACCTCCTGAAGAATACTAGGTTTCTTACAATCTCTCCAACAAATATTTGTGTGTGTGTGTCTATATATATGTATATTTGTTGACAACACGAATTATATATGTGTGTATGTATATATAGATGTGTGTGTATATATGTGTGTGTTTGTATGTATATAAACACATACGTATACCATCAAACTACTCATCCGTGCATTATATGAGCCCTTATGGAAGTTTTTTTTTTTTTTTTTTTTTAAATTTCAGAAGCTTTGAAGTTATCCTAAAATAAGTTAGATGGCAAAATGCAGGTGAAATAAAATTCATAGTATGTATCTTTGTTCTTTTTCTAATTGGCTACTTTTCACAATAGCGTGTTTACCTATGTCTGCACCAATGTATATATTGATGAATTGGATAACCATCACGTATTGATTTCTTAGATTTTGACTGATTTCTACACCAAAATTAGACAAGTTTCCATTGTTGTCTATAACTTATCAGCATCAGTTGGGTTGCCATGTGAAGTGATTTAGGTGGTGACAAAACCGAAATCCAGCACTTGAATGGTTGATAATTTTGACTTCAAAATTGTGAAAGGGTTGGCTGGATCTGCCGAGCAACAAAAACATTAGAAGTTTTAGAATTGTGTCTCGATGAAAATGAGTCTAAGGATCTGAGTTTACAATAAAAGATGAGATCCTGTTTGAGAATATTCTTGTAAGTGTTGGAAAGTACGTCAAAATTACTTTAAAATGTGCTCCAAACTTATATAAAAACATTTAAAATGTTGTTTAGGAGATTGAAAGATGATTTGAATACTTTAAACTTGTAAGAAATCACTTGGATCGATCCATGTGTAAGTTGGATGAAAGCTGAAATGAAGTTGAGTGTCATATTGAACATAGATCGATCGATGTATACATCGATTGATCGATATGTATGGATGCAAAGTTAGGAGCTTTCTGTCCAACATAGATCGATCACATGAATCAATCGATTGATGTTGTCAGGATGCAAAGTTGGAGCTCTCTGTCCATAATCGATCGATTGAAATGCAAAAAGTCACGACTTCTCAATTTGAATTGTATCTTTTGATGTAAGAATGATCTCCCTTCATACATGAACGTTATGCAACTGACATATAGGTTAATTAAACTGTTGAAATAGATTTTCAAAGTGGAATTTACACAACCCAAGGCCTATAAATATCTTAAATGGATACAGTAACTTTTGCTACATTATGAAAATTTCAGCACTTATTTCCTCCAACTTCTCATTCTTCTTCTCCCTCCACTATCTATCACTTTCCATAAGCAAGTTCCAACTTTCTCTTTTAGAGCAAAAGAAAGAGAATAAGCCGTTATATCATGGGAAACATTTGCTTAAAAACTACCTTGCTCGTTGGTATAGACAAAATTGCTTTAAGCACAGTGACAATTTAGTTACGTGTCGCCTGAATTTTTCTCTTAATTAGTCCGTATTCTTACTCAGTTTTCTTACCGTAAGAAGTTGGTGTGTTTATAATTATTATAAACACACTTTCTCAATGTGTGTTCATTTCATCTTTTTATATAAGCGTTGTATTTTTTTGCACATTGAATTCGACAAGTGTTGGATTGTTTTTTTCGAGGCTTTATATAGTGACACAAATGTTGAATGCGTCAAACTCACGTGACACCACCGAGTTTTAGACATTATACAGATATGAAATTTCATACCGATCATATATACCTGACCATTCTTTATACAGGTTTGATACATAAACTCTTCCCACGACTATGCTATAACTCCAGCTCTGACATTCATACCATTTAATTTATTTATCAAATAAAAAGTAAATGCTCAATGCATGCATATAAGGATGCAAATGGACGATTATAGTCGTGAACATTTTTGATATGTTACAGGTTAAAGAAAAATTAACAGAGAAAACGTCAGACTTTACAAAATTTATAGAGCGAATTGCGCCACACTATGCAAAAGAAGAATGAAATTATGCAGACAACATCATTATTTTCGGATTTTCAGTATAGTACATTATATGGTCGTTTTTTTTTAAAGTTTATTTTTAATGAATAGACGCGTATTATCAGAGGTAGAGTTTTGAAATTCGGAAATTTATTTTCATGGTATTCAGAGAATACCTCTGGAGTCGTTCTCTGATAACACAAAGAATAGCCTAAGAATAGCTCTCAAAAATTTCAGGCTTCTCATAATCCCAAACACCACAACCAAACAATGAAAAATTATTTACTTAAGATCTAATAATCACCAAAAAAACGATTTACTTAAAATCCAATAATCACCGAATATAGGGTAAAGAAGAAATTTCTGGTTGTTTTACCAATCTCCAAAATATAGTGACTCATAAGTTGTTTTTCAGACAAGTGACAGCCATACTACGATTAACGCTGGTGCAGAAGGTCATCATATGTTACGAAATCAGATATGATTATTATGAAAATATCATAACAGTACTATACCAATTCTCGAAATACGGTGACTAATAAATTGGTTTCTAGACATATGATAATTATAATATAATTAACGCTAGTATAAATAGTCACTATATGTTATGAAATGAGACACGATTATATATAAAAATAAATAACCTACAAGGTATTCTATGATTCCCCTTAGAATGACCTGAACTTCATGGCCGTATAATGACATATACAGAGAATGATCTATTAAATGTCTTATTTTCAGGGTACTCACATTATGCCCTTAGAAAGGCCCAATGGTCCAGTAATCATAGTATATACAAGGATTGTTTCTGGGCTTCTGAATCTCGTGTGTACTCTCTTTTGTAGGGCTGCTAGTAGAGCACATCCCTCGATTTACATCCTACCTGACTAAGGGGCTTCTGGTACAGGTGAGGGAGAACCCACTCCCTTAACAAAGTATATACAGTTAATAAGAAGTTGATAGTTATGTTTTACTTTCTTTAACTTTTATTTCAATCACTACATTTCGGATGTCATTTTTAATACGAATTGACTCGATAAATATATGAAGTCTGTTATAAAATCAAATATCAAATGATGCAATGTAAAATAGACAAGAGAAGAGAATATAGAAGATGTTTTCTATTGATTTTTAAGTGTATCTCACATTACAACATCATGTCCTATTTATAGGACATTTTGAGGGTAAATGAAATAAATAGGGTAGTACCCTTTAATATTCCCAACACATTGGAAACATATAAGGCCATCTTGGACATCCACAATCTTATCTTTATACTTAATACTCCCCCTTGGATGTCCAAATTTTATAGAATATACCTCGTTAAAACCTTGCCAAGAAAACCCAGTGGGACAAAACTTGGACGAAGGAAAAAGAGTACATATTCATATAATTGGTTTGTGTGATACACTGCCTCGTTAAAACCTTGCCAAGAAAAACCCAGTGGGATAAAAACTTGGACGAAGGAAAAAGAGTACAGTGTGTAAGTGACAATCACACTCCCCCTGATTCTGTCATGAGGTCTTGAAGCTGACGCATTCCGATGTTGTAGACCATCTTTTTAAATGTAGCCGTTGGTAGTGCTTTATTGAACAAATCAGCAAGATTTTTGCTTGATTGTATCTGCTGGATATCAATTTCACCAATTTTTCTCAAGATCATGAGTGTAGAAAAATTTTGGTGATACATGCTTTGTTCTATCTCCTTTGATGTAGCCATTCTTAATTTGAGCTATACATGCAGCATTATCTTCAAATAAGATTGTCGGAATCTTTCTTAGTGAAGATAATCCACATGACTCTTGGATATGTCGAATCATCGATCTCAACCATATGCATTCACGACTTGCTTCATGCAATGCCAAAATCTCGGAATGGTTGGAAGAGGTGGCTGTTAATGTCTGCTTCACTGATCTCCATGAAATGGCTGCACCTCCACATGTAAATACATATCCAGTTTGTGATCTTCCCTTATGAGGGTCAGATAGATAACCAGCATCAACATAACCCACTAAGTGTAGTTTAGAATTCTTTGAGTAGAATAAACCCATATCTGGTGTTCCTTGAAGATAACGTAAAATATGTTTGACTCAATTCCAATGCCTTCGTGTTGGTGTAGAACTATACCTTGCCAATAAATTTACTGAAAATGCTATATCTGGTATTGAACAATTTGCAAGATACATAAGAGCACCAATAGCACTAAGATACGGTACTTCTGGGCCTAATAATTTTTCATTTTCCTCCGGTGGCCGAAATGGATCTTTCTTTACATCTAACGATCGGACCACCATAGGATTACTTAATGGATGAGCTTTATCCATATAAAATCGTTTCAAGATCTTCTCTGTATATGAAGATTGATGAAGAAATATTCCATCATGTAAATGTTCGATCTGCAGGCCGAGGCAAAATTTGGTTTTTCCAAGATCTTTCATTTCAAATTCTTTCATAAGATAATTTGCGGTTTTAGTGAGCTCTTCAGGAGTTCCAACAAGATTTAGATCATCAACATATACCACAATTATAGAGAATCCACTATCAGATCTTTTGATAAATACGCAAGGACAAATTGGATTATTTATATAACCTTCTTTGACAAGGTACTCACTAAGGCGATTATACCACATCCTGCCAGATTGTTTTAATCCATACAAGGATCTTTGTAATTTGATTGAGTATAATCCATGCGTCCTTTGATTATATGCTTCGTGCAATTTAAATCCTTCTGGGATTTTCATATAAATATCATTATCTAATGATCCATATAAGTATGCGGTAACCACATCCATTAACCGCATATCAAGGTTTTCAGTGACTGCTAGGCTGATTAGATATCGTAATGTTATGGCATCAATAACCGGGGAATATGTTTCATCATAATCAAGCCCAGGTCTTTGTGAAAAACCTTGAGCAACAAGACGTGCTTTGTACCGCACAACCTCATTTTTCTCGTTGCGTTTTCGTTACAAAAACCCATTTATGTCCAATAGGTTTTATCCCTTCAGGGGTTTGGACGACAGGTCCAAATACTTTGCGACTTTCTAACGATTACAGTTCTGCTTGGATTGCATCTTTCCATTTTGGCCAATCAATTCTGCGTCGACATTCTTCAATGGATCTCGGTTCAGGATCCTCATTTAGAATTTCACATGCAATCGCATAAGCACAAACATGATCAATATTAACCTTTTGTCTATCCCAATTTTCTCTTGTAGTTACATAATTCAAAGAGATCTCTTCAAAATTTTGTTCACTTGCTTCTTCAGGAGCAACTTGTTTAACAATTTTAGACTGATCAGTCTCGATTTCTATAGCGCTTTCAAGTTGTGAACTTCTTTTCTCTGCTGGAGTATTCTCTTCTGGAGCATTAACATGTACCCTTTTTTCCGAGGGTTTTTATCTTTTGCACCAACTGGGCGCCCACGTTTTAGACTTACTTTTGGTATACCATCATTTTTCCTTTCAGAGGCATCAAGTCGAACAGGCGTATTCATCGCCGGGACGTGGGATTTAGTTACCTTTTTACTATCAGTAAATGCATCAGGCAACTGATTTGCAATATTCTGTAAATGGATAATCCTTTTTACTTCTTGCTCTCATTGATTTGTTCGTAGGTCAAGATGAGAAAGTGAAGGAACGTTCCATGTAATTTCACGCCGTTCTTCAGGAAACGGTATTTTCTCTCCCCCTAACGGCGGGAAAACTTTCTCATCAAAATGACAATCGGCATATCGTGCCTTAAATAAATCACCCGTCAGGGGCTCAATATATCTCACAATAGAAGGAGAATCAAAACCCACATATATTCCTAAACGTCTTTGAGGACCCAGTTTTGTCCGTTGTGGTGGGACAATCGGAACATAAATCGCACACCCAAAAATCTTTAAATGGGAAATATCAGGCTGCTGGCCCGATACCATCTGTAGTGGCGAGTATGGTTGAAACGAACTGGGTCTAAGCCGGACCAAAGCAGATGCATGCAAAATTGCATGTCCCTAAGCCGATGTGGGTAAATTTGACCTTAAAAGCATAGGTCGAGCAATCAGTTGTAAACGTTTGATAAATGACTCTGCCAGGCCATTTTGAGTGTGCACATGTGCCACTGAATGCTCAACTTCAATCCCAATCGACATACAATAATCATTAAAAGCTTGAGAAGTAAATTCACCGGCATTATCGAGACGAATAGACTTAATCGGATAATCTGAAAATTGTGCTCTTAAGCGTATAATCTGAGCAAGAAGCTTGGCAAAAGCTACAGTTCTTGTTGAAAGCAAACTCACATGAGACCATCTGCATGAAGCATCCAATAAGACCATAAAATAACGAAATGGTCCACAAGAGGGATCAATAGGTCCACAAATATCCCCTTGTATTCTTTGTAAAAATGTAGGAGATTCGAAATGAATCTTCATTGGAGATGGTCTCTTGATTAGCTTCCCTCGTGAACAAGCGACACACACACAATCACAAGGTAAAAGAATCTTCTGGTTCTTTAAAGGGTGTCCATGTGAGTTTTGTACAATTCGACGCATCCTTACCAAACTCGGATGACCAAGTCGATCATGCCATAACATAAATAATGTTGGATCATTGAACTGCTGGTTCATCACAATATGAGATTCTACTGGATGTATAGTCGCATAATACAATCCAGATGAGAAAATTGAGAATTTTTCTTGAACAAGCTTCTGGCCTGAATCACTGTAAGTAATACATAAAAATTCCATATTCCCCTCATTCATAGTTTCAAGATGAAAACCATTGAGACGTATATCCTTAAAACTCAATAAGTTTCTTTTCGACTTGGTAGAAAATAATGTCGTAGTAACCAAGATATGTGTACCATTGGGCAATATGATTGTTGCTCTTCCGGAGCCTTCAATCAACGTTGTAGTACCAGAAATTGTACTCACATTAGCTTTTGCCAATTGTAATGTCGAAAAATATTTTTGATCACGAAGAATTGTGTGTGTCGTTCCACTGTCAACCAGACAGATGTCCCCACCATTCATCTTGAATAAAAGTCTAGCATAACATAGATAATTTTCATTATTGAATTCAAAATAAGTAAGTTAAAAATAGTGAATTTTGTTGCTTGGAAAAAACTTTTTATACGTCAACTAAAAATGGCTGAAATCCATTGTTCAAGTTATACTGTCGATTGAAAGTATACAAGAAAAATAAGCAGAACAACTCTAAAGAATTTTATTAAGCAAATATAGTAATGCAATTTTTATAAAAGTACATGCTAGTTCATAAAATTTTAACTTATTGATAGCAATCCTTAAAACATGAAATGCATCGAAACATGTTTCTCAATCATTCTTGATTATTCTCATTCACAAACTGGACCCCATGGCCATCCACGTTTGGCTCTATAAGAAAATCTTCAATATCAAAACGAGTAAAATCATTCGAATCCATTTGACCATCATCTGCAATGTTCCCAAAGTTTGCAAAATGAACTTGTTTTCCCTTGCCGTTATCCTTCTGGGATGCTTGATAAAGTTCAACCAAATGCTTTGGAGTGCGGCAAGTACGAGACCAATGCCCTTGGGCTCCACATCGATAACAAGTGTCTTCGTAGTTCTTAGCGGGTGCACCAATTTTCATACTTTTTGTATTTACTTGTGGCTTTTTCTTATGGTCCCACTTCAGGTGGTATGGTGCAAAATTTCTACCACGACCACGACCTGTACCTCGACCACGACCGCGGCCTCGACCACGACCATGATTATGGTTATGGTGACTTGCATTCGCTTCTGGGAATGGCTGTGACCCAGTCGGGTGAGAGTTGTGGTTTTTCATTAAGAGTTCATTGTTTTGTTCAGCAACAAGCAGACATGAAATCAATTGAGAATATTTTGCAAACTTCCTTTCTCGATATTGCTGCTGCAGGAGCATATTCGAGGCATGGAAAGTTGTGAATGTTTTCTCTAACATATCTGCATCAGTTACTTTGTCTCCATACAGCCTCAATTGTGATACTATGGAGAACATTGCAGAATTATATTCGTTTACAGTCTTATAATCTTGCAGCCTCAGGTGCAACCAATCATATCTAGCCTTTGGGAGGATCACACTCTTTTGATGATCATATCGTTCCTCCAAATTTTTCCATAATTCATATGGGTCTTTAACCCCAAGATATTCGGTTTTCAGCCCGTCATGGAGGTGATGGCGAATGAATATCATTGCCTTTGCCTTATCTTGTTCGCTTGCCTCACCTCATTCTTTTATAGTATGCCCAAGATTCATCGAGGTCAAATGGATTTCGGCATCAAGGACCCAAGCCATATAATTTCTTCCGGAAATATCAAGGGCAGCAAACTCCAGTTTTGTGATATTTGCCATAGGTCTGAGAATGCAAAAATAATTCATCTCAGAAAAGATAGATTTACTCAAAACTACAGGTTTGAGTTAATGTTATATGCTTCAGGCATAATATGCTTCAGGCATAAGTACGATGCAGACTATTATATATGCAATGATAAGAATACAATTAATACGTAATTAAAAATTAAAATAACACAACAACTATATTTCAAAATATCATGCTTCAGGCAGGTATATAAACTAGTCATACTTCGGGCATGTTAATTATTTCAATTATTCATGCTTTGAGCGTGTCAACAATTCATGCTTCGGGCATGTCAAACGATTCATGCTTCGGGCATGAAAATGATTCATGTTTATGTCAACGATTCATTCTTCGAGCATGATAACAATTAATGCTTCAGGCAATTCATGCTTCGGGCATGATAAAAGTATATCCATATGGCTGCAAGCCATATACAATTCTTCTTCCTTCAAAAATCTAGACTTCAGGCTAGATTATTTCTTTTTATACATATTTAGAATATAATATAGAAATTGGTAACAAGAGAAACGCAACAAATGAACAAATAAAAAAAATTTGGCAGAAAGATTAGTCTCAGAAATCACCATTTCGGTCATACCTAGGAGTATCCAAAATACATCTCCACCGTTCAAAACGTACCTTTATGTATTAAGAATAATCTGTCAAAATTTGGTGATGATCCAACGGTGGATGACTCAGAAAATATAGTTTTCCCGGACCTGCGCAAAGCTGTCAGCACCTACGAAATTTTAAGAGTATTCTCCCTCTTTTTCTTCTTTCTCTAATACTTTTCTTACTACTTGTTTTTGGTTTCTTTGGAGCAATTCGTGCTGATAACGTGTTATAAAATCAAATATCAAATGATGCAATGTAAAATAGACAAGAGAAGAGAATATAGAAGATGTTTTCTATTGATTTTCAAGTGTATCTCACATTACAACATCATGTCCTATTTATAGGACATTTTGAGGGTAAATGAAATAAATAGGGTAGTACCCTTTAATATTCCCAACACATTGGAAACATATAAGGCCATATTGGACATCCACAATCTTATCTTTATACTTAATAAAGTCTATATTATGGTGGATAGTTCATTTGTTCGGAAAGAATTAAAACATGTATGTTGATAATTCATGAAGAAGCGCTAAGAGGTTGAGTTGTTTGAATATTTGTGAAAAGATAGAGAATTCGTTTCTGCGTTGTATGTTAAAAGGACACATTGATCATTTGACATGCAAATATTGTGCAACATAATTTCATCTCTCCTTTTGGATCTGCCTGAAATTCCACCAAATTTATATATGTAAAATATTTCAAAATTGAGATATCAGTATTGAGATTTTAGCTTTATCAAACGTAACTTAAATAATCCTCAAAAGAAAACACCTTAAAATTAAAGTTGGACACCAGAACATGTTGTTTAAAGCTATGCTTGAACCCCTTGTAACAAAATTAAATTAATACCGATTATTTGTTGTTTAAAGTGATGCTTCTGGATAGGACTGTTCAGCAAACCTAACAGTTTACGAACTGTTCGAGTTCGGTTCATACTAGTTCGGTAATAGTCGGTAAACGAGTCGAATTCAAGCAACTACTTGGACTCGTTTACTAAAACAAGTCGAATTATTCGCAAACTGTTTGACTCGTTTAAACAGTTAAAGGGTTATCGAGCCGAACTCGAACCAATTTTAAAGTTCGTTTAGATAAATGAATCCAGCCGAACAGTTCGTTTAACTAAACAAATCCAAATTAGAAAACTTAATATTTGGTTGCTAATCGAGTCTGCAATTACCAAAAGACGATCCAAAAGAAGACGAATCTGTAACCAAAGAAGAGACTAAGACCAATCAAATTAAATTAAATTTGGAGCAGTGATGAATAAGTGCTGCTTGAAGTGATGCTGGTCAAGCCTTCTTGTAGCTAGTTGACTATGCAATCACCAAAGGGACAATCCAAAGAAGCAGAATCTGCCATCAAAGAAAAAGATTAACACCATCAAAATACTTAGGTTAGTAGTAAAACAACTGAGGAAAATCTCAACTCAAAAGTATAAGATGGTATAAGATTACGGAATCATGATTTAATCTCCCTGTCCAAAGGCTAAGATTATCCTTGCAAAAAGTTGTCTGTTGGGGCAACATTAACATTAGATGTGTGGATAATACTACACTTATCAAATAACGTCAAGTATTTTTTTGGGTTGCATATATCTCTATGACCCTGACGGTTGACATAGTTTGATATATGCATTAGGGACATGTTGGAGTGAACCAGAAAAATTAGGGTAGAGCTGGATGTAAGCGTTGGCTAGGTAAACTGTAAGCAATTATGCCTTCAGAATCTAGAAACCTATGTTTTCACATACACAAACATTTCACAACTACAAGAGAACGTTTAGAGGAAGCGTACCTTTCTCTATTGTTCGATACGCAGTAGTACCTTTGATGAGAGGAACCTTCAAACTTTGATGCAGACAAACACGAACTTAAACGGAGGTTTCTCTCCACTAACCCTTACTATATTGTTTACTTTGATGGATAAGTAAAGACAATGGCAGGGTGAAGAGAGGACCTTCATCCATATTTATAGGTAACCAAAAGGCACTTCCATCATAACCTTTGGCATAGCACCCCTTTGATAAATGGACATGTCCTTTTAATGAAGAATTACGTCTTTTAACTTAAAAGACATAACCCTACTAGATAACTCTTCGTAAATAACCAATTAGGATTTAATTATAAATCATATAACTAAAATTCACAAGTGACACAATCTTACAATCTCCCACTTGTTACTTGTGACATTTTATATGAACTATAAAACCATAATGTGCACTTTAGTATATAATTAAATCCTTTAACTATAATATTGGTCTCTATAATGTTGTGAGTAAGTAAAGTTTAATGTGAGTCATGGCGGCTGTAAATCATCCATTTTGATAAACTCCCTTCCATGTACTACATCAATAAACTTGTCCTTACTACAACCTTTAGTGAAGAGTAAAATACATATTTAATAAACATTCATTCCTGTAACATAATTCTGACACGCTTATGTATACACAATAAACAGAAACAGGAAATATCAGAAACAAATAACTTTTATTGAGCTCATAGTGTCAATACATTAATACATATCATTCATGACGTCTAACAATACCCATACGTTCAACATGCTCATGAAATATCTTTGGTGGCAATCCTTTCGTTAATGGATCTGCTACCATAAGACCGGTGCTAATATGCTCAATTAACACTCTTTGTTTCTGAACTTCTTCTTTAACGGCAAAGTACTTTATCTCCATATGCTTAGCACCTTTAGAGTACTTGTCGTTTTTAGAAAAGAAGACTGCTGCGGCATTGTCACAATAAATTTTCAGCGGCCTAGCTATACTGTCGACAATCATAAGCCCTGAAATAAAATTCCGCAGCCATAAACCTTGAATAGTGGCTTCAAAACATGCCACAAACTCAGCCTCCATGGTAGAAGCAGCAATGACAGACTGCTTCGCACTTTTCCACGAGATTGCCCCTCCGGCTAATAGGAACAAATAGCCAAATGTTGATTTTCTTGAATCAACACATCCCGCATAATCTGAATCTGAATATCCAACCACCTCTAATTGATCCATTTTTCTATAAGTGAGCATGTAGTCCTTAGTTCCTTGCAAGTATCTGAGAACTTTCTTTGCAGCCTTCCAATGATCCACCCCATGATTGCTTTGATATCTGCCTAACATTCCGGCAGCAAAGTTAATATCTGGTCTGGTACAAGTCCGAGCATACATTAAGCTCCCAACGATTGATGCATAAGGAATACTTTTCATCTGTTCTCTTTCCAATTCACTTTGCGGACATTGTTTTAAGCTAAAATTGTCCCCTTTCTGAATTGGAACCGTTCCAGATGAACATTTTTCCATATTAAATCTTTCAAGAACTTTATTGATATAGGCCTTTTGAGATAACCCTAACACTCTTTGTGATCTATCACGGAAAATTTCAATTCCGATCACATAAGTCGCTTCACCCATATCTTTCATTTCAAAGTTCTTGGAAAGAAATTTCTTAGTCTCGTATAATAGACCAAGATCATTAGTGGCAAGCAAAATATCGTCAACATATAAGATTAGGAAAATAAACTTGCTCCCACTGACCTTCATATATATACACCGATCAACGGTGTTCTCTTTAAAACCAAACAAGGTCACAGTGTCATTAAATTTGAGATACCACTGTCGGGAAGCTTGTTTAAGTCCATATATTGACTTCTTTAATTTACACATCATGTGTTCCTTTCCTTCAATGGAAAAACCTTCCGGTTGATCCATATAAACTTCTTCATCTAAATTCCCATTAAGAAAGGCAGTTTTTACATCCATTTGATGTAACTCTAAATCATAATGAGCTACCAAGGCCATTATAATTCTAAGTGAATCTTTCTTAGACACCGGTGAAAATGTCTCTTTATAATCAATGCCTTCCTTCTGAGTAAAACCTTTGGCAACCAGTCTAGCTTTATATCTCTCGATATTACCATTCGAGCCTCGTTTTGTTTTGAAGACCCATTTGCAACCAACTTTCTTGCAACCTTTAGGTAATTCGACAAGATCCCAGACTTGATTTTGATCCATAGATTTTAATTCATCTTTCATGGCATCGATCCATTCACTAGAATGATCACATTCAATGGCCTGCTTAAATGAAACTGGATCATCATTAATGATCATGCCAATTTCTGATTCCTATAGATAAGCCACATATTCATCGGGAATTGCAGATTTTCTTTCCCTTTAAGATCTCCTTAATTGTGGTTCTTCTATTATAGAATCATTGTTGACATTATCATTCTGAACTACTTGATCATCAACATGTTGTTCTTGACTATAATCTTTGTCTATAATAGTTTTAGGAATAACTTCTTTAATGTTGATGTTACGTAGTTCAACACTCCCACTAGTTTCATCATTTTCGATGAATCTAGCATTTCCAGTCTCAATAATTCTCGTACTATGGTTAGGACAGTAAAACCTGTATCCTTTGGACTTCTTCGGATATCCAATGAAAAACCCACTGATCGTTCGGAAGTCCAATTTCGTTTCATATGGATCATTAATCCTTATTTCTGCTGAGCAACCCCATACATGTAGATGCTTTAAACTAGGTTTCCTTCCAGTCCACAACTCATAAGGAGTTTTAGGAACTGCTTTACTAGGAACCCTGTTCAATAAATACATGGCAGTTTTTAAGGCATACATCCATAAGGATAAAGGCAAATTCGAATGACTTAACATACTACTAACCATTTCCAAGAGGGTACGATTACGCCTTTCTGCCACACCATTTTGTTCTAGTGTCCGTGGCATTGTATACTGAGCACAAATACCACGCTTTTCAAGGAACTTAGCAAATGGACCAGGATTTTGTCCCGATTCATTATACTTTCCATAGTATTCACCACCTCTATCAGATCTGATGATTTTCACCTTTCTATCTAATTGTCTCTCAACCTCATTGATGTAGATTTCAAGTGCATCTACAGATTGAGACTTTTCATGCAATAGATAGACATAACCATAACGTGAGAAATCATCAATAAAGGCGATAAAATACTTTTCTTTTCCAAAGGAAGGAACATCAAACGGTCCGCACACATCGGTGTGTATTATTTCAAGAAGCTGTGTGCTTCTTGTGGCGCCTTTCTTTGAAGTGTGCCTTGTTTGTTTTCCTTTAATACAATCAATGCATACTCCAAGATCAGTAAAATCCAATTCAGGAAGAATATCTTCTTTAACTAATCTTTCCATCCTTTCCTTAGATATATGACCTAAACGTTTATGCCACAAGCAAGCAGAATTCTCTTCTATCATACTACGTTTCATTCCAACTTTATGATGCACTGTCGTTAAGGTCTCAACAGAAGAAACTTTAATATTAATTTTGTAGAGACCATTACATAGGATTCCAGAACCAATAACGCTGCTGTTCTTTAACAAACTAAAACAACCAAAACCAAATTCAACCTTAAATCCCATTTTATCTAGTTTCGGTAATGAAACTAGATTACGGGAAAAACTTGGTACATATAGAGTTTGATATAAATACAGACAATGTCCAGTCTCTAATATCAGACGATAAGTGCCAATTCCTTCCACTGGAGCTTTGTCTCTATTTCCCATGTATACAAACTCATTTCTTACAGTTTGGATTGAAAGGAATCCCTGCATCGAGTTGGAAATATGAGCAGTAGAACCAGAGTCAATCCACCATGTATTAATAGGAACTTCAGTAAAGTATGACTCAAAAAATACAAAGGCAATTGGATTACTTTTCTTTTTAAACCACGCTTTACGTTTCAGGCAGTCATTCTTGTAATGTCCAGGTTTATGACAGAAATGACAAACGCCTTCCTTATGTCCCTTTTTGTGGATTTGAGAAGAAGACTCATTCAGATTGTGCAAATCTCTTTTATTCTTCTTCTTTCTTTTTATGCTCTTTCCAGCTTCCTGATACTTCGCGAGATGAACAGATTGAGTCCTTTGATTCTTTAATCTTGTCTCTTCTTGAATGAGCATATTGGTCAATTCATTAACACTCCACTTGTCCTTAATGGTGTTGTAATTCATTTGAAATGGACCATATTCTTCAGAAGGCAAGGAATTCAGGATGAATTGCACCAAAAATTACTCATACACGTTCATCCCCAAACTCTTTAATTTTGCTGCCAAATTTCTCATTTCAATAATGTGCTCTTGCATAGTACGTGAGCCATCATACTTCATAGTAGTCAGACTACTCATTAATATACCAGCAAGCGACTTGTCAGCACTTTGAGAACATTCTTCCACATTGGCCATAAATTCCTTAGCACTTTCAGTTTTAGGAAGGGTAGACTTAATGTTGCTTGCAACCGCCATTCGCATAAACATTAAACTCAACCGGTTTGATCTTTCCCAGGCTCTATAATGGTACTTATCATCATCACTGCTCTCATCAGTGATGTCACCTGGTTTCTCCTCTTCGAGTGACATATCCAGGTCTAACGCACCTAGGTGGAACCGGATTTGTTCACTCCATTCCGAGAAATTCAAACCGTTGAATAATGGAATGGACGCAGCATGTGAAAGCAATGAAGTAGAAGCAGGTACTGCAAATAATGGATCACAGAAATTCAGATTCTACACTAATGGGAACTCACATAAAATACACATCAAAACTCTCCTTTGGGAAATATTAAGATATGTAAATATAATAAACTTTAATTTGGTAAAAATATGCTACTTAGATTTATATGCTATCTTTGGATATGCAAATAAACTAAATAACATATACACCAACCAACACATTTATTATAGAACATTTAATCAACCTTTGGGCGATTACATGATTATTCCATAATAAATTAAACACATATCTATAATGTCATTCTTTAATTTATCATATTATATAACTTGATCACTTTGGTGACCAAATTATATAATATGATAAAACCCCTTATATGACATCAACAAAAGATGAAATCATAATGAAAATGTCAAGTGAACCAATTCAGCAATATCCAGGAAAGATCATGAATCAATTTCCTAGACAGTATTACCATTCCACGTAAAATCCCAGGCCGTGCGGTGGGGTCACAGACGGTCCCGCTTAAGTACCGACTTTCTAGACAGAAATTACGTGCACGGTGTATTTATCACAACTTCATTATATCAATAATTCACCTTTTGCATCTGCCACAAACTTTAATACATAATCAACTAAAATGCTCCAAATAAACCTTTCGAATGACATACAGAAAATACACCAACAAAGTGAGCAGGCTAAATTCATTTAACCAAAAATCTTCAAAAACAAATAGGGAAGAAATGCAGCAAACAGTTTCTGTACCTAAGTCACACTCATGCATATTGAGGCCAAATAAACAAAATACAAGGAGCCGCCTCTTCATTTTTCCCCCCAAAGAAGTGGCTTAATCTACTATTTCGAGTTCCTCACAAAAAATATACTTTTCCAGAAAGTTCTAACAAATTATATAGTATATATAAAAAAAATTCATCGCATAGAGAACTGATCCAAAAAGCTAAACAGAATATTAGTTCCATAAACCATGTTGAAACTGTCATTGCACCTCTTCGACCGAAAACTATACCAAATAAAATAAGGCAAAACAAATTCTCAAGCATCAGCACTGACCTTGCACCTTTTCGGCCAGCACATACATTTTTTTTTTTAATTTTAAAAACACAACATATACTTGTTGCTAATGTTTCAGTTATTGAGCCCGCCTAAAGGTTCATTTGTCTGACACACAGATTTATACAAAACTGCTTCCAAAATTCCCTTCCTTTTAGTTTAGCACCCAACAAGAGCCTTTCTCTGAGAACTGGTGATACAACCTCTTTAAGAGAATGACAAATAAGATTTTACGAACTGGCTACCCGACATGCACCATAGAGGAGAACATACTAAAAGAAGGTACAAGAAAAATCATCTTTCAATACAAGCAAGTCATTGTTGTCCCACATGATATGACAACGAATATCTTTCCCAATCATGTTAATAACTACTGCACTACTTTCTTAGTTGCTCTTTGGACACTTTAAGGAAATTCATGCTATCAATGGGATGGAGTGGATATAATTCAAACTATAAGCGTTTTAACCTTATTGTATCCCCATCAGAAGGCTACTTTTCCTCGACAAATCACATTATCATAATCAGTGTCTTATTCACGACATTTGGGTACTGGTCTTTGTGAATATCAAATATATCGAAAACATAAATTTCTAAACTGCTCTGATACCACATGTAAGTAATTATGCCTTCAGAATCTAGAAACTTATGTTTTCACATACACAAACATTTCACAACTACAAGAGAACGTTTAGCGGAAGCGTACCTTTCTCCATTGTTCGATACGCAGTAGTACCTTTGATGAGAGGAACCTTCAAACTTTGATGCAGACGAACACGAACTTGAACGGAGGTTTCTCTCCACTAACCCTTACTATATTGTTTACTTTGATGGATAAGTAAAGACAATGGCAGGGTGAAGAGAGGACCTTCATCCATATTTATAGGTAACCAAAAGACACTTCCATCATAACCTTTGGCATAGCACCCCTTTGATAAATGGACATGTCCCTTTAATGAAGAATTACGTCTTTTAACTTAAAAGACATAACCCTACTAGATAACTCTTCATAAATAACCAATTAGGATTTAATTATAAATCATATAACTAAAATTCACAAGGGACACAATCTTACATAAACGTCATGTTGTAAAAAGAGTAGCTATGAACCCTGTAGACCATCCCCATGGGTGGTAAAGGGAGAGCTCCGTATTCTTTCTTTTTCAAAAAATATTATTGTAGTTTTTATTTTGGGTTTTCCTCAAAATATTGTTCATTTTTTAAAAATAGTATCGATTAGTAGTCAAAGTTTTTGTGATACATTTTTAATTGATGTTTACGAAGCTTCTCTATATTGCCTTGAAAAACCAATTAATAGTTAAAAAAAAATAACATAAATAGTTTGACTTTCTTAAATTAGGTTGAAATTAAACCAACAAAATCTTTCAAATATTAATTTTTCTGGAGCAATTGACTTTACCTACCAACTCCGGATTTAAGTCCTAGATCAGAAAAAAGACTCTCTTCTCATCATGAGTTTACAAACGCCTGTTTCTTTCCGGATTAATGACAAAAAGAACCCTAGGCCATCATAAAATTTGTTAAAGCCTTAAAAGGTTCATTTAGGAAAAAGAAAAAAGGGAAGATAATATATGTTTTGTTAGGTAACATGTTAGTGTGAGTCAAATTTACGAGCCTTTAATTATAATGAAGTACATACATAAAAAAAAAGAATAGCATATCACGATTGGCCACGTCTAAAACTAACTTATCATTTGTTTATACCTTATTAGAAACCTACAGCTTTGATTTGAATGTCCTGGTTGTCTATACTATAATGAGTTGAGATAAAGAGGTTAAAATTGAGACAAAATATAAGACATCTAACAACGCGTCGCCACATGTACAAAAGCAGTTTTTTAAAGAAGGGGTGCTGTATTTTTTTTTAAAAAAATCTGTTTTTGTACACGTAACGGCACGTGATTGAAACCACATATTTTGTTTCACTGCAAGCATTGTAAACTGTGTTTCAGCAAAGTATTACCTCAAAAGAAGCGCAATGTCTAAATACCCAATGAATAGAACTAAATTTACAAATGCTCCTCTTTAGTTCTTTTGGCAAATAATTTCCCCTCTTCCTTTTGGTTGAAAGAGAGAGATATTTGTTCTAATTAGGTAGTGCTTGGAAACACGATTATAATATAATTATTTCATTATTCACACTTCATAATAAAATTGTAACTCATATTTTCACTTATTTAGTTTTCTGTAATGCGAGAGAAATAATTTTATACAAAATAATAATATTTTTAGTAAAAAAAGTATCTTATATTAAAAAAATGAGTTATAATAGTTAAAGTAAATAGCATATTGAGCGTTTTATACTACTTATACATATAATTTATTGCACCAAATTTATTTACTCACATGAATTTAAAACAAACAGTTAAATTTATATTTGTAATTATCGTCCGAGCACCACCTTTTAGGATAAAAAAAAGAAAAGAAAAGGGAAGTAATCTGCTATAGCAGAATACATATGCCTGATAATCTGTCCCGCTTCTAGATATTCAGAATACATATGCCTGGGAGGGAATAAAAAACCCTACATTACAACCATTACCGTGTAGTTCCTCTAATACAACAAGAACATCTTGGACGAGAATCAAATTTAGCAATTGCTGCTCTTTATTCTTCCTTTCCGCTTATCTCCGCTACTTGATGATATCCATTTTATCTAATCAAAGCCATGCTATCTCCTCATTCGGTTCTATAAATATATTTAGTTCTTCATTTACTCCGGTGGGTGTTACCGGGTAATTTCTGCTTGTTGTCCTGCTTGGATTTTGTACGATTTCATTGTTTATTGTTATGAACATAATTTTAAATCTTCAGCGCAGATTTTTATGGTGGTTAATCTAAAACTCTGGGTTCCTTTATCATTTTTGTCTTTTTGGTTCTCTTTTGGATGTAATTTTTCTAATTTTGAGAGACTTACAAAAAAAAAAGATCTAATTTTGAGAGTGATCTAATATTGAGAGACTTACAAAAAGAAGATCTTATTTTGAGAGTGATTTTCTTGGATAGGGTTTTGTGATTATTTCTGTCCAAATTTTGATGGGTAAGAAAAAGGATAACGCTGGGGGAGGAAAAGGGAAAGGTAAGAACTATGAGGTTGATGATGATGAGTACTCTGTTGCTACTGAGTTGTCCGAAGAGCCCTCAGTTGACGAAGAGAAACCTTCAGCTGTTAGTAGTAACAAGAAGGTTAAGAAGGGTGGTTCCAAGAGAGGAGATGGTGATGATGAGCGGTTACAGGAAAGGACTGCTGAGGAAGAAGAGGATGAGTCAACAATATTGCAGTTCACCGGTAAAAAGAAGGGTAAGGGGAAGAAGGGGGCAAGTGCTCGAAGTAATGTTGGGTTCAGTAGTTCAGCTTTCGGATTATTGGAGGGGAATGATGATGAGAATGATGGTTCAGGTGTGGCGCAGGATACAGATGGTTATGTTAGTGGTATGGAAAATGAGGTAGATAATGTGGTGGCGCTAGCAGCAAAAAACAATCGGGTAAAGGCAAAAAAAGGCAGTGGGGAAGTTTCTTTTAGTGTTGCTGGATTTGGTGACGAGGATAATGGAGGGTCTGGCTTAGTTTCTGGGGAATTATCTGATGAAGAAGATCCAGTGGTTGCATTTTCTGGCAAGAAAAAGCCATCAAAGTCCAGTAAGAAGGGTGGTTTTAGTGCGTTTGCTGCACTTGATGAGATTGAAGATGCGGTTGATGGCGAGAATTCAGTTTATGGACATCATTCTGACAAAGAGGATGAACCTGTAATAGAATTTTCAGGAAAGAAGAAGTCATCAAAGTCGGGTAAAAAGGGGGGCAGCGGTGTGGCTTCGGGGCATACTTCTGCTTTCAATGGCCTTGAACATGTCGAGGAGAACGAAGATGATGTTAAGGAGAAAGATGAGGATGATGCTCCTATTACATTCACTGGGAAGAAGAAATCTTCCAAGGCTTCAAAAAAGAATGCCAGCAGTTCATTTAGTGCTGCACTTCTTAATGAGGAAGACCACAATGATGATGTTTCTCTATCTGCACAAGAAAGTCATGCCGCTGGGGATCACACTGGTGCTCAAGAAGACAACCTAGTTGTTGCCTTTTCCGGTAAAAAGAAGCCTTCCAAGAAGAAAGTTAGTAGTGTGTCTGGTGCAGTGGATTCCACGTCAGTTGACACACCTTCGGTTTCTGTTGAACAAAATGATAATAGTGTGAGTGCTAGTACCACAAAGACTGATGGTTCAAAGACTAAACCTCAAGTGGCTGAAGATGTTATAGAAGTTTCTAAAAATAAGAAGAAGAAGAAGAAGGGTGGCAGAACAGCTCAAGAAGAGGAGGATCTTGATAAGATCCTAGCTGAACTAGGTGAAGGTCCTCCTGTTGCAAAACCTCCTCCTGCTCTTCCTACAGTTCCTCCTCCAGATGAGAATGTCCAGTTGCAGCCTGAGCTGGGAGATGGTGCAGGTCAGCTTTTGTAATTATGCATATTACTACCTCAGTAGTGTCACTTTAGCTAAAGTATTGAGTCCTTTGTTATTTTCATTTAGAATACCCAGAAAGCATTTATGATTTCTCTTTTAATCTTGTCATCCGACTGTCAGATAGTGAATTTTCAACTTTCTATAACATTTCAACCGCTACGTTGATGGTAGCCCTCTTCAATCACTAGATTAATGGTAATCAATGGATAATATAAAATGTCCAATGTGGTATTCATTTTGGTCCTTGCAATACAACCATTAATCAAGGTGAGTGGTTATATCAAATATTGACATTATTCTGATGGAGGTTTATTTCTTTCATGTGATGAAAAAGTATGTGAGTGAAAAGGTGAGCTAAAAATTTTATTGGATTTTTTTAATTTAATAATGACTATAATCACGTAAACTAACGCAACCATTATCTTTTTCTTCAAATAACATAATCATGTATAGACTTTCTCAATCTGTACAACAAAAAGCTTAAGGAACTCTTGAAAGTGTTTTTCCCCCTTTTCTCTAAACAATTTTATTAATGAATGCAATTTACAGCCTCCAGTCTGCTAGTGCAGATTATACATCAAACTGCCAGCTATTCTCTATACAGCTTTACAGAACGGGGAATAGCACAATTGATACGTCGTGCCAATTAGTCAGTGGATTTCAGTTGTTGCAAAAATCTTAGTCTATTTTATCCGTTCTATGTAGTGATCAGTGTAGGCTTGTGATTTACAGAGTTCTTGTCTTATCTACTGGTGCAGGTGAAAAGGAAGTTGAGGAAGAAGGGCCTGTAGAGTCTGCAGCAGCAAAGAAGAAGAAGAAGAAGAAAGAAAAAGAAAAAGAGAAAAAGGCTGGCACAGCTGCACCTACAGCAGATGAGAAACAAGAAGAGTTTAAGAACAAAACAAAAGGTAAAGGTTTGGATATGAAATTCCAGAATCACGTTAGAAAGATGCGAGAGACGCTGGCAAAACTTAATGAAGCTGAAGAAAGAAAGAAAAGGGAAGAAGAAGAGAAGTTAAGAAAAGAAGAAGAGGAGCGGCTGCGACAAGAGGAACTTGAAAGACTGGCAGAAGAAAAGAAGCGCTTGAAAAAGGAGAAGGAGAAGGAAAAGATGTTGAAGAAAAAACAAGAAGGAAAATTGTTGACAGCTAAACAGAAGGAAGAAGCCCGTAGGTTGGAGGCAATGCGTAAACAGATACTTTCCAGTGCAGGGGGCTTGCCATTACCTGGAGATATAGGAGCATTGCCTACTAAGCGACCCAAGTACCAAAGCAAAAAGTCAAAGCCTCAACCACAGCCAAATGGTCATGTGGATATGGATTCTGTTCAAAGCACGGAGGAGACAATTGAAGTTAAGCATGAATTTGCATCAGACGTAGACTTAACTGAAAAAGAGAGGGTCGATGAACTGCAAAATGTCGAGAAACCCGAAGAGACTGAGGCAGCTGAAGAGAATGGAGTTAAAGAAAAAGACGAAGATGATGATACTGAATGGGACGCCAAAAGCTGGGATGATGTCGATGTTAAGCTGCCTGGTAAAAGTGCTTTTTCAGAGGAAGAGTCTGAATCTGAGCCTGGACATGTGGTTCAGAAGGGGGTCAAAAGTGCTCGGCTGGCCAAGTCAGATTCTGGGCATTCAGCTGGTGCAAAAGCTCCAGCTATTCAAAGAGCTAGATCTAGTGAAATGAGAGACTCTAAAAATATAGAGCATACAAAGAGTGCCCCTGAGGTTGGCTTCGTTCACAAACCGAAGAGACAAGTTTCAAGAACTAAAGAAGCATCAACGTCAGATGACCATCTTAGCAAGGCTGAAAAGGATCTGCGCTCGCCAATATGTTGTATTATGGGTCATGTTGATACTGGTAAAACTAAGTTGCTGGACTGCATCAGAGGAACCAATGTTCAGGAAGGTGAGGCTGGAGGTATTACTCAACAAATTGGTGCAACTTATTTCCCTGCGGAAAATATCCGTGAGAGAACTAAGGAATTGAAAGCTGATGCGAAGCTCAATGTACCGGGGTTATTGGTAATTGATACACCAGGTCATGAGTCGTTCACAAATCTGCGATCACGAGGCTCAGGTCTATGTGACATTGCTATCTTGGTGGTTGACATAATGCATGGATTGGAGCCGCAGACCATTGAGTCCCTCAATCTTCTGAAGATGAGGAATACAGAATTTATTGTCGCATTGAATAAGGTGAGTGTCAATGCTAACCTTGCTGCATTACCTTCTAATTTTACAAATTGCAATTTTAACGGCATATTCTATTAATCACCTTACTAGCTTAAGTTGCTGGTGAAAATTCTGTTGAAATATTTGTTACCCCCTTCCAATGTTTGAAAAGTATTTCTTTTTTTTTGGTGGGAAGGTGGGGGTGGGTGGGTTGGGTGGTGGGGGCACGTTCTTGTGTTGGTTGTATGCTTATTGTTTAGCAGAATTATGTGTGTATACCAGATGCCTCAGTAGATTGATCAAAATTCTTCTCTTTTTCTTGGTACCTTTTCTGCACTTGTGCATTCCTTGGCATCGTGTCATTTCTTTCTTTTTTTCTTTCTTTCGTTTCCTCCCTCTCCTTTATTATCACGGGCATTGTTGTGTTTGAGTAAACAACACGTGGCAGTTTTTTTCTTTTTTCTTTTTTCCTTTTTGAAGGTGTAACTCCTATTTATCCTTTCTTTTTAATAGCTTCCAAGGGATTTTTGAAGTTTGTTGGGCACACTTTGGTCTCAAAAAAATGTCCACTGAAGCTGTTCATAGAAGAAAACAAAATATACTATGGTGGCTTGTTGCGACGTTAACTTTTTCCAATATTCACAATTTGAACTTGTTACATTCATTATCCAGCTCTTAGAATCTGATGTCTCTGCTGAAGGTGTTTTGGGTACATCTCGTACTGTTTTTTTTTTTCTTCTTTTTTGTGGGAAAACTTTGAAGTTTCTTTGGCACATTTTGGTCCCAAAGTTGGTTCTGTTGCTGGAAGCTGAATGCCAAAAAGTCCACTGAAGCTGTTTATAGAATAAAGGAATATGCTTTCTTTTTCCTTCTTGTAAGTAGAAAGCAATATACTTGGTGGTGGCCTATTTGATGTTTTGCATGTTAGCTTTTTCTAATATCCACAGTCTGAACTTACCAAATTCATGATTCAGCTCTTATAAACGTGATGTCCCGGCTGAAGGCGTTTGGAAACATCACCGCACCATTTGTTTCCTTGAAATAAGCTCGAGTGTGTCGGTTTAGCTTTTATTCTCTGCAATTAGAGTGTTATCTTTCTCTGCAAATTTGGTGTATTCATTAATTTTTACTGCTGAAGGATTCTTTTGATATGTGCCCTTGGTTCCCCTCCTCATGCACGTTAAGGGAGGGTTTTGCTTCTCCCAGACTCTCACTTCCTTTCGTTCTTTTTGCGTATCGTCGTTGATGATTTGATTTTTCTACGAGTTATCCAAATTATTATTATTGTTCTTAGTTAAACATAAAAGAATCCTCAGGCTGGGGGCTTAGATATATATGAGGTTACGTTTTGTTCTTTAGTGAGGAAATGATTGAACGGCTGAACTAAAAAAAAATTTACATATGTAAGCCGTGATGAGATCTTCTCTCCAATTTCTCTCTCCAATATGTAATTACTCATACCCACTGTGTTGTATGTGGAGTCCTATATATGTCTTACACATATAGTGGGTATGAATATACACATTGGGGCGGAAAATTAGGGATGGAAAATAAGGGAGAAAATTTGATCCCATGTAAGCTTGGATGGTGAAGATGTAATATATGGTATGCTACCAATAACTTCAACAGAAACCCCTGATTCTGTATCGGAAAAGTACTTTTCAAGCCCTTCAATATTTCGTTTTTATACTTATTAATGCTTCATTTGAAGGATGATCAGAATTGTGATTGTTATTATTATTTGGGTCATTTTGACTAAACCTGTGATACGACTCATTGTTTGGGTTTGTGATGATTCGTTTATTCAAAATCATCTATTCCATGCAAAGACACATCCAATATCGATATTAAGGAATATACATAAAATAATCTTCAGCAGGATTGATTATTTTATATTTGATCGAATCTTTGATTGAAGCAACAATTGCATTTTTTTTGGGTTGTAAAACATTGGAGAGAGGAAAAATTGTTGAAAAGAAGTTGACAGTTGAGTTAGTGTTTGGGAGAGTAGGCTCCGCTCGTGTTCGGATTATATTTGTTTTAGAATTAATAACATATCTGCAGTAGCAGAGTGGAGGATGTAATCATTGCAAGTATGAAGGAAAAGTTCTGTTACAAAAAAAAAATAACATATCATATCTATATGTTAGATGATATCTATATATTGGATGGTTGTTGTGAATATTGTTCGTTCTTTATTTTACCAAAGTTGTCCATGTTTTTATAGTTTTGATACAAAAGTACAATGTTAAGCGGAAAATTAAATGACTTATGCGGGTTGTTCCGTTAAATGTTGCAGTTTTGTAACAAACATGCAAACATACGGATAAACATCGTATTAAAAAAAAGTCTCTTCTTTCTCTATTCTCCTCCGCCTTCAACTGTTCCAACAGATCTTTCTCTCTCCTCCATCCGCCAACTGTAATTTCTCCCTTTCTCTTCCACCCCAAAACTTCGTCCTCTCTCCATGATAACTTATGAATCACAACTTCGACGTCTTCTTCGGCCATCCTGGCAACTCCTGTTTCCGCGACAAGCGGTCATAAAACAATTTTCCCTTCTATTTCAACTCAAAATAGCCGGATCTTCATGATCTAGTCCAATTTCTTAACATGCAAGACCTTGTTTTTGCACAACTGTTTGGACAAGTTTTCTCAAGCCTGATTTTAAACCTGAAGAAACTTATGCTCTTCTTTAACAGGTTTGAGATGGATAATGGTGAGAAATTCATTGATATTCCCCCTTCAAGAAGTAACCAATGGTAACAAAAGTGGAATGTTGCTGTCGTAGGAAAAATTGTGAGCAATAGCTCCTTCTATTTACAACCTCAAAAACTTGCAGACGAGAAATAGAACAGCAAAGGCCTACTTGAAACTTAGAAGCTAGACGATGACTAGTTTCTCTTTCATTTCCAGTCTGAAACTAGTAAGCAAGAAATCCTCGACCTTTCTCTTATGTCATTTAGAAATAGAGTCCTCTTTCTTTGGCATGATAACCTAGAGGAAAAAGTTGAAAGGCACATGTCTGGGCACGCTTCTCTTTGCTGAGGTTACAATATTTCAACCCAACTACAGTAGGTAGACTTGGTACATTGATTGGGAAGCCAATGTTTATGGATAGGGCCACTACTGTTCAATCTAGAGTAACATATGCTAGAATATTCATTGAAATAAAGGCTGGTGAAGAATTGACAAAAAAGCTGAAAATAATTGATGAATATGACGCAACAGTTTGGCAGGAAGTGGTGTATGAATGGATGGCTACCTTTTTTTTTGTAATTTAAATTTTATAAAAGGCCAAAAAGACAAATGGAGCGAATATACATGGATGGTTGCACACTATGGCAACTAGTAGCTTAGCTTGTAACTAGACTGCAGCCAAAACAAAAAAATGAGGTGGCTTACAAGGTTCTAACAATATCTACTGCCAACCTTTACAAAATATGTCCTAGACGGACAATTGAAAGCTAGATTGCCAAGCTAACATAATACAGTACTCTAATTACAAAATGACTCAAGATTGGGAACCAATGGGATCAATAGCAAAATGCACCACATTTGGCCTTCAAGGATGTAGCATTGTGAAGGCAGCCTTAATTGTTGAAATTGGGAAATTCCATCTGCTTGCAAACAAGCTTCTTTCTTCATTTCCACCCTTGTTGCATCCATTAATTTTCTTGACAAGAGCAACAGTTGGGTTGTAGTTGAGTTGAGACGTCTTCCCTTCAAGTGGTATCCATTTGGGGCTGATCCACTCAACCCCATCTTCATCTGCACAGGAGATGTATAGATTAAATAGACAGCAGAGAAAACAGTAAATAGATACCAAATTGGAATAGAACAATGAAGGAATACACCTGGGCGAAATAACAAACGAGGAAAACAAAAAGTGGGTTCCACCATTGGCATGTAGGTTCCGATTCCCAAAACAAAGTATATCAACCAAAAAATGCTCAAAGTAATCCTGATCCCAAGAGGCTTCGGTAAACCAAGTGGTGCAGACTGAAATTGGTAGACCAAAGTGTACAAACTGAAACTACAAAGATGCAAGAATATCCACAATAAGTAAGTCGAAAATGATAAAGCATGTAAATCCAATATATGATTTTGATAAAGCATGTCAATCCAATATATTGTGTGGAATTCCCATTTCCATTATTAATTCCCAGTTGACTTTTGATCTTTTATACCCTTTCCAAGCATGCATAGCAAATCTGACTTTTTCAAGAATCTCCGACACCACTGTGTTTTCATTGGGCCAAATCGTATAGACAGTCACAGAAAAGCAAAAGGTAACAAGATGTTTTTGGAGTTTGGACTTCCAGGACTGGTTATTCTCCAGCCAAGCGAGCGTGGAATCCCAGTCCATACTTAGCGGGTAATGCATGCATCGCGACAGAATGGAATGCCAAACTTTCTTTGAGTAGGAGCACCGAAAGAAAAGGTGGTTTGATCCTCAAGGGATTGCTCACATAGTATACAATGATTTGCCGAAATCATGCCCTATTTCAGCAATTTGTCTTGTGTATTCAGCCTTTTCCAACATGCAAGCCAAAGGACAATTGCATATCGTGGAACATGATGAATGCACCAAACAATTTTAACCCAACCAGGAGCAGGTCCATAGCTAGCCAGGGCATTGGGCACAATTGCGATTCCACAACGGAACTAAAGAAGATGACTAAATTTTCAGGTGACAATATGGTAAACAACTGAAGAGGACAGGAAAGAAAACAGGGGCAGAATCCAAAAACAATACAAAGCAAGAGAGAGGACAAAGGCAAAGGTTTGCTCTTGAATGGAACAACAGTATCAAATAAGGAAGCTGATGACAGAGAAAAGGGACAAGATAAAATTCAAAACATAAATCCACCCTTGGGCCTTCTCCCAAGAGTGATACTTCTCTGTTCGATGCATATAAAATTGGAAATCACACTCCTAGAGAAAGTAACAAAGTAATTTATTCGTGAAGAATAAAAACAGTACTAATAACTTTAGTTCTCTTGTAGGTCTTGATGATTCAAATGAGGTCTTGTAGAACAATACGAACAATAACAATGAGGAAGACGACTTAAATGTAGACCTGTGATGAGACTGTCTGACGGAGCGGTGGAAAATCAAAAAATCAGTCTTCTCCCTCTAATTTTTTTTGCTCTCACCTCTCTCTAAATCTCTCCGTATCCAATAAATAGAAAGGATACCCAACTTTCCCTTTCTCTTTTCTCCTCCGCCGCTAACCACCCTTGACGTCTATATTTCCTTCTTTCCTCAAAGCTTTCAACGGTCATATCTCTGCCAATTCTCCATCAAAACCTTCCTCTCTTCGTTGCGAACTTTTGACATACAATCTCTGTCGTCTTCTTAGGCATTTAGGCCACTCTGGCCGTTGCAAAAGCAGTCAGAAAAGTAATTTCTGCTTTAATTCTTTCTGAAATGGCCAGATCTTTAAGATGCTTGTTTGATATGTAACATGCAAGACGTCATACGTGCAAAATTGGTTTGGGCAAGTTTGCTCAAGTGTGATTTCAGACCTAAGGAATCATCTATCCTTCTGCTCATCAATCTTACATATCCTTGCTTGATTTGTAAGGTCTTTGCCCACATTTTGATCCTCTTCATTGCTGATTTCTTCTTAAAGGCACTTTATATCCATATCCAAAGTAGCCAAATGATTAAACTTATTAGTATTACTTCTATTGCTCATAGAAGAAGCCTTGTTGTTGGTACTTTCCTTGTTGCCTGATCCTCTTTACTGTCAGCTTTCAGAGGGCTCTTTAATGATGGAGATGTAGGAAGCTTCTCCAAGACCTCCAGACCCTTCCCACTTTAGGTTTGTTGTTGAAATAGTATGGTTTCTACTTCAGTTGCCTCAGTTTCTATTAAATTTGGTAATTGGTTGGCTTTTGAAATAATTGTACCCTTACTTTGTGATTTATGTTTTCTTTTGCTGATGTGGCTTGTCTTGAGTTTTCCAGCTATTACCTTTTTCTTCAAAAGGAGGTTGTACCCTCTATTTGGTTTAGTCCCAACATCACAGTTGTGACCAAAGGTTTTACATATGGCACACTATATAGACATCCACTCATATGTTACTTATTGCTAAAATTCCTTCCCATATTCATCTATGAGCTTTACTTTGCTAGAAAGTTAAAATCATTGCTTGACTGTGACATGCAAGCCGTCATACGTGCAAAATCGTCTTGGACAATCTTGCCCAAGCCTGATTTCAAATATGAGGAATCATCTACCTTTCGTACGTATTTGAAGTCGACAAAGGTGAAAAGTTTGCCGCAATCCCAACCCATGTAGTCAGCGATGGCAGACTAAAGTGAAATACCATTATCGTAAGACAAGTTCTTGGAAATAGTGCTTTCTTCTGCGACGTGAAGAATTTTGCGGAAGTGAAATAAAGCAACAAAGGTCTTTTGGAAACACAGAAGCTGGATGAAGACCTTTTCTTATTCAGATTCCAATCTGATGCTTACAAGCAAGAAATCTTGGACCTTTTCCCTCGGCCCTTTGGTAACAAAGTCTTGTTTTTCTGGTCATGGAATTCCGAGAACAAAATCAAAAAAATTAAAATTCAATGTTATTCCATTTCGGATTTTTCTCCTATTCTTCAGGCTACATTATTTCAACCCTGCCACCCTTGGTAGAATTGGTACGCTGATTGGAAAGACGTCCTTTTGATTTTCCACAGCTCCATCAGAAAGAGACTCATGACTGTTTCGATGGTAGAGATTTTGGTCCATGTTTAGGTCGTTTTTCTCATTGTTATTATTCTGCAAGGCCTCATTTGAATCATCCTAAGGGGAAAATCAGTTTGGGAGGTGAAACCAAAGCAACTTGATTAATTGATGTGGAAACACTATTGTGGATAAAAGACCAATTCACCCACTTTATCAAGAGAATCATTGTTAATGGTAGTTCAACCTCTTTCTGGTTTGACCCTTCGCATTCTTAGGTTGTGTTGGAGCAGAATTTCCCAGAACTGAGAAGGAAACTTAATATAAGTTTGGAAGACAGCTTCAGAGGTTATTCAAGGGGGCAGTGGAGGTTGCCTTATAGTAGAGGTTGAGATGTTCAAGTAGTTAGCTTCTATAATGCGTGCATATGTATACAATATGTAGAAAAGACGAAGAATTATGATTCATCAGATTGGTTTCAAATGTACAGATAGAATGCTTTATATAGAGGCTGTTAAAGGAAGCCACAAGTGGCTAAAACTACCATCGGTTACTTTCTATTTCTAAAGGCCACATTGTACACTCCACTCCACTCAACTAATGAATAAACCAAGTATATGAGACATATGCAAGTGTATTTCTACTCTGTATATGTTTGTGTATATACTGTGTTAGTATATGTGTACGTACAGTGTGTATTTATACTGTATTTATACAGTATTTTATTCAATATGACAACTTGTACATAAGTAGCCAGATGTGCCACTAGGTAGGATTTTATATTAAGCTTAATTGGAACAAACTTAATGTATAGGACTAGTCCTCCTCTCTATATGCTTCTTTTTTGTGTTCTTTTCCTTTTTGATTGTCAGGGGGTTTTGTGTTTTTTTTCTTAGGGAGGGGGGGGGGGGGGAGGGGGGTTGGGGGTTGGGATGGTTGAAAACCATACTTCTTACAAAGTTTAGGGGTGGAGCAGGTGTTTATCCCTCTTAATGTTACAATTTCAGTTGTGATTCATTTTCAATTGTATCATATGTTCTGATTTTTTTCATTTCAGGTGGATAGACTCTATGGATGGAAGGCAAGTCGTAATGCACCTATTAGGAAGACATTGAAGCAACAGACCAAGGACGTTGAAATGGAATTTAACACCAGGGTCACTCAGGTCATATCTGCAGATTCATCTTTTTGACTTTAATTATGTATGGCTTGCTAGAAGCTTATTAAATGTGAACTCTCAATTTATACAGGTGGTCACACAGTTCAAGGAACAAGGTATAAACAGCGAATTGTACTACAAGAACAAAGAAATGGGAGAGACTGTCAGCATTGTGCCTACTAGTGCAATCAGGTTGATTGTCATCTCTGTTTGCGTGGTGCTTGTAAAATGCTTGGTCCAAATCTGTTTCTGTTTAAGTCGGGTTTTTTCTATTTAGCTATCTTTAAACATGATTTGGATATTCTTGGTCGTGTAGTGGTGAAGGTGTCCCAGATTTGTTGCTCCTGTTGGTTCAATGGGCTCAAAAGACCATGATTGAGAAGCTTACCTATAGTAACGAAGTTGAGGTATACTTTCTTGCTATCATCTTGGAACTACTTGACCTGTGACAATATCGTGATTTTTTGCCTAAATGGATGAATGGTTTATCCTAGAACTTTGAATCTCTCTTTTCAGTGTACTGTTTTGGAGGTTAAAGTCATTGAAGGACATGGGACGACAATAGACGTGGTGTTAGTTAATGGTGTGCTCCATGAAGGTGACCAAATCGTTGTTTGCGGCATGCAGGCGAGTTCGGATTCCTTGAGCTTTTATAAGAAATAATTTTCTTTTTTCTTACACTTGTTTTTTTTTTGCAGGGTCCTATTGTTACTAATATTCGAGCATTGTTGACACCTCACCCAATGAGGGAACTGCGTGTAAAGGTAACCTTTTGGTAACACCATTTTTCTGGGGGTCTTTTAGGCTGCAAAATTTTTTTTTTTGGTGAGTTAGTTGACTTCAAAATGATTTATGTTTGTGGGTGTTTATGTTATCTCATGTTCTTTCTGGCCTTCTGGTGCTATCTTCCTTATTGTAGGCTTAAGACGATTTAGTTTCGTGAAGGAGAAACTATGAGGCATTAAAGATGCAAAATATTGAAGCTTGAATTAGAATCTTTTGTTATGTTTCCGGGTTACAAGTCCGATCAAGTGGGTGTTTTCATAGATGTCTTGTGGTGTTTGGATTCTTTAGTGGTCCTTCTCTGCATTTAGAGCCTATGATTGCTAGGTAGCAGGGAGAGCTTCCTAAGGAGAAATTTGATCAGGACCAAATGGTATTTTGCAGCAATACTTGAATGTGTCCAATTTAGGTTAGGAGGATAGTGTCAAGCTCAAGGAAAAGCTTGGAAATTTTTTGTAATTGTCCCCCTTAATGGATTTCCTTCTTCTGTTAAGCATTCTGTTGTCTGCGGAGGAGTTCCACCTTCCTCTAATCATGGTTTGTTTCTTCAAATAAATTTCCAACCAAGTGAGGGTGTTGACTTTGTAGAAATACTGTACATACTTGTACAAATACAGTATTTAAATACTAGTATTATATATAAATGTAACTGAAACATATTATAGTATTAGTTTAGACAAGTGTAGTGTAGGAATCAAAGTAGTGGTTGTTGGCCACCTGAATATAGCCGTTAGATGCTTAAGCCTCTTTAGCCTGTTTAAAGGCCCATCCATTGTATTCCAAAGTTTAAGTATAATAACACATTCACTTTCTCTATTTATGTACATTTCTATATGGTATCAGAGCCCTGATTCTGATAATTTCAAAAATGGCTACGCCTTCATCTTCTTCCTCTGCCTCTGAGCAAACAGAAGTCACGTCCAATCCTAATCAAGTATCAGGAGCAGTGTCTCATGGCTCTACTGCCTTTGATAATTCTTCTATTGTCATTATTAGTCACAAACTCAATGGTGACAATTACCTTTCTTGGTCGAGAGGAGTTGAAATGTGTATAACTGGTAAATGCAATGAGTAATACCTCTTTGGCACCTTGACTATTCCGAATGAATTGGATCCTACGTACAAATTGTGGAAATTTTAAAATAGAATAATTATGTCTTGGCTAATTAGGTCAATGCTTCTTGATATCAGTGATGATTTCATGATGTATGATACTGCATTTGAAATGTAGGATGCAATCAATGAAATTATTCCAAACAAGATAATACCTCTAAGCTATATGAAATTGAAGCTCAGCTTCATAAGGTAAAACAAAGAATCTAGTTGTCAATAAATATTATACACTGTTGACAGCAAATTGATGTATTTAAAGTACATCGATGGACTTGTGCTGCAGACTCTAAACTGTACAAATCCATTAGTGAGACAAAAAGGGTTTTCAGATTTCTAAATGGATTGCATCAAAAATTTTGATAGTTCTAGAAGCAGAATATTAAGTACCAAACCAATGTCTAGCCTAAAAACATCGTTTGCTGAGATCAAACATAAAGAAAGCACAAAAAAGGTTATGATAGGAGCTATCGCTCCTAATCTAGCCACAGAAATTGTGCTTTAGTTACTGAAAGACTGACTTCTGATGCTACAGCCTTAGCAGCTAGGAAGCAATCTAGTGAAAATGAGAAACTTTTGTACATATATTGCAAAAAGAATGGACATCTTATTAGTGATTGCTGGAAGCTATATGGCAAACCAGGAGAAGGAAGGTCACCAAGACGCAACAACCCCTGGAACCTTTTGGAATTGGGGCTGCTAGCATAGCACAAAACACAGTTCAAGGATCTGTCCAGCAGTCAGAAGTCTCGGTCCTTTCCACAAAAGATCAAATAGAGGTTCTACTCCAACTATTAAGTAAACAACAAATAGTAGGGAGTCAGAATCATGTACAAGCTGCTATGGCAAGCTCAGAGCAATTCACAAAGGTAATGCTTGTATTTGTGGACAATGTACTTGGATTATTTAATTGGGAGCATCAAATCACATGACAAATGATGGTGATGTTCTTTCATGTTATTAGCTATTCTCTAATCCTAAACTAGTTAAAATTGCAAATGGATCTTCATTGCTAGTAACTATAATGGAAAAAGTTAAAATAACTAACTTTGAATAATGTATTACATGTGCCTAGTCTTAACTTTTACCTGCTGTGAGTAGGTAAAGTTACAAGAAATGGTAATTGTACATCATACTTTTCATCTTCTAGATTTTTTCAGGACAAAGGAATAAAGGGAATGCTTGGCAATGCTAAAAACATTAATGATCTCTTTCCTCTTGAATCTGGAAAGTCACAAATGGGATGTTTTAACTCACAAAGGCAGAACAAGATAGAGAAGAAAGTAGTAAAACTAAGATTGATCCTTGTATAGATGAAATTTTGGTGACATAGAAGACTAGGACACCCAAATTTCTTGTACTTGAAAAGTGAATCCCAAAATATTTTGTGTGAATCATCTCAATTAGTTAAACATACTAGACAAAGTTATTCTGCTAAAGTTTACCAATCAACAAAGCCATTTAATTTTGTTCACTCTGATATTTGGGGTCCTTTTAGGACCAGAAATATTAATGGAACAAGATGGTTTGTGACCTTTATTGATGATATATCAGAGTTACTTGGGTGTATTTAATGAAAAATAAATCAGAGGTAAGTCCGATCTTTAAGAATTTCTTTAATTTAATAAAGAATCAATTCAACTGTACTATTAAAACCTTGAGATCTGATAATGGTGTAGAGTATTTTGATGATTCTATTAAAAAGTTTATGCATGAAAAGGTTTCATCATCAAACATCATGTGTTTATACACCTCAGCAGAATGAGATTGCTGAAAGGAAAAAATAGACATTTATTAGAAGTTACTGAAAACTTTAATGTTTTCGATGTAAGTATCTAGTTACTATTAGAGAGAAGCTGTGTTAACAACCTATTTAATAAACAGAACGCCTTCAGGGATCATTTAGAACTCCTAGAGAAGTATTTCTGGAATCATTTCCTTACATTATCTTCTATCTAAGTTACCTTTTAAGTTATTTGGTTGTACTGCTTATGTCCATTTACAAACACATCTAATGGGTAAGTTAGGCCCTAGATCAGTTAAATGTATATTTATTGGATACTCTGGATCATGGAAAAGTTATAATGTTATTGCCTCAACACGGATATATGCCACTCTTGATGTATCTTTTGGTGAACAACATACATTCTATGATCATTTAATACTGACAACAAAAGTCAAACACGAAATGACTTATGGACTATGACAGATATTGTTAGAAATACCTCTCTTGAACTAGTAGAATATCGAAATCAACACAGCTATGGTAAAACATCTAGTGAACAACCTGATCAGACAGATATCACCTTATAGAGTAGGCCACGTATTACCAAGGTTTATACAAAGAGAAATCTACAGTCTAATGTAGCATCTGGAAATCACTTAGAAGAACCATATACAACTTATAAGGTTGAAACACAAATAGATGATAGGCCCACTGATGTAAGGAAAATAACCAGGCGGTGTGCTAAGCATCCTCTATATAACATTCTATCTTATGTAAGACTAAATCCATCTCTTAAGGCTTTTACATGTGGATTAGACTCTAATTTTATTCCTAAGAATATACATGAAGCCATGAGTATCCATCATCTCAACTTTCTCTCTCCGCCATCCTCCTTCCTCCCCCAGCTTCAAATCTTCGTCTAAATCTCATCTTCTGCAAAGAAAAAAACCCAACAAAACTAAATAGCGGCCGTAAATGCCTTCCCGGCCTCTGTCAGAGGAGGTTGGTGGTAAAGGAAAACGCACACTCAACCACCACGGACAGCTTATTCGCTGTGCTGTGTATTTAATCAACATGCAAGGCACGATTAGGGCTAAATCTGCTTGGACATCCTTGCTCAAGCAGGATTTCTGCCCAGAAGCTACTTCTACCCTTCTCCCGGTGCAGATTGACAACGATAAAGGCAAGAGATCCTTTGCGATTGACCCTGCCAAGGAATGTTAGAGTGCAAACCTACAAGTACTCCAGTTGAGTCTGACCATACACCCAAGGAGTTGTCGGATACTACTCCTACTGACAGATTAAGGTATCATAAGTTAGTTGGCAAATTAATCTATCTCACATTAGACCAAATATATGTTATGATGTATGTTTTGTTAGTCAATTCTTGAATGATCCTACTTATGAACATTTACAAGCTACTTCGAGAATTTTTAGGTACTTGATGAATGCACCAGGTTAGGACTTGTATTTCTAGAAAAAATGGATAGATCCATCCAAATCTTCACTGATGCTGATTAGGTTGGGTCCAAAATAGATATGAAGTTCACTACTGTTTATGGAACATACTTACGGGGGAACTTAGTTACATGGAGGACCAAGAAGCAGCCTGTTGTTTCTAGAAGCTGTGCAGAGGCAGAATTAAGAGCATTTGCGCTTGAACTATGTGAAGGATTATGGCTCAAGAAGGTATTAGAAGATATGGACAAAGGATCTCACTGTCAATCAGAGTATTATGTGACAACGTTTCTGCTATAAGCATGGCAAAAAAATCCAGTGCAACATGATAAATCTAAACATATTGAGATAGCCAGACATTTATCAAAGAGAAGATTGAAGACAAAGTTATCAAGATTGAGCATATTTCTTTTAAAGATCAACTAGATGATATATTGACAAAACTTGTATCTACCAAGGTGTTCTCGACACTATTGTTCAAGCTTGGTTGTATAACATATATATAACTAAGCTTGAGACGGGTGTGGGGAGTGGGGTGTAGAAATATAGTATAAATGCAGTAGAATACAATATAACATATTTGTACAAATACAGTATACAAATACTAGTAATATATATACATGTAACTTAACATATTATGGTATTAGTTTATACAATTGTATAGTGTAGGAATTAAAGTAGCCGTTATTGGCCACTTGATATAGCCATTGGACTTATAGCTGTTAGAGGCTTAAGCGTCTTTAGCCTGGCCACCCATTGTATTCCAATGTTTAAATTGAGTAACACATTCACTTTCCCTATTTCTATACACTTATATAAACTTCTCAGTTAGCTAACCTCATTCTTACTGTAACTTTTATTGTAACTTATGTTGGAAAAAACTATCGTACGCGAACTAAATCAGATAATAAATGTATGCGAACACGCACTTAAAACTCCATTGTAACTTATGTTGGACCATAGAATAAAGTCACAGACAAGTAAGAATTTACTTTATCCTTCTCAAAAGGAAAAAAAGAAAAATTAAGAAATTACATATACGCATACGACATACATTTAAGGTCAATGCCAGTTTGTTCTGATGGGTATCTTGAGGGGCATGTCTGTGGATCTATTAGGGTCTTTTTATCTGTTATGAGAACCTATGATGCTAGGTGTGCTAATTAGAGCACTTTGAGAGAACTTTTTGATTTCTTCTGAGGGAACTCCATACCTAAGAGCTAGCTAAGAGAGATTTCTCTGATCTTTGCGCTTAAAAGGACTGAAAACGTTGTTAGGAAGATGATGGTTGGTTGCTTTAAATTCATGGGAAACCTTCTATAACTAGAGAGGCATAGAAATGATATGACATTCGGAGATCCTTAACTTGGCAAACTTGTCGGCAATCCAATCTTGTACGATAAATAGTAAATTTCCTTTAACAAATGTCCAAACTAAGATATTGAACATCATTGTGAGTTCTGTGCATAAATAGCTTCTAGTGCATTTCCATCTCTTGGAATTGAAGCATTGACGTTGAGGCAGTTCGACGTAGGGCTAATGAAATCATGGCCATCTTATCTAAATCAGCTTATTAGTGCATCCTTGTTACCTAAAGCATATAGCAGAAAGTTGTTCAATCTTGAGGACGTCTTTTCTTTACTCAGGGAACTTATTTGCATCATAAGGAGATCAAAGCCGCACAGGGTATCAAGATAACTGCGCAGGTACGCTATTTGAGTTTTGGTAATCAAATATGTTTACTTTGACTTCTAGTCTCTTCTAGTAGCTTGAATACTTATGTAGCGTGTTGTGTGATTATTGCCATAAAAAAGGAGGTTCATTGGTTCACTAAACTTTGCACTGCAAGCTGGCAAATGTGTTCACCTGCTTGAGATGTGAATTGCTTCAAAGCAAATATTTCTGTTGGTAGTCTTGCAATAAAATGATCTAGTACTTGCTTAAATGCAAATTCAGCTTTCCTAAAATTCTTTACATTCTAATGGAATCCCAAATCATGGTTGATCTCATACAGGTGACAACCTATTGCTTTATGTTAGACATAGCAGAATGACGTCTCATTATCTTGCGTACTTAGTTTGGCCTATAATCTAGTTTGATGTGTTGTTGGGGTCCCCGGGGGGAGGGGGACGTGAAGTGGAAAAAATGTTTCAAGTTCCCCGAGATATTCATCCAACATACATTAAACAATACACCCTGCAGTCTGATTGCTGGTTTTGTCACAAGAAAAGAGGGCCGTTTCAATATCCATGTCTCAGTTCAGCTCTGAAGACTTCTCCTGTCTTTTTTTTTTTTTTTTTTTTTTT
>AP025046.1:4058940-4158968 GCA_036186865.1 Eustoma russellianum
TTTTTTTTTTTTTTTTTTTTTTTTTGCTTTATTCTATTTAGGGCCTTGAACATGCAATTGCTGGCACTGGACTTCACGTAGTCGGACCAGGAGACGATTTAGATGATATTGTAGAAACAGCCATGGATGACATGAGAACCGTGATGAACAGAATTGACAAAAGTGGGGAGGGGGTCTATGTTCAAGCTTCCACCCTTGGATCGCTGGAAGCACTATTAGAGTTCTTGAAGACCCCTGCTGTGAATATACCTGTCAGCGGTATAGGCATTGGCCCTGTGCATAAGAAAGATGTTGTCAAGGCTAGTGTGATGCTTGAGAAGAAGAAAGAATTTGCGACAATCTTGGCCTTTGATGTTAGGGTTACGCCGGAGGCTGGGACACTGGCGGAGGAACTCGGTGTCAAAGTATTTTGTGCTGATATAATATACCACTTATTTGACCAGTTCAAGGCCTACATTGAAGAGCTGAAGGAGGAGAAGAAGAGGGAAGCTTCTGAAGAGGCAGTTTTCCCCTGCGTTCTGAAGATTATACCAGACTGCGTCTTCAATAAAAAGGATCCCATTGTTCTAGGGGTGGATGTAGTTGAAGGCATTGCAAAGGTACTGTCACCTGTCATCTTATGCTTTTATTCTTAAAGCCGCTTTACGTGGGGTGTGTGTCTGTTTTATTTTATTTTATCTTATCTTATCTTATTTTGATGTTATTTAGTTAAGTAGCTCCTTTTTCTGTATAGTGATTGTCAGTTGCTCTTTTTTTCCCCCTTGGAACTTTGTGATATTTGAGTGACATGTAAATTCCAAAATTGTTTGTTGTCAGTATTTATATAATTTTTGAAATTGAATTTTCTGCTATTAGCTTCAATTTTTGGAAATGTGGTTTTGCCATTTCTACATTCTCCTATTGGAGATGATTGCGTATGTGATGGTTGCTTATTGTCTCTAATCACATTCTTTCTATTGGCATGATAAATGTGCTCTAGGATAGTCTTTCATGCTGCCAGTAAAGTATATGACTGATTTCTTATTGCTTCTCCCACCCCCACCCCCAGCCCTCTTTTTTATCCCTCAGCTTTTCCTTCCCTCTTTTTTATCCATCTTTCCTTCCCTCTTTTTTATCCCTCTGCTTTTCCTTTCCACTTTTCTTTATGTTGCCATAATGAAATAACGCAGAACTTCTTTTCTTAAACTTTTTGCAAAAATCCTTAGTATGACACTAGAAATGGTTATTCTCTTTCCTAAATTGTGTGTGAATGCTTCTGGCTGGCTTCTCTCTTCTCATGATTCAATGTAAGCAGGTTGGGACTCCGGTATGTGTACCACAGAAGGAATTCATTGATATTGGACGGATTGCTTCCATAGAAAACAATCACAAGCCAGTTGATATTGCAAAGAAGGGCCAGAAGGTTGCCATTAAGGTAACTGCTTGTTGCAATACCTGAGGCTAATAAAGCTGCTTTACACTAGGACTAGATCATCACCGTTCAACTGCAGATGAAAATATGTTGGTAATAAACTGGATTAGGTAGATCTTAAACACTAACAATGCTCCATATTTGTAATTAGGCTGTGCGGAGCATTGAAGGTTTGCCACACAAATAAGGAGATTCTGTTTTTGATGGAAATGCTCTCGATGATAGAAAGTTACAGATGTAGGCTTTATCTGTGTATTTTGCTGGTTTAGGTACGATAAATGATTCCTAGTGGGAACAAGGCTTGAATTCTGGCGGTTAGTGTAGAGGTAGGTCACTTGGGATTTAAATGCCTTGAATAGGGGAATGTAAATACACCTAAAAAAATGTGTAGATCTAGATGTCATGGCATAGAATTTGATCTTCTCTTATAGATATGTCAATGCTGAAATTGTTGATGACTTAACTGATGTTTAGGTTTCATTTCACAACACCATTTCTGTGGTTTGGCTTCTGCAGATAGTGGGCGGTAATCCTGATGAGCAACAGAAGATGTTTGGAAGACATTTTGAAATTGAGGACGAGCTTGTCAGTCGGATCTCGAGGAGGTCAATTGACATACTCAAGGAAAATTATCGGGTAAGCTCTCGATCTCTTGTGCATATTTCATAACTTCTTGTTTCTTGCCTATCCCTTATAAACGTCCTTTTTGCTTGAACCAACTTCTTTCAACTTGGAGTGGATTGGGTGGTTTGCCTGGAAACTGGCTAGGTAATTAATTGAGAGTCTTGTTCTGAAACAGGAAAGGGAAAATTATATATTGCTCAGACCCTTTACTATAAGCAGAGAAACCTTAAAAACTATATGATGAATCAGGTTCATCATTTATTTCACTCATTTATTTACCTGAAACTAATAATCAGCCGATTGTAAATTGCCTTTTGGCTAGTGTATATAAAACTTAAATTACAAAGAAAAATCAGCATTTATGTTCAATCATTCAACGCTGATCTGCAGCAGTTTTGCTGCACATTGATCTCATTGAAAACTGATGTTTCTCAATCAATTTTGAGGTCTTCTTTTCTGATCTGGTACCCTAGGGGTATGTTTGTAGATTGCTGGCCCCCAACCTCCCCAACCAAACCAAAAATAAAAAATAAAAATCCCCGGTCTGATAATTTTCCCATGAAACTAACAGTATTGGCAGTATGGGTTCTGAAGTTCTTCTGTGTTCCTGTCTGCGACACAAACCTTACACGAGAGCTCTTTATAGTCCCTACGTAGTTGTGGGAAAGTGCAGTTTACTCGAATGCTAATGTTACGAACTGCAGCTGAGGTGGTTTTAAATCATGGTGACATCATTAGTGAATAAGCATGATATACATACCGCTGATTGATTTTAACTTCTTTCATCTGAGGCGTCTATTTCCCCAACATGATATGCTTGTTATATGAGGTTGCTGATTGGCTACTGAATTTCGCAGAACGAATTGAACAATGAGGAATGGAGACTGGTGGTTAAACTGAAAAAACTTTTTGAGATACAATGAGTTGCAGAAGTGACAACATTAGCAGGAAGTCGTCAACCAGTTTTTTGGGGTTGGTTTGTTATCAGAGATGCTGTTCAGACTTCTGCGCCCCAGGTTGTGCAAGTCTACCCAACTTTGGGATTCGTTTGTATATCAAAGATGCTGGTTGGAGTTCTGCACCACCGATCTTGCAACTCCACACGGTTTGCATTTCTTTGGGATATTCACTCTTCTGAAAGCCGAGAGTTGCATGTGATTTCTCTCTGAGGGAGCAATGCCTATTTCTTGTTGCTTCTGCCATCCACAGTGAAGGAAAAGGTTTCTCGGTATACTCAAGTATAATTTTGTCACTAACCTGACAACGTCCTGTCTCTCTTTTCTACCTTTCCCCCCCCCCCCCCCCCCCCCCTCACCCCATCTTTTTTTGAGGAGTTGGGGGGGGGGGGATAAAATGCTCATGGTGTTGTTGTTTCCCATCAACGTATGGCGAGTAGTGGGAAAAAAACTTGGCAAAGTTGAGGCCGTTTAATTGGATTTTGATGCAGGGAGCATAAGTTTTTTTTGAATGTACCAAGTCCACACGCAATAATAGGTAGAACAACTCTTAACCAACATAATCTTTTGTGATGGGGAATACCTAATAGCGGTATATCCTGCTTATTCATTTGTGTTTGTGTTTGAATATATGTGTGGAGCACAAAAATTTTCATATTCCTGGGGAATCTGTCCTCTTTTATTCTCTTGAAGCTGTGTTTATGCTCTTTTCTATTCTAAAGAGCACATATCTGGGTTCCTAATTTGTATGTAATAGCCTTCACGATTCCAAACATCCGCTTACATTACAAATTGAATGGAAACGTCAATTTGTCGCCCAAAAGTTTCAGATTGTAGTTTGATATGTGGGAGAATGGACTTGTATTCTCTTTAGTGCTGCTGCTTCAAATGGTGAATCAGGTTTAACGTCCAAGTGTTCCCATGACATAGTCTGATGTAGATATGCAAGGGTAATCAGTTTGAAAGAGGGAGGTTGGGAATTCGAATCCCTCTGGGGGCATTTGTTGGGAATTTCATTGCCTGGGCTCCATAATAATGTACCAGTGTATATAACATGTTCTTTGTCTGAATCTATCAGGTATCTGATTTACATCCCAACACTTCCTCTGGGACCAGAGGTGGCAGTGACAAAAAAAAGTTTAAGGTCAAACTCAATGTGTTTTTCTTCTTCCTCCCCCCCCCCCCCCCCCCCTCCCTTGGAATTGGATGATCTATTGATTCTGCACAAAGTGGATGTTAAACGCATACCGTGAACTTCAATACACACTGGTAAGACTACAACACGGTGAGAAGCTGTTGATGGTAAGGCAGTTGTACCAGGATTGGATCTGATAACAAAGGCCTGCAAGAGCAACTACATAACCACCAGATCTAAAACCCAAGTGGAGACACACACCAAAAAAAGAAAAAAGAAAAGGAAAAAGATCAATTCTTTTTTCTTTTTCTTATAAAAAATATTTGTGCTGGGGATTTGTTATATAATCGTAGTAGTTACTAAGGTCAATTGGTTCAACAGTTAATTGATAAATGTATTTGATATGTGAAATCTAAATCATCCAATTCACTAAAGTAGTAAAAAGAATGAATAAAATTGACTACAAAGACAAGTTTAAGACAAGTTTCACTGGTTAGTGTTGATTTCCTAATAAATACAAAAAAGAATCTTGGATTTAAATATCTGCAATTGCAGAGTTTTTTTGGTTTTGTTTTATGATTGCAATTGCAGAGTTCTTTCACTCGACACTTGTTTTATTTTTCTTGTGTATTTCGTATATTTTACTCTATAATTGTGTTATTATTCTCACGTATTTTGTGTATTTTGTTTTACTTTGTAGTAATTTATTTTTTCTTATGTATTTTTTCACTCTATAGCGCTTTATTCGTTCTATGCATTACAGCGAGAATTCTTCCCACGTATTTTTCCATTTTTTAGCGGTTTATTCATCTCGTAAGTTTTAATTTGATAATGTTTTATGTTCCTAAGGATTTTTAAAGAACTCTTTATCCTGTCGTTTATTCTTATATATATAGTACTCCCTTTGTTTTATTCTTTAATTTTGTATTCATTTTTGGTATGTCTAATGTCCCGGATGAGATCCTAGGAGACTAAAAATGAGGCAGAATATGAGGCCTCCAATCATGCGTCGCCACGTGTACAAAAGCAAATGGGTGCTGCAAATTTTTTTTTTTAAAAAAAAACTGTTTTTGTACACGTGGCGACACGTGATTGGAGGCCTCATATTCTGCCTCACTTTTAGCCACCTTTAATGATAAACGCATTAAATTATGACTACTTTCGAAATTGTAATAAACTGTAAATTATATATATAGTTTTATAAGACTAGACACTCTATTGAATATTCCCTTATGTTTCTTCTGTCACTCCATTGAATATTTAACTTCCTAGTACGAAATGAGCAGTGTCGCCTATTCCTCCATCATGCATGTAGTAAGAGTGTTAACGAACCGAACCGAATCAAATACTAGTTTTTGGATTTGGATTCGTTTACTGTAACAAGCTTTAAAATTGGTTCGAGTTCGGCTCGATAACACTATAACTATTTAAACGAGTCGAACAGTTCGCGAACAGTTCGGCTTCTTTAAGTAAACGAACCCAAATAGGTGTTTGTTCAGCTCGTTTAAGTAAAATTAACGAAGGAACTCGAATTGAATACAAATCAAACTCGAACAGTTCATAAACTGTTCGATTCGCTTAACATTCCATTGTCATCTATAGTGTAAAAGTGTACTCCATATATAAAGAAAATGTACGAATAAAATGTTATAGGATATATATTTACTCATATACTAAATTTATTTTTGTGTTTTTGAGAGTTCATACATAATCATATTATTCATTCACTAAAACACTACCACATCATATCTTTATTATTGTAATATTTATGTAGGTACATATAAAGAAAGTGTCTCACTGAAAGCAAACTCAGGATATATGTATCGTTTGTCTGCTATTTACACAGAAATTAGCAATAATTTTTGATGTCGTTGAGATATAATAGGTATGATTGATTATGATACATAATCATATTCATTTTGATGGGTAACCTCCAACAATGCTTCTCGTAGTCATTTTCATCCTTACTCTCATTCTTCCTTCTTCTGCTATCCTTCTTTCCTTAGTTGGTCATTTTCTTTCTTTCCATTATAGTATTAATTACTGCTATATTTCTACGTTAGCTGTTCTGCGAATTTCGTGGGGGTTATGGCCATTGGATAGGTAGGTTTTAAGCTCTAATTTATGTTTCAAGGCTTAGTTCTTTTATAGCTTTCTGGTTTTGCTGTCAATATTTTTGTGCTTTGTAAGTAGATTTGGAATTTTTAGCTTTTTATCTTCCATCGATTTGCTGTTTATGCAACATTATTTGGCAACATTGTAAGTGAATTTATATTCCTCTTTCAATAATCAATTGAGGGCTTCTCGGTTTCGGGCTTTCTGTTATTTTTCTTTAGGGCTTTGCGTATTTCTCCATTGCAGTCAGAGCAATATAATTCGGCTTTAGGTAATTCAATCTGTTCTTGTCACTTTACGCCCATTGCGACTTGTTCTCCATACTTATCTCCATGACAGGGAGTTTCGCCTTTATATCCCCTGGGTATACTCTACAGTGGACTAGAAGAGGAGATAGCAGATTTGGCTTTTGGTTTCGTGTATTGTTAACAAGCTAAAATGTGAAATTTAGGGATGTTTCATTGTTTGTCTTAATGTTACTGGACAAGCTTTTCGTGTATGAGTGGATTAATTTAAGGTCTTAAGTTGCAGATGGAGTTGTTATTTGACTTTAGGATTTGTTGATAAATCAGCAAACTCTTATATTAAAATTTGGATCATTAATTGTATATGTGCCTGCTACAAAGGGTGATGTGTTTTCTTTAAAGTTCTGAATGTTGCCTGCCTTCCCTTTGTTATTGTATGTTATAAATTATTAATGTGTAACTGCGGTTGCCATACAGCTGGAATTCATGCACTTAGTCAATCTGAACATGTCAAATCAGCTTATTACGATTCGTCACAGCTTGAAAATTAACTTTAGACTACTCAGGTGGCTCCATTCGTCTTCAGATTTTGATGTTACAGTTGAAAGGGTTGCTAAAATCATACACGAACTTCCTATTTCTAATCAGGACCTGCACCATAAACTTGAGTATGAGATTCCTACAAATGTCTTAACTACTAAGTTTGTGGAAGACGTTCTTGGCCGTTTATTTGCTGCTCACTCAAATGGACTCAAAGCATACCATTTCTTTAAATTTTCCCTAGTTCAGCCTCACTACAATCCTAGTTCGGATGCTTTTGAGAAGACTCTTCACATACTTGCACGGATGCGCTACTTTGACAAAGCCTGGGAACTAATGGAACAGATCAAACGATCACATCCATTCTTGCTTACCCTCAAATCTATGAGTATCATGTTGGCAAGAATCGCAAAATTCCAGTCATATGAAGAAACCCTAGAATCATTTGTAAGGATGGAAAAGGACATATTTTCAGGGAAGAACTTTGGCACTGAAGGGTTTAACGTAGTTCTTCGTGCTTTTTGCACACAAAGGCAGATGAAAGAGGCACGTTCAGTATTTAACAAATTGCATTTGCACTTTCCTCCTAACACAAAGACGATGAATATTTTGTTGTTGGGATTCAAAGAATCAGGTGATATTACTGCAGTTGAGCTGTTCTATCATGAGATGCTAAGAAGAGGTTTCAAGCCTAATTCTGTCACTTATAACATCAGAATTGATGCTTACTCTAAAAAAGGACGACTTCTGGATGCACTAAGGCTTCTCGAAGAAATGGAAAGGGTTAACTTATCGCCCACAGTGGAGACAATTACCACTTTGATTCATGGTGCTGGGCTTGCTCATAACTCAGCAAAGGCGAAAGAATTATTTAATGGACTTCTTTTGAGGAACTTAAAGGTAGATACCGGAGCTTATAATGCCCTTATGAGCTCTCTTATCAGATGTGGAGATGTGAAGTCTGCTGCTGCCCTAATGAATGAAATGGAGAAGAAATGCATACAGTTTGACACTATTACTTATCATACTATGTTTTTGGGTTTGATAAGATCAAAGAGTGTTTCTGCAGTCTCTGAACTCTATCAGAAGATGATTAATGGAAATTTTGTTCCCAAGGCGCAAACAGTGGTTATGCTGATGAAGTTTTTCTGTGAAAATTGCAAACTTGATTTAGGTTTGAATATGTGGCGGTATGTGGTGGAGAAAGGACATTGTCCACATACCCATGCTTTGGACATCTTAGTGACAGGGTTATGTTCTAGAGGAAGAGTTCAAGAAGCTTTCGAGTGCTCTCAGAAAATGTTGGAGAGAGGTAGGCGCATGAGTGAGCAAGCGCATCGAACTCTAGAGAGGCATCTAGTGCAAGGAGGAGAAATAAACAAATCACATGAGCTTGGGAAGTTGATGACTAATTTACAAGCGATATTGCCTCCTACCAGACGTGCTGTTTCGAGCTGCTAAGGGAAATTTTTTCAGGTGAGTGCTGCAAGTTCTTTACTCTCATTCCTCAAGTCTTCTATTTGGTTTTGATCTCTACTAGGAGCTGACTAAAGCATTTTAAGTGGTAGTTTGAGCTTGAACTACTAAGTGGTTGTTGCTCTTGTTACAGAAGTGATCTAGGGAAGTTGTAATTGGGGTTCTTTGGGTATCGTATCTGGTAAATGTGCTTTATAGCTATACCGTGTATGCCTCTGGGAAAACTCTGTTTTCTTGGAAGAGCTTCTTCGTCTTTTTTTTCTTTAATGGATACTATGTTAATTTGTTACACTTTTTAAGGCATCTACGTCTTTTGGGTTTTGATTACATACAAGTGACAGGTTTAAGTGTTGAGTAGAACTGAAAGAAAATATATGTGAAACGCATAGAATGAAAAGATGTGCACGGGAAAGGGACCATGAATTGCTTTTGACTTCGTATTTCAGAGTCATGCCATTACGTTTGATTCTTTCCAACAAGAAAAGGAATGCTTAAATTTAGGCAAAAAGTCCTATATCAGGAGCTTTCTTCTCTATTTCCAATTCAGAGTAGCAGAAATCAGTCTTCTAAATTTCACTTTTTTACAGAGAGCTGAGAATCAGGAAGAGACAACGGCCAGCCAATAGAAATCATGTAGTTCTTTACATAATTAACTTCCCAGGACAACAATGTCTTTGGGCAGGGAGTTGCACGCACTGGACTGATGTGAAACAGCCTTGCTCATGCTGATGAACTATCATAACTAGTGAAAGAACTGTGCTTTCTTTGATGACATCTGGTCAGTGCCTGCTTTGGACTGATGTGAAACAGCCTTGCTCATGCTGATGAACTATCATAACTAGCAAAAAAGAATTGTGCTTTCTTTAATGACATATGGTCAGTGCCTGATACTGAGATTCGAGCTGTTTATATATTATTCCTCAATATTTTCGTTGCAGCTGATTGGTTACAATTTGTTGTGAACATGCTTCCCAGTTGCAGGATTGCAACGGCTGCTAGTATCACTTTGTGGTGATTGTTACAACTGCAACTTTCTTCAAACATGTTAGTGCAACATTCTGAACATCTTGCAAATGAAGGTTTTGTTGATTTGGCAAGCACCTGCTATCAAGGGTCAGAATACTTTTACATTGTTTGAAAATGTGATGAAGTTGCACTAACAAGACTTGGCTTGTTTAGAATTTTCCAGTTGCTGCACTTGATGAAATTGAGGAGTGCAGTGAACAGAGCTTAGGTTTTTTTTTTTGTGTGTGTGTGTGGGTTTTTTTTTTTTTTTTTTTTTTTTTTGGGGGGGGGGGGGGGGGGGAGGTTGATAAGTGAAGAGCTGAACTTGCATGGTAGAATTAAGTTTGACTTGCAGCAATGATCCTGCAGCTATTGTACTTTATGACCTGCCAGTATGTCCATATAGCTCGACTCACAAGGCGGGACATACTTACTGTCTATGGTGCATCTGGACTCACATAGCAATTTTTGGGCCATCTGGAACTTGTAAACTGTATTTCATAGAAAATTTTATCTTAGATTTGTAATTCTCTGAGTAAAGAAATTATTTTTTTTTACATTTTCTTAACAGCTCTTGCATTAATTTCTCTAACGAGGTTTGATGTATTTTTTTTTAAAATATTTGTATTTATCAAAGCACTAAATCCGTCAAAAGTATCTTGAGTTTGTGTGTTAAAATCTAGATATTGTTTTACCAGTGTAAGACATACATAGTTTACTCCCTTAGTCACAGATTCGTAATCTAGTAGTCAGTTATACTAAAATGTTGTTATTTTTTTTTATAATATATTTGTTAATTTATCCTTAGTTCAAAAAGTATTTTTGTAGACAACCAAGAAGGAAAATATATGTCAACCACAAATTTTACAATGGTCAATGATCAAGTATGATAAGTTGGTCATTGACCAATGTAATATGTAAAAAATTTATGGGTCCTTTTTTTTGGCCAATCAACCTCTTGCTTGCATGTAAATAAAACTTATTTGTCATCATTTTATTGGACCAATAGTTGATCAATGACCATAATAAAATTTGTGTATATTCAACAGTGTCTTTTTAATATTCTATATATTTGGATACAGGTGGTGGACCAAGTTGAGTTCGGTTCCCGTAAGGACCTAAAACACCCGTTGGGTTCGTGTTAACGAGTAAGAAGGGAAAATGGGCTTTTTGGTTAGTGGGTTCCGGAATCAAGGAATAAGTATCATTTTTTTTGTGTTCATTTGAGAGGTATGAGAATCAATCTATGGGTAGCAAAACCTCCTAATCCATAGATTTATACTCGGATATTAAAATTCATTTATCCATTTCGACATGACACAGCGTGTCACCATCGCACTACCCGTGCCACCATTGCGCCACCGTGTGTCACCATCATGCTAGTACCCTGCTGCCACTCTGCCATCATTGTGTCACTGCCACCAACCCGCCACCGCCTTGTCATCTTGTCACTACCATGCTACCATCATGTCACCACTGTACCACCATTATGTGTGTGCGTGCTGCTTTAATTCCCATTCCCTTTTGAACGTGTTCTAAACAGTATGCATTTCAATAATACATATTTCAGCTTCTTTACCAAGCATATATGAGTTTATACAAATACATTCAAATTTTAGTATATATCATTTCAATTCTGATACCGATTTTCAAGTTCAAACCAACTTCTATACCAAACATATATACATATGGATTTACAGTTCAAACACATTCAAATTTCAGTATATATCAATTCGATTCTGATACTCAAACCAAAAACCCTCTTTAGTTTTCTAATGAGGAGACAAGAGCGAGCTTCAATAGCTGCACAGATTCAGTGAACTAGAAAGAAGAAGGTTATGAAGCTTGACCGGACACTGTTTTATCTTTTAAACCAATAACGGTTAAGATATGTTATGATCATATTTCTTAATAACCCAAAATTTCATGTATTTTTGTCAAAACTTTAAGCTACTTCAAATCCAATACTAGATGACAAAATTCATATATTTTCGTCATAGTTTTTCATTTTATGGGTCGAAGGATCTGCTTGTAAAGAAATGTTGGCTAGAAACTCCACAGGCCAAACAGTGACATTCAAGTCATATTTTATTTCGATCAAAATGATTCAACTAATAATCAGGATAACCATATTACTTCGCAAACGAAACTTGTCTTACTTGGAAATTATCAATGTATGATTTTGTCCTCCTGTTTTAATCGAGATACATTAAGATATAAAAATTGAAGAAGTCCCAATCAATGCAGGTGGAACAAGAATCAACAAGGGTTTGCAGATACCTGACATGAAAAGAATGAGCATCAAAAGCATGTTGACCCTTGAGATTATATATGATTACATGTGGTGAGGTTTATATCCATTCAAAATCTTAAGACAATGTGTATTGGTATACCATCTTCATATAGCCCATATATTTTTCTCAAAGTAGCTAATGTGGGACAATATTCTCGACGTCCTCATGTGCTAACGTATCTTTACATACACACGCATCTTCTCAATCACAAAACACAAGTTAGGTGTTATACCCCGCACCCTCCGTAGGTTAATCAAAAGGCCAAGAAGGAATTAAACGGAGTTTAATGATAGTCAACGGGAAATTTATGACGGTCAACCATAACTAAATACGAATTAAATAATAGGATTAATGATAATTAAATGAAAGGATAAATATTAGAAATTAATTGTATTTAATTTAGAATTAAATAATTAGATTTATCCTTTAAAATAAATAGATAATAGATATAATTTAGAAACACCAAATTTTTCCCAACCATATAAAAACTGACTAACGTCAGTTTCTCTCCTTTTCTCACAAACGACGCAAACTCTCTTCATAGGCGATTCTGAATCTCTTCAACCCTAGAGAGAAACTTCCTCCAGGAACCAATCCGATTCTCAACCGTTCCTCAATCCGTTCTCGAGTAATCAAAGGCAAGTAATCTACTTATAAGTTCTTACGATTTGTGAAAGATAAACGGCCTATTTTGATATCAACTTGGATCACCATGCAGTAGATTCGTTCTTTGATTATTTGCATATGATCTATGTGTTTGTTTTCGAGATTTGGCCAACGTATATAAAAAGGTGTTTGTTGATATTGTTGATTATGTGGAATCCTGCAAATCCCTACCCCGTAAACCCTTTTGATGTGCCTGCATTGTTGGATGGGGTTGGGAATGGAAAAAGGTGAGGTCTTTCGGGTTGTTTTGATGATTGGTGTGCGTTCTAGGTTTGTAGGCGTGATGAGTTTGTGGAGGTTTTGCGTTGATGAGATAAGCATGGACTATTAGCGCAGTTAGGCTTGGATCGATGGGATGAAGTTTGGAATCAATTGGGGTAGGATCCTGAGATTGTTGCAGAAAACGCAGAACCTGGCCTGGGACGTTGACATCGATCGATCGATGTCAGAGATCGATGTCCCCAGTCGGACATCGATCGATCGATGTATAAGTGGCTGAGAGATCGATGTCCCCAGTTGGACATCGATCGATCGATGTAGGTGCAGGTTGAGAGATCGATGTCCTCAGAAGGACATCGATCGATCGATGTTGGGGGAGTCTGAGAGATCGATGTCCCCAGTTGGACATCGATCGATCGAAGTGGAGGGATCGATGTCCTCAGCTGGACATCGATCGATCGAAGCTAGGGGATGAAGTCCTCCAGTTTTGTGGAAAAATAGAGAGAGAAAGAGGGAAGATCGGGGAGTCTTTGAGTGACCCTAGAGGCTTCTTAGGACCTGATTAAAGGTAGTCTAAGCCTTGGGAACCCGACCTAGGATGATGAATCAACTTGGTGACTTCGATGAGTTCTCGAATCGGGTTTCAGTAGGAATGACTTAGGTGGGTTAAGAAATGAACGTACGAGGTGTTAGAGAGTCAACGAAAGAAAGATAAGACACTCGCAGTAGGTTGTGAACCTTAAGATCAAGGTTAGGCGTTGATGAGCTAGTTGAAGTCTAAGTGTTGACGGATAAGCTAGTGAACTCTTGTGTGATACTTGTACTTGCGTATGTGAATGTGAAATGTGTATGTGAACGAAAAGTGTGATTGAAAGAAGGAGTCTTGCATCATGGCACGTGCATTGCATAAGGTTTTGAAAAAGAGACGTGCTTCGGCACAGATTTGCGAAAGTGAAATGCAATGTTAACCGGGATGGAAATTTAAGCCGGGGTGCATTGCAGGACACAAAAGACTGTAACGTTAACCGGGATGGAAATATAAGCCGGGGTGCGTTACAGGGTATAAAGTCCTCTACAATGTTAATCGGGATGGAAATTTAAGTCGAGGTGCATTGTAGAGTTTTACGAGATCTGTGATGTTAATCGGGATGAAAATATAAGCCGAGGTGCATCACAGAGCATACGAGATTGTAACGTTAACCGGGATGGAAATATAAGCCGGGGTGCGTTACAAGGAAATGAGTTAGGAACCGGACATTGTGACATGCATTGCATTGATTTGAAAAGAAATGGTTCATGCATAAGTGATTGTGTAGTATAGTGCATCATATTTGACATGCATCACGAGAGTCAGTGTGGTATGAATGTGAATGTTACTTGAATGCCAATGAATTGTTATTTACGCGTAAATTGATGTACTTGCTTTATTACGTTACTCACTTATGTATATTTGAAAGTTTTACAAGACATGTGCCCCACAATTCCCTTGAATTACCTATTACTCATGTCTTGCCATGTGTTGATCCCGTATGTCTTATAAGCGGGTTACTTGCTAGCGTTTTTCGCTAAGGGTACTGCCTTTGATCTAGCAGATGAACCCAGTTACGATATGATCTTCATTGAGGACGAATGGGATGTTTAGACCTTGTAGAGAGCATTATGTGGATAGCTTTGATATTTCTGTTCCATAATTTGTTTGAGGTTTTAGATGGCTGCGACCATATACAGTTCTTTTAGTAATTACATTATCCTTGACGTATTAATTCGATGTTTTAGATTGACATGATATGTTTCCGCCCTTATTTCTCTTACGTCATCGATGATGTGTATTCGAGAGATGAGACGTCTTGTAGTCTTCTCAGTAAGCTACGACGGGTGAACCGGTTCGGATTCCGCTGTCCGGGTCGGGGCGCTACATCAGGTATGGGATGATGTCCATATCCACTCAAAATTTTAAGCCAATAGGTGTTGGTATATCATCCTCTTATAACCTATATTTTTTCTCAAAATAGTCAATGTGGGACAATATTTCCACACAACCAACATTTTCTACTGAATTTTGTGGAACCAAAAGAGGCTAGAGTATATAGAGCTAGGCGGCTGTGATTTTGTTCTCCCAGCCTGCGTCAACGCCTTCATATGTGATGAAGAATACGATGACCACAACAACAATCATATCTATTATATTTCAATAACAACATAACTTATTGTTAAAGTCTGAGGAGAGTGAGAGTCAGACAAACAATACATCCATCTTAAAAGATAGAAAGTTTGTTTCAGTTGAAACCCCAGTTCCGTATTTCCCTTCATAGAATATGATGAAGAAGACTACTTTTGCAAATCCTTAACTTCTTCAGATTTTCCTTGCAAGTTAAGGATGGTTAACGAAATCTAAATAAAAGCATTCAACTTGAATTGAGGTATTTCGTAGTTTTTTATATATCATTACTGATGTTGCAACGGAACTTCTGAATTCTACTATGTACTCATCTGATTGTATATCTTGATCTATATGTCATGAATTGTATGTTTTTTTCCTACTACTTTTGAATTACATATGAGCCTTTTGTACCATTATTTGGTTGGAACTTTTAAGTTGTGCACTATGAAAAATTACAGGAAATTTTAGCCGGAAAGTATTCATTCCAGCCATCTTTATTTGCAAAGGCAACACAGAGTCATTTTATATTAAACAATAAAATTTGACATTCAGTCTAAACAGTAAATATAGGCGTTCTCGGTACATTAGACTTCTATTTTTGTACGGGTCCGAGGAAGAGCCGAATTGCTTCATAATCTGATGTACGCAGCCTGTATTTTGTACAAGAGGTTGTTTCCACAATTCGAACCCGCAAACTCAAAGTCATAAAACAACAACTTTATCAGTTGTTTTAAGTTCCCTCCTCAGTCTAAAAAGTAAATACGAGTCGTTATTTTAGACACTTCAAATTTCATATAATCACTTTCTAATTTCACTATCCAACTGTGTTCTTGGTGGGATAGGATCCCCTCACCGCAAGAGGGTGCAGTGACGCGTAACCACGTGACATGTGGCACCAAGTGGGGTTGGTGAAGCTAGATGCAGGTGACCCTCATCTAGCCTCACCACCCAACTTTAATGCCACGTGTCGCGTGGTCACAAAGAGGGTGAGGAAAATGGGGGTAAGGAGATCCCAACCCGTTCTTGGTACCAACAAAAGATTAAAAAAAGTAGATGTATTACGATATGCTCCCTGCTTTAAATATGTACATCAATGCTGACGTTAACAGTGTCGTTATATACTAGACAATAACATTGAATATCCACTCTACACTGTAAATCAGAACCGTTCTTTAGGTCCATAATAAAAAGATACCAAGTGATATTGACTAATTAAAAACACGTCTACAATAAAGTACAAGCTAAAAATACACTCGCTATGCTGTATAATTAATAAAATATACAACATATATGTAGATTTTTTTTTAATGAACAATCAACATCCGTTCCTTCAAAAAAAAAAATCTTAGTTTTTGGTTTAAAAACGTACGCATGCAGCATTTGATTTTATCGGCTTCCAATTCCTTGAACCGTTGACTGCCAATTGTCGAACATGAAGTTATTGTAATGAATCACCTAATCTAGTAAACCTAGCTGGACTCCTGATTTACATCTTCCACGCAGCTTCTTGGGGCTATAACAGTGGAGGCTCTCGGGATAAAGGATTTAACCTTTTGCTCCAAGTTATTGTAATGAAGCTATTCATATCTGTACAAAAAGGTCATACGTTGTTATTATTCTCTTAGGTAGTTGAAATTTAGAAATATATTTTCATTCGTCAAACTTCAAACACTATCCTAGATTCCAAGGTTTGCCAATCTTGAACATTCGATGCTTGACAACAAAACCTCAATTTATTAATTGTATGATTTTTATATACTATATCATAATTTTAGCTTTATTTCGTTTAGTTATGTATAAAACAATGGTGTTAGTGTTACTGTATTTATGCGTATTATAAGTCACAATATTAGTGTTCATCAAACTCAACCACCACATCCATTTATTTTATTAATTACTATATGTTTTCTTTCTTCAAACATACCTTAAACCAATAGAATTGTTTTCTTTCTTCAAACATACCTTAAACCAATAGAAATTGTTTATCTTTTTACCCCCGTGACCGCCCGCCATTTTTGTTGGTCCCCTCGGTTAGTCTAACTTTTAGTTCATCTATAGGCATCTCACGTAAAAAGGCCATTATACTAGTTTTATTTGTTTAAGTTTGAGAAAAAATTGAATCATTTCATAATCTGATATACCGTTTTTGTGTTTGAGTCGGATTCGATTCGATCCAACTCAATTAGCTTACCACCTGGGCAAGGGACATGTTGCTTCACTCAAAGTAAAACCATGGGAATTACAAATTCCATCACTCCTCACATGGCAACCGAATAAATTATCTATGCTGAGACACGTGTACCTATAATAATTAAAGAAAGCGCCAGGTGGACGACAGGGCTGTTATGCGGCCAATTTTGGGTACGACCAAACCACATGCATCATGAAAAGCTTCATTCTCCACGCGCCAACCTGGCACGTCTAGAACATCACCTCCTGCAAGAATTTTTTTTTGATTAAAGTGCAAATTTTATTAACCAAACTATGTACAAGTATTTCTAGGATATGATACATACAAAAGTCTTGATCAAGTTCAAATGATCATATATGATCAAGTAACGGGCGCTAACAAAAGAAGAAATAAAGCATAAATAACTAAACTTAAGTATTCTATGTATTATTCTATGTATTTGTATTTACTGAATTTTCTCACTAACACATTAGCATGTCATATTTCCTATTACTGTGGCATTTATGCAGGTACAGCCAGAGCCGGGGGTCTCACTGGAATCAAACTCTCTATCCCTAGGGATAAAGGTATTGTTTGACTGCCGCTCACCTTCCCCAGACCCTAACGATAGATTTTGATGTCCTTGGGATATACTGGGTATGATGATGATAATGATGATGAAACTAAAAAGAGCGTTCCGGTGCATTAGGTTCTCACGTTTGTGCAGGGCCTAGAAGGGGCCAGATCGTTCCGCGATCTGATGTAGGTTGTTTCTGCGGTTCAAACCTGTGACCTTAAGGTCACAAAACATCAACCTTACCAATTGCTCCAAGGTCCGCTCTAATTCTATGTATTAAACTATTGGACAGGAAAGATTGCCTTTTTTTAAATAAGCTTATTCATAACTTTGCCAAAGAAAATAAACAGTAGCAGCAATAGTAATCCGGATGGCCTTGCTAGAAATACCCCTGCGCTTAAGTCTGCTGCACCAAATTAATGCCCTAGACAAAGTGGAAAGCCTAGAAAGCAACATCATGTCCCTTCTAATTTCAGTCCAAATTTGAGTGGTAAAAGAACATCGAAAAAACAAATGAACTGGAGTATCAATATGAATATGACAAAAACAGCACTTCTGATCAATAGTCAAACCAAAGAATGAAAGCATGTTTTGGAGGAGACAAGATCCCTTGCGGTCACGTGTCCTGTGTGAGAAATTGTGGTGAGGGGATCCAAACCCGTTTTGGAGTGACACCCGGGTCCCAGACAGTTTCATACTAAGGATATTTTGCACTTTTGCTTCTAAAAAACTCATATTCCCTACTTGGCTTCATGTTGCCCAAATGAGACCAACCTTCAAGGACTAGCTCAGCAGCTTGTATAGAGCCAGCCTTGGACAAAATAATATCCCTAATCTTGTGACAAATTCTTCCAAAGAGGAGAATCTGCATGTTTGGCTTGTAATGTCATACTGATGATTCATCCATTGAATCTATAACGTGTCTTTCTTATGATGAATGTCCCACAGATAATTAGCCAAAAAACCCAGATTCCAAGTTCTAAGCAAATAGACCCAAACCACCCTCAATCTTAGGCGAAGTGATAGATTTCCATGCAATCCATGCCTTGTTTGAGTGATCTGTATTCCCCCCTAAAAACGTTCCTGACTAAAGATTCAGTTTGCATAATGACTTTGACAGGAATAGGTAAAGCATTTGACCAAAAACAATGCAACCCTTGCAGCATAGATTGAGCCAAAATTTTCCTCCCATCATAAGATAAAGAAGCAGGCTTCCAAGAAGCAATAGTTATCCTGAATAATTTGTAGCTTGAGGTTTCTGCCAAGAGACAGGAATACCCAAAAACCTAGAAGGCGTCTGCCCAACTTCCGAACCTGTCAAATTAACCAACAAGCTCCTCTCCACCTCATTAAGACCAGCAAGAGCCCCCCAGGGTATAGTTGGCATTCGGGTTTAGATTTGCTTCAAGAGGTCAAGAGTTCGATTCCAGGGACACTCACAATGGGTGGATGTTCTTCTACTGCTAGGCCGAATGCCTAGTTTGCAGGGAGACATCTTGTGTGGGTCACTGCATAAGATCTCACTCAATCTAGGAGGCCGCTGGGCTCCTGATTTGCATCCTACGCACATGTTCCTTGAGTCTAGGACGGTGAAGTCCCTCGGGATGAGGGATTTCACCTTTGTTCCAAGACCATCAAGAAATATTTGGGATTTAAACAAGTTTGCCCTTTATACCTGAACTACTACTTCACAATATAAGAAGCGCAGCCAATTTAGTGAGTCATTTTGCTTTATTCCATCATATTTCAAAGTCAAGAAAGAATGTGTCCTTTACTTGATTGAAAATGGAAATATAATCCAATTTACATATAACAATGGAAAATTCAGGCCAAGTAACATAACTCTTAGAAAGTCCCAGTGTAGAGAATCAGAAGATTTTATGATATCCATTTTGATCATACATTTAAGAAAAGTCTTCTTCCTTGAATATTCCCTAACCAACTCTTGCACCATAAAGATGTTTTCCGTCATTGGTCTACCGTTTAGCAAATCTGGTTCAGCTTGATTCATGATGTCTTTTATAAGTAAACCAATTTATTGGACAAAATTTTTGAAATAGCTTATAAACAACATTGCAATAAGCAAGACGACAACAACAACAATATTACCTCATTGTCTTAGAGTCTCTCGTCTGTAGAAGAGTATGAAAAGTCGGATATACACAACCATACTCATATATTAGTTTCAGTATTTCTTGTACAATTATGTATACAAGCTAACGTATAACTATGTTAGTTTTCACAAGGTTAGTTAAGGACGAACGGTAATAGTCAGGGACATATTCCAACTTGCTATTTTTCTAAAAAAAAAAAATTTGGTAAGTTATGCACTAATTTATACATATACTCTTTATACAGAAACAAATAAAATTCCTCTCAGAACAGCTAGCGCATTGCTCCTCAAAGACGCAAACAGGGTGTAGGTAGATGTGTGAACAAATCGAGGCGAATCAAATATTAGGTTTTCGTATTTTATTTCGTTTAGCTAAACGAATTGTTCGGTTCGGTTCGTTTTGCTAAACGAGCTTTAAAATTGGTTCAAGTTCAGCTCGATAACCTTATAATTGTTTAAACGATCTGAACAGTTTGCGAACAGTTCGGCTCGTTTAACTAAACGAATCCGAATACCTGTTCGAATTCGGTTCGTTAACAAATAATTACCAAATGAATACGAACCGAACAGAACCGAACTCGAACAGTTCACGAACTGTTCGGTTCGTGCAACAGCCTAGGCATATAATACTTGTGTTAGCTTTTCTTGAGGTTTTTTTTTTTTTTTTTTTAAATACGCTGATGGAAAGTGAATGCTTTTCTTGGATGCGTCGTTTCCCTAAAAATAAATAAATAAATAAAAAAAATCACGTATTAACTATCAAATCTAAAAATAAACGTCATGACTTGAAGGAAACATTACCTAACATAACCTTTATCCATTTCCTTTGTAATAAATCTCAAACATAGTGAATAGTTAATGGTGCTTTTGTCATACTATTGTCATGATTTAGATCATGCTTGACTTATGAAATATTTAATATGATAGTTAATTTAATTATAAATACAATCTTACATAAGTCAATTAATTTTTGTAAATATTACAATTATTTCACGTGTATGTTGTGTTCTTCTCATGTTAAAATAGTAGAAGGCAAAAAAAAGTTAAAATTCTTTTTAGAAATCTATTTGTTGGTTTATGGGTTATCAGAAACGACCTCTATATGTTTTTAACACATGTCTATGTATGTTTATATCCGATATCCATATTCTGTCATCACCGAAAGTTTTTAAAACAACGGGATAATGTTATTGTTATTGGCGGTGTAACTCCTCATCGTATCCGGGATGAGATCTCCTCACCGCGCGGCCCAGGACGCGACACATGGCAGCAGTAAGAGTGGTGAGGTTGGATTGAGGTTACTTTCACCCAGCTTCACCACTCTCCTTTTTGCCACGTGTCGCGCGGTCACGCAGCCGGTGAGGGGAGAGCGGTGAGGGGATCCTATCCCATCGTATCCCCATTCATTTTCACTTCATCGTATCCCCATTTGTATCGCCTTCCATCCACCTGTGTCGCGTGTAATCTCATAAAACGAAAAAGAAAACAAAATTTTTATTTAAAAACAGAATTAGAAAAAGGGGAACACAAAATAAAACCCTTTTTCTTCTCTCCCTTTTCTCATTCTTTCTTCCTCCATCTCTGCTGATTCTTCCTCCTCACCACGCATTTTGGTCGTTTTCAAACAAAACCCTTGTACAAAAACTCCTTCACAGTCGCATCATCTTGTTTATCGAGTGTGTACGAGCGTTTCTCTGCGGCTAGCTGTGTATTTTGTATTCAAAACGGAAGAAGTTTTGTTAGTATTTTAAATAATATTTCTTGAAGGATCTTGTTCATTTAAGTACTTAATAAAGTAGATAGCTTGACACTTAAAATTGCAGGCCATTGGGGTAATCAGGAGTAAAATCGTGGAGGAAGTGGGTTTGATTGAATTCTTGAAATGAAATTCTGATCATTATTTAGAGTGATTTCGAGCTTAGTTTCTTTCAGAAGAAGAATTCTTTGGCAGAGTAAGATTTTGGTTTATTTGGATTTTGGTTTTAGTCCTATAAAGTGGGTGTTTAGATATTTATTTTAATGTGTAGTTATTGAGGTATTTTTTGGTTAAATTTTGCTAGGGATCCAAAATCGGACGCCGGAAATTTCAGCTAAGATCAGGATTTGTTATCATCAACACTCGGGATTCGGGACACAGCTAGAAATTTGGGATTTCTTTATTGTCAGCAGCTGACAGCTGGAGCTTACCGATTGCTTAGTAGTTGCTTTGACTGAGCTTCCATTACTGGGATTTGTTCCTTGGGAGTTTTTGGTTAAACACTGGCGGGCATGGAGGAAGATTGTAGATACAACCGATGTTTGCATGGATGGTTTTGAAGACGCTTGAGACTTTTCAAAAGTGTTGTCTGAGAATCTCCTGTGGTTTTTGGAATAAACTGCTGAATTGTGGATTTCTGTAGGTTTTTGTGGGATTTGATTCACTGGAATGGTTTTGGTCTTGTGTTTCTCTGGTGAAGTGGAACAGGTGTGTTCTTACGACTGCTGGCCTAATAGACTGTCTATTGGATTGAATTCTGGGAAGTTCTCCTTTTTCAGTTAGCATTTTGGATTATTGTAGGCAACTGTTACGATACCTCGGAAGGATCCTTGTTTTGTTCGATAAGATCATTAGTCGTAGTGGTTACTGTGGCTTTAGTTACTTTGAGCTCTGTATTTGACTTTCAGTTCAGAATTTTCACTCCAGCTTCATTATTTGGAATCTGAAGCAGAAGCTGCATTTACCGGTTTCGAGTGCAATATCAATATATTGATTTCGGTGGATCTTTTACCTTTTCGACTACACCTGTAGTGTTGCCTGTGCTTATTTGCTGACGGAATACCCACTGCGTTCAAGATAAAACTTTGACTTGCTATTGACATTTGGAGGTGTGACAGGAAAGGTGCGGTGACACTTGATTCCATGAAAGAATACTGACGCTTGAAATGATTGTTGTGGTGTCATGGTACATGGACAGAAGCACAGTCTGTGGTTTGTTCCCTTGCTGGAACGCTTCAATGGAGAAGTGATTGAAGTGTACAAATTGGTCAGCAGCGCTCATTTTGCTTACTTGAGGATTTTGTGCAATGTCTCGGTGCTTTCCTTTCCCGCCTCCAGGATATGAAAGGAAGCCTAGAATAGAGGATACGAACTCGCTAAAGGAGGTTAGTTATCATAGTATTGCCCACTCATTTGTTATGTTTTTGTTGATTTTGTCTAACATGGTACAGTATAAGTTCTTATTTTCCAGTCCTAAAGAAAAAACAAAGACAAAGTTTTACTATTTTTGTTTGACGCTGGAGGTCCATCAAATTTATTTGCCAACTCAACAGGGATAATACCTTGGTGTACTTTTGGAATTATTCATTTTAAAAGCAGGGTCTGTTCTGATAGAAACACTCGATTCAAAGTATAAATCCATAACAAAGACAAAGTTTTACTATTTTTGTTTGATGCTCGAGGTCCATCAAATTTATTTGCCAACTCAACAGGGATTATACCTTGGTGTACTTTTGGAATTATTCATTTTAAAAGCAGGGTCTGTTCTGGTAGAAACACTCGATTGAAAGTATTAATCCATCTTACCACAAGTTTAACAATGTGGTCATGGCAGAGCTGTGCCATTACTTGTTGATTGAGTTGAATTTTTTTGGGGGTAAATTTATTGACTTGATTTTAGGAATGATGTACTTTCTAAAGTCATCTGTGAGATATTTCAAATTGAATACGGGACTTGGGGTTGAGGGTTCTACACTCGCGGAGGACTTCTCCTTGGAACTACTTCAAGCTCTCAATCTAATCCATCTCCGTCTTGCATATTAGGGCTTCTGGGGTTTATTTAGTTTTGAGGGAGGAGGGAGGTTGGTGGTGGCCCTGCTCTGGAAAAATTATTAATTGGTTTCCCTCTTGGAAATGCTTTGTTGTCGTGCTGATGAACTTGTTCGATGCTGAGGATCGTGCCTTTTTTTAAAATAATCAGTGCTCGAGCAATAGGAACTTGTTTGATAGGAATTTGACTTGGCCTAGTGGATGTGGGTTAAAAAAAGAAGATATCCTTAATACTGCAAAATAGGTACATATGTGCATCTTAAGTAACGGTTTTTTTTTTTTTATATCAGCAATGACTAACTATACCACTCTTTTTAACTAGAAAACCCGACATAAAAACATAAAAAAAACTGTTCACTAGTTAATTTTACACAAGCGATGCAGAAGATCTTCCTTTATTAACGCTATTGGCATTGCGAGTATAGGAGTTAGTCTACGTCATGTATGACAAAAGGAGTTTTTTATTTATTATGTGAATCAATTATTGAATAAAAAGAAATTTCACATTTTTAATTGTGAAGATCTCATTTATCAAAAGAATATTGTGAAACTTTTCTGGTATGAAATGAAAACATATGATGGAATGGTGTTGTAATGCTCTAGAGGAAAGTATGAGTTGGCGTTGTCCTTGGGATGCCTCCTTTTCCATGTTGATAAACTCTTTATACCCAGCGATCTTCGTATAAGTTATCATGTTTTAGATGTTGCAGAGTCTAGTATTACTAGTTAGAAACCTTTGGTTGAAACCGTGAAAGTACAAAAAAAAAGTATTACTAGTTAGTTTTGCACCTGTTTTATGGGAAATAAGATGGAACCTACTCATTATGCAAATCAGTTCAGGTAGACATGAATTTCATGTCTTTGTTGTCAAATCTTGCGTCGCCAAAGAATATATTCATTTTTTTTCCTTATGAAGTAAACCCATTAGTTTATACATCTTGTCCCTTGAAGTATTGATGTCCATGGTAGTCACTTATTCTTCTCTTACTGCCTGTTTAAGCTGTTCTTTCCCAATTATTGATCTTGGCATGATATGAGACTTATCGAAGCTATTGCAATGCACCACGCCTCCCCCCTCTTCCCCCCCCCCCAAAAAAAAAAAGACCATTAAGATGTTATATGTGTTCATCCGTTACTGGATAATTAAATTTGCTTTATTATATCGCTTTTCACCATTATATCCTTGATACTAGCAAGGTTAAATTCAAAGTTGAACTGGCACTTGCAGGAGATGGAAATATTTAAGCATATATGTCCATATCATTGGGTTTTTGATGGAAGGTTTTTCTTGGTGGGTGGTGGTGGGGTGGGTGTGGGGGGGGGGTACTGGAAGGTTCCTTTTCCTACTGCCAAGGCTAGAGGTGAAACTTGAATAAACGCCAAATTTTTATCTTCTAGGGATGAGCTTTTCAATTTTGAAGCCTTGTAACCCATACCAGCGCAATATATCTCGAGGCTTCTAGATATAGGTCGAGTCAAAACAAAGAATCGTTACGCAATACGGAGTGCCCAATAATTTAAATTATGGTTTGATTCAAATTTTGTTTTACTCAATTTATTCTAAATAGCACTTGTAATCGTTTGATTATCACCTCCCGAATGAACCATATTTTCTTGGATTTGCATGAATTTGAATTTTTTCTAATGAAATAGTAAAGATGTCAAAGTTTGCGCTGCCTCTTGTGAATCAATTGATGTATGTGGATGAAAGTGCAATAAGCTGGATATTCCTGAAAAAAAAGCGTGTCTCAGCGGGCTTTTTCGGTGATCTCAAAGCATATTGCTTTTTCTCCGTAGTAAACCAAGAATTTCCTTGAAGTGCTGCAATGGCAATGCTAGTTGCGGATAGCTGGTGACAGTTTTTAGTCTGTTTGGAGATTGTCTCCCAATACTTTACCAAAAGACTGTATGCTTTGACTAGAGAAGTCTCTTCTTTTGAATAAGTAATTGACTATAGAAGTCTTAACATGCAAAACAGATCCTTTGACCGTTGGAATTCCTTGTCCTTCTTGCCATAAGTAATGATACATTTGGTCTTTGTGGGCTAATCTTTTATTGAACAAATGTCAGTAATCTTTGACCAATATTATCTGAATTCTTTTACATGGAGTTATTTATTGCATTAATATAGGTTAGCTGAAATTTAAATGCTGTAAATGAGCATCCTTGTCTGCTTTTTCTGGTTGAATTGGGTTTTCGGGTCAAATACTCTACATTTAAATGTTTGAGTTACTATCAGAAATTCCGTATACAAATTAAAGACTGTTCTAAGGGGTTTAAAAATTTTGAGAAGTTGGTAACCAGTAAATTCTGTTTGGTCCAAGAATTGCGTATCTTATTGTCAATCCGTATATGTTATAAGGTATGTGATAATCACCTGTTGCTTCCCTCGACCAATCTGAGTTGTGGCTGCACAACTTTATTTTGGAAAAAAGGTGAAGCAGATGCATAACATGTAGATCTATAGTTGATGGAATAATGTGGTCAAACAGTCTTTGGTGATTATTGGTAGCATTGAGTTAGTTATTGTGTTACTATGGACACACTGCTTCTTCGTTGCTCTTGTCTTTTCTTTCTTTTTTTTCTCCCTGTGCAGGGGTTGTGTTGTGTTTGGAAGTGTTCCTTCCTCCAACAATTGCTTGCTTTTCCAGCAGGCTTTTTGCGGGAGATCATTTTAGTACTTGAATGTTGTATTTCACTGTCTTAACATTCTGAGAAACCATTCTTAGAGCTAGCATTTCCATGAAAGGTCTATGTCTTTCTATGTAAACATTTTTACAGGACTTGATGTGTCTTTTCTACATGTTCTGGCGATGATAGTCTCTCATGTATAAAGCAAGAGTTTCGATTTTTTTACCTGCAACAGTAAAGAGGACTCGTGGTATAATGTCTTATTACTGTTCAGATGCTCAACAAAATTAATGAAAAGGCAAATAGATTTCCCTGTATTGATTCTCTCATTTTTATGATGGGTAGGCTTTCTTGCTATGCAATTCGAAGCTGTTATTTAACTTTTGTCCTGGGTGGGAGGGAATATGAACAAATAAACTTACTGTGCTTTATGGTTCTGAAAAGGCATTTCACCAAGGAAGATAGTTTTGATTCGATTGTAAGGATAATGCGGCAAGAACGGGCACTCCCACTCCATTTCTGTAGGAAATTTGAAGAATTGGTGAAGAGTGCTGGTCATGCATGTTCTGTGACTATATACTTGATAAAATCATTATTTTTATTATTAATTTTATCTATGTTAATTTTTTTGCTCGAGTTCTAGCATGAATGTTAACTTACGTCTTCCATTCTACTATTTCGAGTGAAAGAATTGGTCTCTCGTGGCAGGTCTAATAAGGCTGGTGTGCTGGTACTTTAGTATATTGTCTCTGGCTTTGACTATGAAGAGTTGCATTTTTGTACTGAACGTGTTATTAAACTTAAAAACATCCAGAGAGGCAATGAAATTGACAGGATTCCCATCTTTTTTAGTCTCCGGGGAACCAGTTCGTTTCAGCAATAGAGTAAGTTATTCGTCACTTGGTTACGTAATGTATCATTAAAAAAAATTAAAGTGTAAGAAAAATGATTGATCCACATAGCTAATCTCACATAGTGAGAAAATGCTCGAGCGTTGTTGTTGTTCTCATGGTGGGGGGTTACATAATGTATCATCTTTTGCTTGAAGGAGAGTATTTTTACCCTATTGAGTCCTCCCCGTTGTAATAAAGTGGTTATTTTTTGACTATACCCGCGATAAGTTCCTTAGTCTTGGATACCCTCTGACTGATGTTTCTCCTTCTTACATTTATGGCGCGAGTTAAAGCATTGCCCTTTCTATAAGTGCATACTTACAAATTCCAAATTCTTTGTCAGAAAGCAGGTTTTCTTCTGCATTGCATTGGAAGAATTTGACTTGATGATTAGTGCAGAATGAAAGTGATTTTGGTTAAAATGGACAATGGGAGTGCTTGTTATAAATATTATGTAATTCATTTTTTAAAAAAAAAGTCTGGCTTTCCCTTAAATTTGGTTGTGTTTGCCAGATAGATAATATCAATAGAAGCTGGGATCTCAACTCATTTCCAAGGAATTATAGATATCCTAATTTGGATGTAAACCGAGTTTTATGCGTGCCTCCTGTGTTGTTATCGAGCCTAATGCCATCGTGAAAAGAACTAGCTGCTTATATAACATAACTTTTTACCTTTCATGAATCTTTCCCCCTCGAATTGAGGTTTTTGATAGTTGAAGTGGTGGAGCTTTTCCTTTTCCATTTCTAATAGAGGCAAGGACATATTTTTCCTTGACTTTGGAATATGATGTAATAAAGCAAAATGACGTACTAAATTGGCTGCGCTTCTTATATTGTGAAGCATCAGTTGATCGACACGCAATTTTCATTCTGGGTCATCGGAAAACAACCTCCATGTGTTTCTAACACATGGGTATGGTTGCGTACATCCGACCCCCCATACCCCGTCATAGATGGGAGCCATTAAGGCAATGGGGTAATGATGATGATAATGATGATGATGATGAAGTGGAGCTTTTCCCTTGTGAATGATGGATGGAATGTTAGTGTTCTATGTTATGTTTTCATCAGAGGGTTTCTTGCTATTTTTCATTCTAGGTTAATAGTTTCCTGATTTGATAACTTTCTGGGTTAGACATGTGCTAGATCGTTAATTGGCTGATGTCCTTGTGGGGCAAATTATTTAATGATTCTGTGTCTACTAGGTTTTGTATAGGAGATATGCCTGACCAGATGTCCTAATGGCCTGAGAAAATGCATACAATGGACATAAAATGATGTAGCAATTTCTTAGTTACTATGCTCCCACAAAAAAAAAAGAAAAAAAGAAGTTACTATGCTCCCTCTAACCAAGTAAAGTGGGTATATTATGTCTACATAGAAATTGACTTGTCTGTCTACTTGTGATCTGCACTATTGTTACTCTAACTTAACGTGAATAATTAATTAAAGAAGTAGCTAAAATTTTGTAGTTGCAAATGACAACCCAAGGAAAGAAAAACCGACTAGTTCTTTTGTATCAGCTGTTTAGTTTGTTACTTTTGAAGACTACAAAATGTTATCACCAAGTCAGGGCTTTGCAGAATGAAGTGTAAAAACCTTTTAAAGTATTTAATATGACATATGTATTTGTGAATAATTATTATCTTCCATTTTCCTTAATAATGGAAAACTTTTAGTTAACATGTGTTTATACTAATTACTATTGTTTAAACACTAAAAATGCTATTATTATGTAGATATATCTTCTGAAAGTACCTGTTCTTTTTCTTTTGGGTTGGGAGTATTACTATTTCAGATTGTCGCTTCAAGGTTGTGTTTAATTTGTGCCCAATGAAAACTTTTCTAGGTGCATCTCACTAGATGTGGATGACTGCTTTATTTCTGATGCGTTACTAAGAAAATGAATATACTCTTTCCGGATGGAGGAATGATTTACATTTGTTTAGTGTTTTAGCTTCTGGATTTGGGGATATTTCATGTGTATGTTTTATGTAACATCTTACTCGATTGTCTTTAGCTTTAGGTAAAGGTTCTATGGAATTTGTTCCTTGAGATACCATTTAACTATATTTTATTTAGGCAGGATTGTGTAAGAGGAGGGAAAGGAGAACCTTTAAGCTGTTAGTTTGAACATTTTATTTTGTAATCTCCATGCTTCTAGTTAAGAAGGCCTTAACCATCGTCATGTTGTTCTTAGTGTAGGTATGTACTTCTTCTGGGGCGGTTTTAATGGTGAAGTTATCCAAAATCTGTTATGCATGCTTCTATCTCATCCTTCATCAGGGATAATGCATAATACTTGTCTGTGTGGTGTACCAAGATGCATTCCACGTGCTGTTTCTTGTGCTCTTAATTTTCAGCTGCGAGCTTGTCTTTTTGGCTCTTATTATGGCTATTAATTTATTGATCTGTTAGCGGACTGATGAAAATTTTCCTCTGCAATTTTTCTAGCTTATTTACTCTTTAAATTGTGATAGAGGGTATTTTATTTTTTCTGTTTCATTAAAATTTTGTCAGCTTTATCAGCTATATGCTGAAAATATTTAGGACTGTAATGCTAGATTACTTAGTTATAGCCTACTTAACTTTCTGTTTAACCATGACTCGTCGCAATTGTTTCGATTGAGGTGAATTGCGAATAATTGCTTGATGATAGTTACATTCGTTTCATAAGAAGATATCTCTATTGCCAGTTATAACATTTAGGACTATAACTTCAGGGACAAGAGTGATTTGGGGCCTTATTTAACTGCTGGATTCTTGGTATTATGAGCTAGGTGATTAATCATTTATGAGGAAGTTGGTTTTAGGTTTTCTAACTGCTGCTATAGTTTCCAGTGTTTGAGTAGTATGTTTCTCTTCCTAGTTAGTTGGAGTCAAGGACCACCCTGTGTACTTGTGAGTGTGTCCTAGTGTTTTTCTATTTTCTTTTTACCCTAAACCAACTCAATATTTTTCCCCTTTTGGTAATTTGACTGTTGATTTTGTTGGACACAATATAGTTCACGGATTTAGCTCATAATTCTTATGTTCTGGAAAATTCCATGTCTTCCAGGAGAAGAAAGAGAAAAAGCACAAGAAGGAAAAGAAAGATAGAGAGAAAAAAGAAAGTAAAGAGAAAAGAGACAAAGAGAGAAGTAATGGCAAACACAGGGAGAAAAAGGAGAAAAAAGAGAAGCACAAAAAGGAAAAAGACAGGGATAAAAAGGACACGGAGGACAAGGACAAGGGCAAAGATGGAGAAAACGGAAGCTACTCTGGAACCAGTGGAGTTCCTATCATTCCTGGAACTAAAATTGAGGATAAGCTTGGCACTGAAGTGGAGAAAACTAAAAATTCATTCACAAATGAGAAAAGTAATGGTTCCTTTTTTCATCGTCAGAATGGGGGGAAACCTTTTTCAAGCAGGCACCCCTTTGGTGGAGTGGAGGATTCAAGATTTGTGTTGGAGTTGGCTCGGAGGATCAACAATGAAGAAATGGTTACCACTAATCAGTTGGACAGATTCTCTGGTGCTGAGAGGAAAAAGACTGATGAAGGAGAGAGAACACCTTACAAGAGTTCTGGAAACCTTCTGGAGGTCAAGCGGAAGGAGTCAAAGGACAAACACATTGAAGAGGAGAAGAAGATGGATGGCAAAGGTGACAGGGATGAAGTTAGCTTTAGTGAAACCTCATTGGTGCTTGCTGGAACAGGTAAAAGCAACATCGGAGGTTTGCCTAGAGCAGTTGAAGAAAAAGAGAAAAGAGTGGAAGAAAAGGAGAAAATATTGGAAGAAAAAGAGAAAAGAGTGGAAAAAAAGGAGAAAAGAATTGAAGAAAGGGAGAAGGCTAAAGAGAAAGGCGATAAAACGAAAAACAAGCATAAGAGCAAAGAGGGTGAGAAGAAAAGCCATGGGAAGGATAAAGACAAGGAGAAAGAGAAGAAGAAGGGGGAGAAGGAGAAGGGAAAGAAAGAATACAAGAACACTGAGCCAGACAAATCAGTATATGTTAACCAACATGACTTTCCTGCAAGGAAAAATGGACCGGACAACTCGAGCAACGGTGGTAGAAGTTACCCAGTTGGTTCTACCGAAATGATGGATTCTGTTCCTCTGGCTGACCATGAAAACCATGACATTCCCGTGGGAAACGAGAAGAAAAGGAAAGAGTTTGACATAAATGGTTTTCTATACCCAGTTTGTTTTACCGAAGCGACGGGCTCTACGCCTTTGTCTGACCACAGAAACCATGCCACGGTTGAGGGAAATGAGAAGAAAAGAAAACAGATTGGCAGAAATGGTTTTCTGTACGGTGAGTTCTTTACACTGATAGACTAGTTTTGTGTTAAGTCCTAATTTTCCTGTTTTAGGGATTGCTAAGAGAACTTGGACATTGCTTGTATTTTTGTCATGTGTCAATGTTCTCTGTCCCAGCGGTATTGCTTTGTGCATATCAGCTTATAGTTTTCCTTTCTGTGTGACACCTTTGACCTGTCTTCAACTATTCATTTATTGATTACAACTGTTGATATATGGCTTGCTTCACCAGACAATGAAGTAAGGCCGAATAAGATTCCGCGGCAGTTAATGGAGAATGGGAGGAAATCGGAATCTAATCAATCTCCAATCTTGTTAACTCCTGAGAAGCATAGTCATACGCAGGGTGCTGCACCACACCTTGAGGTGGATAACAAAAAGCAGAAGAAGAATGGTTTAGTCGAGTCTAAAACTGTGCCTATTTTGGGACCAACTCCACCTGTGCGTAATGATCAGGTCATTGAAAAGTCCAGAAAACCTCCTCATCCCGACACACAGTTTCTCAGCCAGATTCTTACAGTTCCAAAGACGGACGAATTGTCTGAATTTGATGACCAGGAATGGTTGTTTGGCAGCCAAGATCCGTCTTTGAGGAAGAACGAGGTGAGTTCTGCTAGTGTTAGTGAGGACTTGCAGGTGTGGTCTAAAGCTCTGAACATAGAATCCACTGATATTGTTGCATTACCATACGTTCTTCCTTATTGATCGAGTGCCATCTGAGCTATGCTGTTGTCTACTTATTCTCAAGGCGACCTGTGAACCATACACCCATGCACGGGGCTCTTGAAACGATGCTCAGGTTTTCTTGCTGCATGTCTTGTCTTCCGATGCCCCTCTTGGTGCAGCTGCAAGTGCTCGGGGCTTTGTAAAGATCCGGCTAGAAACAGGATGAACCAACCAAGATCAATGCTAAAGAGTAAGTTGGTGCTCTTGGAAGTTGGATGGAGATTTGCATCAAATCCTGTAGTTTTAATGCGGATGCAGAGGCCATAGATGAGATGTCTGAGTTATAGTGTTTATGAAAGATGGGACTTGGCTTGTTGCAATGTTGTTTTGCTGTTGCTGAAAGCTGAGAGATATCTTTATTGTTGAGAGGTTAAGACAAATTTAGTTGTGGTACTAGAGAAAAACCACTACAATTTTGATTTGTAACATAGAACCCCTATTAACATGAAAGGTAAGATAGCAAAATAGAAAAAGTGAGCTTCACTCATTTGATTATTAGTTGTTATAACTCTACTTGGCATGTCTTTGTACAGCTACCTGATTATGATGAAGGGTTGCTAATTGGAAGAGGGGACATGGGACACACATTTTGACGAAATTTTTATTATGAGTTATCGGGAAACAATTTCTAACACATGGGTGTGGTTGCATACATCCGACCCTTTCATATTCTGCCATCGCCGATAACTTTTAAGGTAATGTTGTAAAATCGAATTGACAAGGCTTAGAAAACAATTTATAACATATGAGTATGGTTATGTACATCCGACCCCTCCATATCCTGCCATAGTCGAGAACATCTAAGATAATGAGGTAATGTTATTGTTGTAGTAAAATCGAATTGACAAGTCTTTAGAAACAATTTCTAACACATGTGTGTGGTTACATACATCCGACTCATCCACATCCTGTCATAGAAGAAAACTTCTAAGATAATAAGAAACTTCTAAGATAATAAGGTAATGAGGTAATGTTAGTGGTGGTAAAATCGAATTCACAAGGCTTAGAAATTAGAGTTTTGAGCTACTCTACATTTGCTCCATAGTACTTGGACCACTTAAATACAATGAACTCCCTAATCGTTCCATTGTCCAAACCTTTTTTTCCCGGAAAAGGAGAGAATCGTATGTAAAATGTGTAATTTTATTACCAGTATTAATGCAATTATAATCACGCTAGGATTTATTTGATCTAGACTGACCTAGTTTATAGCGTGTATAAAATATTTGATATCGAATTCATCTTACTTTTTATAACATGTTTTTAATATAAGTAACATGTTCGATTTTCACTAATAATTTTATTATTTTGTGTAAAAGATATTTTTTGGGTGTGGAAAAAGTGCATTACGGAGAAATTTTTGAGTTATAGTTTTATTGTAAAATATGCTTTGATTATAATGGTGAATATAATTATAGTGCCAAATGATCGCTGAAATCGTTCACTGTTGCAACCAGACAACGGGAAATTCCTTGTAAAGACTAGATAAAGGTTGCACCTACTTTCCATTTCTGTAAAAGATTACTTATGATGTTACTACCACTATTTTTCTTGAGAGTGAAGAGACGAAATCTCCGCCTCCACTGCTCCAGACCCATGAAGCTTGTGGATGATGTAAACGGTCTTCTAGGTTGGCAGACTGCATACGAGGACCTACGCAAGGTGCCCTTACAAACTAGTAGAAGCGGAGCAATTGCCCCCTACAGACTAGCAGAAGTAGAACAGCCACACTACCAGTTTCCTCGGATTCGAACTCTTACCTTCTTGGAAGCAATACTCAACCTCAGTACCAACTGGACTATTCCTTAAAAGCACTACTACTATTTTTCTAGTGTCTTCAAGATGCCGTTACTTTTCTTCTCAACACATGTCCAAGATTCGTCTATGTATAACATGTTCTATATTCATCTTTACTTTCGATTGGTTGAAACTCATTAATTGGATGAACATAACATGTGTTGCTGAAATGGGCATCCAATTAAGGGGTAAGTCTGGATTGGATCCGCTGATGATATATCTTGGAGCAAAAGACCATTCTCTGCCTTTGTGGGTTCCACTGCTTCAGCTCCGAGGAGAATTGTAAAGGATGTCTAACGACTTCTTAGGTTGTGTGAGGACTTATGCAGTTGCCCATAAAAAGTGTTCCTCTGCAAATTAGGCTTTCGACCTAGCAGCACTGGAACATACACACTGTGCGTGCTCCTAGAATCGAACTCTTGACATGTAGCAAATCCCAACCCGAGACAGTAATGACTTAAACCATGATATCCGGTCCAATTAAGTTAAAAGATTGGCGAATCATTTTATATTGGACATCTTATGTAAGTCTTATCAATTTAAAAGACAAATATGTTTTTTATTTTTATTTACATCGACAAAACTCTTTAAAACTAGACGATGGAGACTCGATATTACTTTTTCAACTTGAAGGAAAAAAAAAACATAAGTTTGCTTCATTTAATAGCCTGTGGTCAACAGGACAAATAAATTTAAAGCTACTGAGTGTAAGTCTTCAACTACTACCCTTATTGGCAGTCTATACAAGTCCAACACCTTCGGAAAGAGAAAGAACTCATACGCCCTAAATTTTGAAATCTTATAAACTAACCATTATCATACCAAGTAATATCCCAACAAAATCACAAACTATCATTACGGTCTGGAAATGATAAGAGGCGTACAAACAATATGTCTATCATAAGAGATAGAGAGTTTGTTTTCAGTAAGACACTCGAATCTATATGTATCTACATGATGATACAATAATAGGAAATCTTCAACTCTCTCTATAAAGCTAATTTAGATTTTCATGATTGGAAGATTTATTTGGTGATTATTAAAATCCTTGAAGATTCTTGTAGGGCTACAATTTGTACCACTGCCCAAAGAATATTTACTTGTTGGAGGAAAGGCCATATCCTCGCTTTAAGGGCTTCCACCGCCTCAGTTCTAAAGATCATTGTACAGAATGTAAATCAGGAGCCCAACGGCCTCTTATGTTGGGTGATGACTTATGCAGTGACCCGCACAATGTGTCCTCCCGCAAATCAGGCTTTCGGCCTAACAGCGGTAGAACACCCACACTGTGTATGTCTCTGGATTCGAACTCTTGAGCTCTTAGAGCAAATTCCAACCCAGATACCAATTGATCTATGTCTTTGGGGCAGATTTTCTAAATCCTAAATGATAGAGATATTTTATGAAATGTATCTTCTGATCCATTCTTGAGTGCTATATATACTCTCTTTGCCCATTCATGCGTTACATATAACAACTTTCCTCCTGCTTATATAATTTTTGGTTTCAAAAAGTACCAAAGTTTTGAATAAAACCTTGTACTCCCAATCTAATTTCACCTCCAATTTTCTTACAGTTTTATCTCAAAAAAAAGAAAGAAAGAAAACCTCCCCCACCATCTTGATCTTCCTTCTTGTTACAAAAATGGTGTCCTCCAGTGAACATGGTGGCCTAATCTTTGGCCTAAAACTATCATCGGTCGGACCGGGATGGGTGACCGGGCAAGATGTAGTGCATGAACCAAGTGACATGGACTTAGCCGTGAAAATGCACTATATAAAGGGTATATATTACTTTGAAAGCAAGGCATTTGAAGGGCTAAGTATAAAGCAAATCAAGGAGGCAATGTTCAAGTGGTTTAACCATTTCTTTATAACCGCGGGCCGGTTCAGAAGGACAGAATGTGGAAGGCCATACATAAAATGCAATGACTGTGGTGCAAGATTCATTGAAGCACAGTGTGAGAAGAGGTTGGAAGAGTGGCTAGACATGAAGAGTCCTTCTCTTGAAATGCTTCTTGTTTCCAATAATCATCTTGGTCCTGATTTGGCCTTTTCTCCATTAGTCTACTTGCAGGTACATCTTCATCACCTCTCTTTAAAACTAGTTAAACAAGATTTTTTTGGGGGTTAAAATACTAATTTATTAACCATATCATCAATTGAATGTAATACATACAGTAGCCCTAACAGGCTGACATACATATACTACTCAGCGATGTAGAGCATCCATGTACTATTTCAACAAGATTTGTTACCTTTAGGTGTGTGTTCTGCCTCTATGATATAGTCCAGTTGATAATCAGGTTTAGATTTGTCCAAAGAAGTCAAGAGTTCGATTCCAGAGACATGCACAGTGTGGGGTCTTTCTGTTGCCAGGTCGAATGTCTTGTTTATAGGGGGGACACTTTGTGTGTCACTGTGTAAGATCTCATCCAACCTAGGAGGCCGTTGGACTCCTGATTTGTATCTTCCACAAATGCTTCTTGTTGCTGGAGTCGTAGGAGCCCCGGAGTGAGTAATTTAACCTTTTGATCCAAGTGTGTGTTCATATATGCTTGTGTGTGTTTTTGTGTGTGTGTGTTTAAATAGTTCTTTTTTTTTTTTGTTAACACTATACATTCATCCAAGTGGGGGCTTAAAATATCAAACCCTAAACATCTTGCAAGAAAAGCTTCAAAATTGACCAAGTAGTGGTTGCTAACTTGTATACCCATGATTGTATTTCAATATCTCCACCCTACTAGTTTCATTCTCTAGTTTTAAAGTCTGGGAATATTTCCACTCTGTAATAAAATTATTATTAATTTATGTTTACTTTTAAAATCTTCATTTATTAATCACCAATAAAATTAATCATATGTACTCAATGATATTTTCTTAGTATTTGTGCCATTCTAAAAATATTGCGTTTCAGCACACAGTTTTGGTAGAAAATATTTAATTCAATGTACTTAAGGTACTATACTACAACATTCCTGTTTGATCCTTATTGTTAAGATATTTTTTCTCTGCATTAGTTACAATGGTAAATGAAATAGTAGTATTAATCTTTGGCTATTAATGTACTTTAAATTTTTTGTGAGGAGATAATACTTTTATGATAAACTAGAATAAAATATCTTCCTATGTTGGATTATAAACGGAGGGAGGAGTATTTTTTTTGTGTTTGTTTTTGAGATACATGATGTAACATATGCCAAATATACAAATAAGCTATTATCAAATGGGAAGATATACCCTGAATAAACCACTACAACAACAATAACAAACATACTCAGTCTCAACAACATCAATAGCTACTGCTAGGATCTGAAGAGGATGACAGACAGGCAAACGATACCTCCATCCCAAGAGATAAAGAGTTACTTCCAGTAAAAATCCCACTCTATATATATATATCTGCATAGATAACAAATAAATCACTATAAAGTCTAATTATTACTGATTGCCGTTCATTATGGGTAGGGCTGTAAACGAGCCGAACGAGCCGAGCATTGTATTGTTCAAGCTCTGTTCATTTAACTTAGCGAACGACCGGAGCTTGTTTGTTTATTTAAACGAACATATTTACTTGTTCAAGCTTGGTTCGTTTAACTCAACGAACAACATTAACGAACTGAACACCTTAAACGAACGGTGCCACTTACCGAGCTCGAACAGAAAAGGGTGTTCAAGCTCTGTTCATTAACCTTTTATCCGAGCCGAGCTCGAGCCCAAACCAAACGAGTCGAACAATCGAACGGCTTGATTCATTTACCGCCCTAATTGTGGGTTGAGAATCTAGGATAATTAGTACTTCAGTGCCGAATTCCTTGCTGAAATCTTTGAGAGCATAATCGGTATTCATCTACTTTTTCCACTCATATTTTCATCGTCAATATAAATTACGAACATAGAAAACAACAATACGTTTTGTTTCCCAATACAAATTAACAAACTTTGAGAAAACCAATAAATTCATGACAAACAAAAGTTTGTACAGATAAATATAAGCATGAGGTTGTATATCTTACACTATCAACGTTAGTAGTTTATTGCGGGAAGCTTTCTGATGATTGAATAGCATTTTTTTCGTCTTCAAAACTCGAGTTAGAGTCTCTTTACTAAGTAAAAAAAAAAAAAGAATGCTTGGTTATTATATCAAATGTGATAAATCAAAAGGGCAAAAACCATATAAAACCAAGCACGGTCTGAAACAATGTTAGTTTTAGTCATATAAATTTAACCGTGAATCTTATAAATTTGAAATATGGTTATAATTGTATGTCAGTCGAAAATAGTCAATGAATGTATAATAAATGAATGTAATCATCAGCACTTCCAACCATGCATTTACCTTACCCTTTACTAAGTTTGGCAGCTGACGATGCATACTTTTTTCGCTGTTTTTGGTGCAATATACATACATACATACATACATACACATATATGTATGTATGTATATATATATTGTTCATATGTAGTTTGCTCCATGCATAATATCTAAAAAATCCATGGTTTTGTTAAGAAGTGAAATGTAGTGGCGACTTCATATTGGCATTATACGTCGGGAGCAAAATATACATATGAATATGGATGCAGATATTGTTTAAAAAGCTTTAAATATATAAACACACATGCCTTAAATATATAAACACACATATCTATGTGTGTATATATGCATGCGGAAACTGCGTCCCTTATAAGATTATGTAACTAATCACACCAAACATTTAAACTTTTCTTGTTTTTGTTTACATATTATCTATTTTCTGTGTGAATTTTAATAACATTTTAGTTCCTAAGTACACTATCACAAGGGAGGGAAAAAAAGGATAAACAAAAGTGCACTTCTAGTCATGCTATGTTCCCAACAAAGTTGAGAAAACATAGCAAAAGTTCTCTTTCAATAATGAAAGTAACGAATATAAGCAATACCCAGTGGCGGAGCCAGAAGTATCTTCTTGGGAAGGCACTGATAGGCTTCGCCATAGGAATACCACCGGTCATCGTTTCAGACCGAGAAAACCAACAAATTTTTTTAGACATGTTTTTGTATTATAACATAAAATACGTAAAAAAACACATCTACCAACCAATGTACAAAAAAATACACAACAAACAATATGCGAATCATAATTATTAAATGAATATAAAAATATACATCAATACATATCTTTTATTTGCCTATTGTAGGACGAGAAGAAGTTGTCAAGGGACGCAAAAAGGTTTTTCGAGATGACATTGAATGAAATCGTTGCATAATATCTAAAAATTTTATGCTAAAAGTAACACAATAAACAATCCGATAGTACGTCATCCCCCAACCTGTTACGTAGATCAGTCTTGACGATATTCATTGCAGAAATAGTTCTTTCAACACTAGCTGTTCTAACGGATAAGATCGATGCTAACTCGATAAGTCGATATACTAAAAGAAAGTAATTGTGATAATTTTTCTCCACCATCTTCTTTGCAAGATCTCCAAGATTATTTATATTAGAGAATACTTCATTTGATTTCATATCAACAACGTAATTGTCAAGTTGATGGTCAAGCTCCATTCATTCCAATAAAGTGAAGTCATATTGATATAACTCAGCAAAATGCAACAATTGACCATGATCAAAGTTCGCAAAAGAATTTGAAGGATCAAGACACATTACACATCTAAGTAAATCTGTGTTTGCCTCTGTGAAGTGTTCATCCATTTCTATAGCAATAATGTCAGTCACCTATGAATTTATATAAATAAAAATTAATTACGATATAGACAAATTAATCAGCAATGTCATATGTATCAACACAATAAAGATAAATAAAGCACCTTCATGAAGATTTCTGTACGAAAATGATGAAAGTATGTCATCGGTTCACCACTTTTACGCTTTTTTCTAGACCCACCAATGACAACATCCTCCATATTAGGCACATCAATTTCATGTATTTCACAAAACTCAAAGACTTCTTTCAATAAATTATCACAATCAACCTCTCTATATTCTTGTAAGCTCTTTTTTACCTCGTTGATCATATTAAGAGCACACCCTATGTTTTGATCTCTCACTTGTAGAATCTTAGAAAGTGTACTTGTCATTCCTAAAATTTTCAACATAAAATTTCCAACAAATACAAACTCAAAACAGTCCATCTTATCAATCAAACCTGATGCAATATTTTGGATATCTGACTTCTCGTCATCCTCGTATTTTGGTAAGTTTTAGACACATTTTAATCACTTAGCAGAGAATTAACGAACGCTAAACACTATGTGACCACGTAACAGAGAGTTAGTGTTATGTCAAGCAGGGGCACACTTTGAACTGAATGGCCAAAAATACAACTATACATACCAATTTGGGGGAGGGCACAGGCCCCCCTTCCCTCCGCCCCTGGCAATACCGCCATTAGCTAATTTGGTTTATTGGAAAAATAAAACTTAATATCACCGATTTCCTGCTGGCAGCTGAACAACTGTCTCATTTTTTCCCTTTCTCCTCCCATCAAGAGTGTTGAGCTAACCGAACAGTTTGCAAACTGTTTGAGTTCGATTCGTATTTAAGACGAGTTTGTTTGTTAATTTTATTTAAAAGAGTCGAGTTCGAACATTTAATTAGGTTCGTTTACTAAAACAAGACGAAACTGTTTGCGAATTGTTTGACTCGTTTAAACACTTACAGTGTCTTCGAGTCGAATTCGACCAAATTTTAAAACTCGTTACAGTAAACGAGCCGAGACAAACAGTTCGTTTAACTAAACAAACCCGAATTCAAAAATCTAATTTTCATCTCAGCTCGGTTCGTTAACATCCCTACCTCCCATCTACTGCCCATCACCCATTTTTGCCCCTCCTAGCGCAGGCTGAAGAAGGTTAAACAAGATAAAAATTATACTACAAATATTATTTCACGATGATCAATCAATAATTATGCATGTATTCATTTTTCAATAAAATCTACCCTCCCTCACAATCGGATTAAATGGTAGTTGGTCGACTTTGCATTAGACATTTTGTCAGAGTTTTTTTACTACGTCAGTCATACTAGTTTTTAATTTACATTCTCTATTGAAATTGAAACAGTAATAACTCCATAGCAGAAATTTGACATTTTCAATTAAAATAAAATGTATCTAAATTAAAGAATTGACATAGAGTTGTAAAAATAGGAAAACCTACCCATTTGTCAATTCTTTGTAGATTCTACAAAGTTAGTATCGAGATATAATCTAACTGGTTTCGGGTAAGGGTTCTCGAAAGGGTGGTCGGAGTTCAATTCTTACCAAAGTCAAGAAACCTCTTCTCAGCAAGTGCATAGTGTGGGAGCTTCTTGGCCTGCAGTGTCAGGGGCTCCTTATGCAGACTACTATGTAAATGACCAAACTACTGATACTGAGCAGTTGAACCTAATTTACATCCCTACGCTATCTTTGGAACTGGGTGTGGCAAGGACCCTTACTGGTTGGGTTTAACTTTTTTTTTACAAAGTCGATTTGAAATCCTTTATTAGCTCAATAAAGTTGATGTCAGCAGGGGTAGATACCTGCCCCCATAGTTCATTTATTTATTCCTTCGACAAAATCGATGTCTTTTTTTTTCCCTTGAGAAGCACTGACTATTTATTAAATACCCAGCGTACTATAAGGTTCTCCCTTCTGGGTTAGGATATCTTCATTCCCATTTTCTTCACCTCCTTTGTGACCGTGCGATACGTGGCAGCAAGAGGGGTGGTGAAGCTAGATGAGCGTCACCTGCATCTAGCCTCACCACCTCCTCTTGCTGCCACGTGTCGCGCGGTCACGCGTCAACGCACCCCTTGCGGTGAGGGGATCCTATCCTTCCCCTCTCTTCTGGTTCGTATATATCTTGACATATTTCAATCAATTTTTCTAAAATAACAATGCAACCGTATCATGAAAGAAACTACGAATGTAAGCAAGTTGCTGATCATTCATCTTCATGTTACAGAAAATCATAGAAGTTCAAGATAAAATTTTGATCCATATCTACTTTAAAAAAAATTTCCTTGCACATATTGTAATTAACTATTCACATTGTTATTTTTCTTGTGTACATATAGAGCTTATGTCTCAGTAGAAGCAAACAAAAGAAGTATTGTATGTCGCTTACGCTCTCTAGACTCTAACGATAACTTTGATTATCGTTAGAATATACTAAGTATGATTGATTGTTCGTTATTTTTCCTGTGATGATAGCAACTAACAATTTTCATTGTTTTTCCTTATCTGCGACAATACTCGCTTTTTCATATGTGGATTTGGAGCATACAATCTGATCTTTTCCGAGAAGATTGGACTGCCAAATTCAGTTTCATTAATGTATCTGACCTGATATACTGAGTAAGATTGCGACAGATTTCTACTCGCATATGATATTTACATTTCAAATTAAATGCCTCATAAAGATGAACAAACATGATAACATAATAACTCTTATCTGACAGCACCTTTGTCCAAATTAAACGTACATCAATATCAGGAATCAATTAGTGAAACAAGGATACAGGGAAAATAACTCTCTTTGTATTCGGATTATTAGTGAAAAAAGAATACAGAAAAAAAAAATCTACAGACATAACTCAGTTTGTATTTGGATGATAGATTTATACAAAATTATAAATTCAAATATTTACAACTGCAGTGTGGATGTTCGACCCTGCTATAAGTACCTTATATTGGTGCGAGTTTGGATTTGAACATCGTGTTAACAACCAAATGATATTGGTTTATATCTTTTCCGAAACTTATAGAACTGGACAATGGAGTCAGGTTGGATTTCAGTTCAATCTTTTACATAAGGATACGTGAAAAAGAAATTATGGGACATATTTCTAGCTATTGTCGATGTTCTCTCAAGTGTTACGTTGTCTTTATCTATATATGTTGTTCATTTAATGACTAACTGAAACTTAACCAATATGATAGATTTTGGCCATCAAGATCACCCCACATATTTTGGTGATTGATGACCATACTCGTTAAGTTGAGGCGAGTTTTGCTTATGAACTATCATGTCTTATGTACATATACAACAACAAGAACATTACTCTATTGTCTTAGAGACTCTCGTCTATAGCGGGGTATGGAGGATCGGATGTACACAACCATATCCATGTGTTAAAAGCACATAAAGGTTGTTTCTCGATGACCCATAATGAAAATTGCGTCAAACTGTGTCGATCAACTGTTACTTCACAATATAAGAATCGTATCCAATTTAGTGAGTCATTTTGTTTTGTTACATCATATTCTAAAGTCAAGAAAGAACGTATGAAAATGGAAATTGTCTTATACATATGTTTTACCCTTATCTGATGGATAACACAGCTGAAGGTTTTATCCCTCTGTTTTGCTACCGTTCACATAGATGTCTTATTAGTTATTCGTTAATCAATAAAATATAAAATATGGTGATGACATTCTTTTTTTTAGAGTCACAACCTTCTTTTGTAACGTGTCAATCTTCCTAACTTGTACGTCAATATACGCTAACTATTAAAATAACTAATAAGAATTATTCATTAACTACTGAGTATATTCTTCTTGGTGTACATCTTATGCAGTTCACAAGATTCAAATGTGGAGGAATGGCAATGGGCTTGAGCATGTCACATGTTCTTGGTGATGTATTTTCAGCTTCAGAATTCATCAACTCCTTGGGGGAGTTACTGTCTGGAAATCAACCATCTGTACCCATCAACGTGCCAAGACCACTAGCCAAGGACCAGCCAGGTTTAAGCCCAAAACATGTTCTTGAGGATCCAGTTTCCATCAAACGGGTCAACCCGGTAGGCGACAATTGGATCATTGTGAATAACTGTAAGATGGAGGCAATTTCATTTTATGTCACACCTACAACATTGTGTCACATTCAATCTAAAGTAAGTGACACAAATCATGATGCCAAACTTTCTTCTTTTGAGTCCCTTTGTGCTATACTTTGGCAACACATTGCCAAAATCAGGCATGAAGATGAACCAAAAGTAGTTACAATCATCCAAAAGGGCTCCGGGGCAAAAGAGATTTTGGGCAATGCCCAAAATATTAGTGTTGCAAAAGCTGATTTTATTGTCCATAAAGAAGATCCAATGAAGCTAGCATTAATTATCAAGAATCAGGCCGTGGAGGAGAGCAAAAAGATAGAAGATGCAATGAAGAGAGATGAGGGAGGAGGTGACTTCTTGGTTTATGGAGCCAATTTGACATTTGTGAACTATGAAGAAGCCAACTTCTATGGTTTTGAGATCAAGGGTGAAAAGCCAGTCAATGTGTCCTATTTGATCCACGGGATCGGCGAAAACGGTGCCGTTTTCGTGCTTCCAGGGCCTGGTGATCCTAGAACACAAGTTGGTATTGGAAGAATTGTGACTGTAATTTTGAGGAAGGATGAGGTAATGGAGCTGAAATCAGAGCTGAAAAAGAAATGGTGTATTGTTTGAAGGTACTTTTGTTATGTCCTTTGGTTTTCCCTTGTTTATTGACCCAAAGAATGTGGGTACCAAAGAGAAAATTGTAAGTCGGATACTTTATATTGCATTATGTAATGTGATAAGGACATCTCTCATCGAGTACTACAACGGTATTGTCGAGTAAAATAAAACAAGAAACCGACAATAAAGATTTTGTTATTTCAGAAAACCTTGCACTATGTCAAAAGATCTAAACGAGGATCAAGCTGAATAAAGATATCGAGATGATATGAAACAAGATAATTCTTCTTTTTATGTTTTTGTTCCTAAATGATCCCTCGGGTTATAAATTTTAAATTCTACATGTGGTGTATGGCCATGCAAGCAAAGGCAGGTTGGTTAATTTTTTTTTTTCTTTTTTGACAATTGCCTTGGTCATGCCAATGAGGCATAGGCATATATTCTTCAAGTTGATTCATGCAACTGTGTTACAGTTGCATGTCTTTCTTCTTCTTACCTTGTTGTAAAATATTATCGGCTTTTATTTTTCTTTGGAGTTAATTGCAAGCATAATCAGAAATTTGTTCTTCTTCTTCTTCATGGAAACATGGATGTTGCAGGAACGGATCCCCTGACCGCCAAACACCTCACCCCCCACGCGACCGCCCGACACGTGGCAGTAGGGGGGATGGTGAGGCTGGGTGGGGGTCACCCGCACCTAGCCTCATCACCCCCTGCTGCCACGTGGCAGCAGGTCCTTTGTTACCTCCCCCAAAGGGGGTCAGGCGATCCGAATCCGTTGCAGCTGCTCGTGTGACATTAAATACAACAACAACATTACCCCATTGTTTTAGAGGCTTCTGTCTATGGCGAGATACGGGGAGTCGGATGTATACAACCATACCTATGTGTTAGAGACGCACAGATGTTTCCCGATAACCCATAATGATGCGTCAAGCTGTGTCGCTCAACTACTACTTCATAATATAAGAAGTGCAGCCAATTTAATGTGTCATTTTGCTTTATTTCATCATATTCCAAAGTCAAGGAAGAATGTATATTTAACTCCATTGGAAATTGTAAATAAATTCTCAAATTATTTTTATCTTCCTCCATCAGTTTATCTCTCATGATCTTGTCCCAATAAAGTCCAATGCTTTCGACATCTCTCACACGATTACAACAACAACATTACCCTAAAGGTTTCCGCCTATGGCAGAGTATGGAGGTCAGATGTACGCAACCATACCTATGTGTTAGAAATATGGTTGTTTCCTGACGACCCATAATGGTGCGTCAAGCTGTGTCAATCAACTGCTATTTCACAATATAAGAAGCGCAGCCAATTTAGTGAGTCATTTTGCTTTATGAAGAGTGTGTTATTGACTCTTGGAAATGGAAATATCTGTCACAAGATTATCACCTTGATATTGCAATGTAAGATAATTTTTTTCTTAAAAAAAAACGAATCAAATTCAATATCCTGGTTGCAAAACAGCAATAGATGGTGTAAAAACTCTCCCGAAAACACACATAAATTAGCATTCCTATGGAATTACAGATTAAGAATTTAAGTGCATGTTTCCTTCCTATGAAACAAGAACTTCAATTTATGTTGAAAGCTGAGCAATACATGTATAATATAAGTAACGAAAAATTCCGGTTCTTGAAATCCAAACTCAAAGATCTCATGCATAGCTTTCTTTTAGAGGTGGTATACTCTGCTCATGTCTGAAGAAATTCTCTGGATCCACCATCTGCTTTATTTGAGCTAGCCTTTTGAAATTATCTTTGTAATACATATAACCCCATTTACTAGCTTCCATGTAGTTATCATCAACATACTCATTTTTCCCCAAGTCTAAATCCCTGTAATTAAGATATGCAGTTCTTGGCTTAGACACAAAATCCCCAAGGTAATTGTACAACCTGTTCAGCCAATCCAAGTGCTCCTTTGCCACACTATCTTCATCTTCATGCCACATTGTGAAGTAATGAATGCTATACAATGTTCCGGCGCGATGGGGGAATGCGGTTTGGTTTGTAGGAATGTCATTGATGATTCCTCCATAAGGTTGGAGCAGGACAGTCCCTGGTGTTCCTTGCAAGAACACATCCCATATGGCGGCTAGCGCGTCTTCTCTTATTGGCACGGTCACATAGTCTGATTTCCCTTTGAAGAGTCCATTTCTGTAATGTGATGCGTCTAGTAGGCCTTCAACTGTCTCTTTCCCTTCATAGAAATCAAAGAACAGTGTTGAGTTTATCCAACTCATTTCATGGCATTCTGTCGCCTTGAGCCTTAATTCAGGGAATTTTTCTTCCATTAATTTAAGAAGCAGTGCTTTTGTCCCCAAAAATAGTGAGTGGAATGCAGCTTTCATGATGGGCTTTCCATTGGGATTCTTGGCAGGTACTATCATAATTCTTATAAACAGTTCTCTTGGCATTTCATCCAAGAACTCTTGCCATCTAAATATTAGCCGATTCGCACCTTCTTCTTGTGTTCTTGACACACCAAATGCTGTCACTATAGGTGGAACCTCTACTAATCTGATCTTGTATTTGATCACAACTCCAAAGCTCGCTGCACCACCCCCTCTTAGTGCCCAAAACAGATCCTCACCCATAGTTTTTCGGTTCAAAACACGACCATTTACATCAACAAACATAACATCCAATATGTTATCAACTGAGAGACCATATTTCCTCATTAGCATACCTTGTCCACCCCCACTAAAATGGCCTCCTACCCCAACCGTAGGACACACCCCAGATGTAAACGCAAGCGTTAGGCTTTTTTTCGATATGTGATAGTATAGCTCCCCAAGTGTAGCGCCAGCACCAACCCACACGGTCCTCTTCTTGACATCTACATCAACTTTTCGTATTCTAGACATGTCTAGGATCACATATGGCCTAGGTGAGACATAGGAAAGTCCCTCGTAATCATGACCTCCTCCTCGTATGCGTATCTCAAACTTTAGCCTTTTGCTACATAGGATTGTAGCTCTAACATGATCAGCATTTTCTGGGGTGACTATATAGTAAGGCTTTGGTGTATCAGAAGAGTTAAACCTTTGGTTCTTGATTCTTGATTGAAGGATGGAAGCATATGTAGGGGACCAAAAGTTGTGCACAATATTTTGTGACACATTTTCTGGTCGAGAATGATAATCAATACAACTGGGAAAATTCCCATTTGCCCCATGAAGCCATGGAGCATATGTAGAAGAAACTAATATAGGTAGAAAAAATATTGCACAATTCAAGAGGAGAATAACCATTTTCTAGCTTCCCTACTACTCAATTCTTCAATCAAAGATTTAACAAGAAAATTGCCTGATATAGTGTGTGTATTTGTAAGAGTTACTAGTAACTGAATGATGGTGAAAAGGATATGAAACCATGCAATTAATGTTGGTGATTTTAGTTTTAGCTTGCATTTGTCTGATGCATTGATGATGTTGTACACGTAACATAAAAAAGGATAATATAGATGTAATATAAATTTATCTTACATATGTTACATGTAAAAAAAAAACCCAATGCCCATTAATGCCCACCACCCCTTAACATTATTATAATCCCAAACAATCAAATCCATTAATACTTATTATCTTTCCCATTACTACCATTTACTTAAACACAATCCCCTCCCATTTTCGCTCCACACACACGGCTCCACCGGATGAGATTTAAGGAGGCCTCATATGAAGCAAAATATGAGGACTCCAATCATGCGACGCCACGTGTACAAAAGGGTCCGTTGTTTACTTTTTTTCTTTTTTAAAAAAAGGTCATTTTGTACACATGGCATCGCGTGATGGAGGCCTCATATTTTGTCTCATATGAGGCCTCCTCAGATCTCATTAGCGGCTGCACACTTTGGGGGGGGGGAATTGCTGGAACCGAGAGATAAGGAGAGAAGAAAGGGAGGAAAAAAAGAGAAGAAGAAGAAAGTTTAGTCCATTCCAACCCCGATTTTAACTACGGTATAGTATAATTCAAGCAATGTAAGTACCCTCCTGTGTCTTCTATGTATTTTCGAAATTGGACTTATTGTTCATATACAAATTGGGTCATATATTGGTACCTTTGATTGTTATAGATGCGTGTACTTAAAAATATGGCTGTTGTGCAAATATATATATAAATCCGTGTGTATATATAATCGGTTTTATATGTATTTTTGTGGTATGTGAATATATGTTTGGCCATAATTGTTATGTGTATGTATACCGTGAAGTATGGATGTATAAATGTGTATTTCATTATTTTTTATATATGCCATGTATAAATTATATATGGACCGTGTGTATATAAATATGTATATATTTATATAATTACCATGTGAGCATATATATCTAAACATATATATAAGTATATTTATATACATATGTATACAGATAGGATACACTATTTTTTGTGTATAAATATGAGTTTATATACATTATTTTCGTATAAAAATATAATTATGTTAAATTAAACTGTTTTGTAGGAATTATAAGGATTTACATGTGTATTTTCAGATTTCTTATATATAAAAATTGGAAAATTGTTTCTTTTCTTACAAATTATATGTATTTATGTATGTAATTTTGTATTTAATTATATGTAAATATAGAAAACTATTTTTTATACTAATCATATGGATGTATAAATGTATTTTCGTATTTAATCATATATATGCATGTATTGAAAAACTGTTTTATACCAAATATGTGGATTTATATAAGTATTTTCGTATGGAATCATATATATATATATATATAATTACAAACTGTTTTTATATGGAATATATATGATTTATCTTCTTTTTGTAATAATATATATATGTGTATACTTATAAACTGTTTATAGATATTTTTAAACTGTTTTATTTTCTAGAATTACATACATTAATTACTGTTTTCTAAAATTTCATATACACAAATATATATATGTATAGCTGTACTTTCGGAATTATATATGCATTATTACTTACTGTTTTCAAAATAATATAAAAAAGTATAGATCAATGCTATCATTGATATAAATCCACCGTAATATGATGCGTCACATATATCAAAATTTCAAATGGAAGGGGCCTTTTTGTTATTTAACACATTATTGAAGAGGGAGGGTTCCTTTCTTTGTATTTCTTGAATTTCTCCACTAACACACTAGCACAACATATCTCTATTATCATGTCATTTATGTAGGAACATATAGAGCCGGGGGTCTCACTGGAAGCAGACTCTCTATCCCTTGAGATAGAGGTATTGTCTGCCTACCACTTACCCCCAAACCTTAACGATATCTTTTGCTGTTGTTGGGATATACTGAGTCTGGATGATGATGATTGAGGAAGGAGGGTGGAGGCTTGTTTATGGTTTTGGCAAATCATGAAGGGGCAATTGTAGTTTCAACAAAAACACAGGGAGGATAATTGTAAATAGTCCACTGTATACTAGAAACCCTTGCCAGATATTTTCCCTATTAGAACACCTTCATTTTCACTCCACACTCCTCTTAAACCCTAGCGGCTCTCCCTTTGGCCTCCATTAACACACCGGAAAAACTCCAATCTTTTTTTTCTCCGGTATGTCTGTTTGGTCGAATACTTCTTCTTTTTGTTCTTTTGTTTTCATCCTTTAATTTGTCGCTTTTGGATTTTCGCTGCATTAAAATTTCTTGCTATTTATTCGTTTCATTTACCTTTAGCTGCTCTCGTCAATTAAATCTTTTCTTCTCTACCTTTTGTTATCGAGTGCATAGAAGAATTCAAGCAGACGTGTCCTTTTTGTTACGTGTAAATTTCCTTAAGGTCGTATATGTGTTTGTAGTATTCTTTTAATGGGTCATGTGATACATATCAGTTAGTCAATGATGACGGCGTTTTTTTTTCCCCTGTGATTGCTTCTGATGATTACATGCTTCCTGTGTTTCAGTTCCCCCCCTCCCCCCCCCCCCCTCTACTCAGATAGATATATATGAACATCTGGGTCGATAAAAGCTATCTGCTTTTTGACTAAATTTATATAATTGATTATAAGGTGGTCGTATGTTGGTGTTAACAAGGACCTGCGGTAGGCATATCTCGAAAAGACAAGTTTTTTTGGTCTTACCATTTCAGCTTGTTATTGTGCTTTGCTAGGTAGACTAGCCTCTTGTAGGTAAATGGGCTTTAGAGCAGTCGGATGGAGCTTAAACGTGTGTTTCCTTTGCTTTCTGTGTCTGCCCTTCTGCCATTAATTTCGGAAATTCCTTGTCAATTTGATTTAAATCAATTGTTTAAGGGAAATATCTGTTCTTGATTTTGTTTGCTGATGAATCTTTGTGGCACCTGTGTACTACGAAGTTTTATGCAAAAATTCTTGAATGGCTGCCAATTTCAGAGGTCTCTTGTGCCCTATTTATTTTTCACTGACCGTTTAAGTCAGCAACATCTTCAGTGCTCAGTACCCAAACTGTAGTTAATGGAATCTGGTACGATATTTCTGAAATAGATGATATTTGGTTGAAAGCATTTTACATTGGTAGGTGACTTGATGAATTTTTTTAGAATATTGTAGAAATTTTTGGAATGTCTTTTGTCTTAGTTCAGCATGAAGGATTTTTTGGGTTTTATGTAATATTTGATCCAAAAAATTGTTGTTATTGACGTTGTGAAATATGCCTTATTGAAATCAGATAATCCTTCCATTATTCACTTTGATTTATAGCAAGTGGTTTTGACTGTTGAAGTTGGTAACTTCTGCAGTAAAGTTTTGGCCCCTATATTGCAACTGCTGGAAAGAAAATATCGTTTTGAGGAAAATGGTTTTCTTTATGTGTTTGGATAGTGGGAAGTTTGTGAATTAGCCTTCAAAAGTTTAATGTAATGAACCAGCCAAAAGGGACCTCAGTTGGCTGAAATTTAGCCTGAATGAGAAATAGTGATTTAGGTGGTCTGATTTTTCATCTATTGCCTCACATTTTCCTTTCTTGGGTTTCTGATATTACCTTGCTTCAAGTAATTCTTTCCTTAGGAATATAACCAATGAAATTTCTTTGCTTTGTTACAGATCCTTCAGTTCATTGTTAGAAATGGCATTGTTTAACAAGTTCAGCAGTGTGCTTAGAGCAAGTTCAGTAAACAGGGGATTGAATGTTCAAGTTCCATCAATGTTAAATTCCATTCGTGCTATGTCATCTATGAAGCTCTTTGTCGGAGGTACATGACATACGTACTGTTCCCTCTACCTAAATGTTACGAATATTCAAAGAAAATGTGAATTTAGTCCTCATTTTGCTTTGTTTCCAGGTCTTTCATATGGCACCGATGAAACCAGCTTGAAGGAAGCATTTGCTAACTATGGTGAGATTGCTGAAGGTAAAAATTACTAACCATATGCATGTGCAAGTATGAATATGTTCTATTTGTGTACTACCGCATCTCTCCCTCTGATTGCTTCATGTCTCCCTCTGATTGCTTAGTTTTTCCCTTGAATGAAGTTGCCACCTGTCTGGGATACAGGAGAAGAGGGTGGGGGAGACCTGGAATTTTGATTTTTGGCCAGTAGTGAGAACGTTTTCCAAAAGGGAAACCTACCAGTTGTTTTGAATTTGCATTACAATATTTACAAAAAGAATTTGCATTACAATAGCTGATTTTGACACACAATCATTCTCCATCTTTTGTCGTCCGCACCTTTCATTTGGCTGTTATGTTTATGTCAATCTGCATATATACTCATTCATGGTTTTTTTCCCCCTATGATTGCATAGCTTATCTGTTTGAGCTTTTGCATGTAGTTCCCTTAATAAGACATTTGCTTGTTAGATGCTTTGAGATTGATGTTTCTTCTTGGAAGCCTCTCTTTTTCTGCTTAACTAGGGGTCTTTAGACAATGTATTGTATTTGATTGGTTCCTCTGTTCAGAGACAGCTGGTTATTTCAACTTGTTTGAGGTTATTGGTACTGCTTGCGTATGCAAGTTCTTGGAAATACGATACTCACATGATATCTCTTTGTTTGGATGCGCACCAGTGAAACTTTATTTTTATGATTGAAATGGTCTAAAGAATACACTGCTTCATGTTATTGTAATTTGGTTACTCTTATGCCCGTGTTTTTTTGGATGCTTTCCTGAGAAAACATTATATTTACGAGTTAAAAAGTTGAAGGTATGTAGTGCTTGCTTCTATCAGGTTGAGAAAAGGTTATTCCATGCTTTCTCTTTCTCTGGATACTCCATAAAAAACATTGACTTGTGATTGAAATGATTGAAACTATCTGGATATGTGCGATCATCTGCTAGACAACAAGCTCCAGATAGTACAGAACAGGGTTAGGTCCTAGCTGGTGACATACTCTTGGAAACCAAAACAGTCTTGCTTTCTTTTGCTTTTGTATCTGCTCATCTTTTATGCTAAAAAGAAGAAAAGAAAATAAAAGAACAGAGAAAAATAGGGCAAAAGCAAAAAGATACAGAAAAGGTTTCATGTTTTACACTTATGCCTTCGGTCTTTCCCATAAAAATGAGCAGGTAAATAAAACTTGATTTTCTTTAGCTATCAGTGGAACTGTTTTCTGGACTTAATTCAAGCTTCTTTCTTGCACGTGATGCTTTCTGTTGTACAGCTAGGGTTATCACAGACAGAGATACAGGGAGATCTAGAGGTTTTGGATTTGTGAGTTTCACTTCCACCGAGTCTGCCACTTCTGCACTGACCGCCATGGATGGACAAGTAAGGACAGTTGCTACCTCTATGGAACACTCTGACGTGATTTCGCTGTGTGTAATTGTTTACCATGTCAATATAACTATCTTTCTTGCAGGTATTGCATGGGAGGAACATCCGTGTGAGTTATGCCCAGGATAAACCTCCGCGTGTAGGTTTTGGTGGTGGGGGTCAAGGTTTTGGCGGCTACCGCGGTGGCTTTAATGATTCTGGTGCAAATGACGGATTTTAAGTGGTACAACCCTTTTCCCTTGCTTATGAGCAATGGGACTTGAAATTAAAACTCTAGTTGAATGGCTTCTTTTAACTGTTGGATGCAACGGACTACTCTTGAAGTGTCGAGCTTTTATGGCGACAATTTTGTTCTATAGCTTGTTATCTCATAAAATCTCGTTGTCCATCTGCCCAGATAGCTTTGGTTTTCTTTTGTTGGAATCCTATTTGTACTCTTCTTACTCTGCTATAAACTATTTATCCCTCGCCTCTTAAGATAGTTGATATATCTAAATGATACTGCCAAATATATGCAACAACAATATATACCTAGTATACTCCAACGACATCAAATGTTATGCCACACATTTGATGTAGGTGGACCTCGGACTGATCTCTGTTTTCACATTCAAATTCAAAAGGTTTGAGCATGCTGTTACTTGTTAGCCTTGGAGAACTTTTGTTAGTTTAGTATTGCCTTTGTTGGCTTCGGTCCAGTTATTTAAAAAAAATTTAAGAGTATTTTAAGAAATTAACTGAAGTCTTTTCTTTTCATCCTATTCTCCGTCGCCGCTGTCTCTTAGACCACTTAGGCCTCCCTCCATTCTCCCTTCATCCTCTCAGCCTTTTTCGCCTCTATTCCTTTTCAGTTTTCTACAAGTTTTATATTTTTATTTATTTTTTCTATACGCCAATCATTTTCTTAAATTTTTTTGAAAAAATTAAAAAAAAAACGTGCAAATATTTGTTGTCAGAATCGTGAAAGGAAGACAACTTATGTTATATTCATTGGACTCATGATTCTAATCCTAAATCATAGAAATATTTAGAAATGAATGAGATCACATAGATGGAGGGTGGAGAGTGAAGGAAGGGAGGCTGGGAGGAAGAAGGGAAGGGAAGGGAGGGAGGTGGAAGGGAGCTGTGACGCGATGACGACGGCGGATGGTGTTGGAAGAAAGAAAATTTGTGTTAATTTTTTTAAATACCTTGACTTTTTTTTAAAAAAAATGTGCAACAGGTGTAAAATCTTTGACGCTGACTGTCAGTGTTATCTAAAAGTACCAGTTACGTTTTAATTATTTGAGAAATTTTTTTCATTTGTATATATTTCAGGTTTGTAATATGCCGAAATTTTGAATGTTGGGTTTCAACAGTTTTGTGAACTAGGCCAACTAAACATGATGGATTGATTTATTTGTAATGCTGGTAGATGAGGCTTGCACCCACAAAAGAATGTACAATCTGATATTCTTAGGTGGTGTTTGGTTGGGGGAAATGAGAATGAGGAAATGGGTTTGGAGGAATCTAAACCCATTCCGCCTGTTTGCTTAGGGTAAATAGGGGGATAGATTTCATTTTGATATCCAACTATTTGGTAATATATATCGTTTTTTGATATACTAGAACCCTAACCAATCAAAATGTGGGAATGGGGAGCCGCCGGTCAACGCGGCCGTCCGCCGCCGCCGCCGCCGCCTCCGGCCACCAGTCCGCCGCCGCCGGCGACCACTATTCCGACCGGTCACTATTTCCATTCCCACTTTAATACAAAACAACTATCACTTTTAACTCCAAACCCATATCCTCCAAATCCATTCTCTATCACACCCATTCCGATTCTAGTTCCGATTCTCAAGTGCCAACCAAACGCCACCTTAATCTTCTTCACCCGTGACTATCATTAACTATGGCGCTACATTATCATTTTACAACTGTTAAATCCTATACATGATGCATAACTTAATACTCCTTTCGTTCTAAACATATTGATAGAGTTGATTTTATATCATAATGTAGTGTGCATTATGTTGACAAGTCAACTCTGACAATATTTTTTAGAAAATTGTGAAATGCATTTTATATTCAAGACGTTAAAGGAGAAAAATGAGTGATTACCTCAATATTAAGGCTTCATATATTTTTGTATAGTTGTACTAAGATGCTAAGAGGACATGAGATGGCAGTGGATAATGGCTTGTATTAAATAGTTGTATAGAAAATCAACACGCGATCTCATTAAAATTTTGCTATTAGTCTTCCCTTCAACCGAAAAGAAAAGGACTTACTCTACAAATTTTAAGTTAATATAAGTTGATAACTTAGAGTTTCATTTCCAATGGAGTCAACGACACATTCTTCTTTGACTTTGAAATATGATAGAATAAAACAAAATGACTCATTAAATTAGCTGCGCTTCTTATATTATGAAGTAGCAGTTGATCGACATATAACTTCAAAAATAATTACGGGTCATCGGAAAACCACCTCTGTGTGTTTCTAGCACATGAGTATGGCTGCATATATCCGACCCTTTGTATCCCGTCATATGCAGGAGACTCTAAAGCAATTACGGGAAACACACATGAGTATGGCTGCATATATCCGACCCCTTGTATCCCGTCATATGCAGGAGACTCTAAGGCAATTACGGGTCATCGGGAAACCACCTCTGTTTGTATCCCGTCATATGCAGGAGACTCTAAAGCAATTACGGGAAACACACATGAGTATGGCTGCATATATCCGACCCCTTGTATCCCGTCATATGCAGGAGACTCTAAGGCAATTACGGGTCATCGGAAAACCACCTCTGTGTGTATATGCAGGAGACTCTAAGGGTCATATGCAGGAGACTCTAAGGCAATTACGGGAAACACACATGAGTATGGCTGCTACGGGTCATCGGGAAACCACCTCTGTGTGTATATGCAGGAGACTCTAAGGGTCATATGCAGGAGACTCTAAGGCAATTACGGGAAACACACATGAGTATGGCTGCATATATCCGAAGGGTCATATGCAGGAGACTCTAAGGCAATTACGGGAAACACACATGAGTATGGCTGCATATATCCGACCCTTTGTATCCCGTCATATGCAGGAGACAAGACTCTAAGGCAACATGATAATAATGTTGTTGTTGTATACGTTGATAACTTGAAACTGTAGTTAATACCGGATTAGTTAGTAACACGGTTTAAAGTTTAACCTATTCATTCCTCAGACAAACGACATTAAGATTTGAGTAATGTTTTATTACTTCTCATTTAAGGCTTATCACAACCCCCCCCCCCCCCCGCCCACCTCCACCCTGCCCCGAACACCAATCAGGAATAGTTGGATTGGAGGTGGTCACTATGTTAAAACATTAATTAATAGTAATCATATATTAAAGAAAAATACGATGCTATTGATTCATAGTAAACATAAAAGTGTATAAACCGATGTGGGAAAATGGGCCTGCTAATACAATACATATGTCCATCTTAAAAATGTATCTAATCTTTCTTATCTGCAGAGGGAGTTATGATCATTAGAATTTCGTGTTCCTTTAGGAACTAATTAGAGTTCAAAGAAATAATGAAATTCCAATAGAAATAATGAAATTCCAAACAAACAATTGTGACCTTGAAGTCATGTGTTTGAGCCGCGAAAACAGCCTCTTACACAAAGTGTAGGGTAAGGCTGCGTACATCAGATTACGAAGCGATCTGGCCCCTCCTAGACTATGTGCAAATGCGGAATCCTAATGTACCGGAAACGACAAACAAACAATTGTGTTTAGTCAAAGTGCGAGATAATCATCATTGATTATGTGAACAAGATATGGTTATATAGTTTCTTTTTGGTACAAAAGGCCATCAAAAATTTCTTGATAGGAATATATAGAATCTCTAAAAGTTATGGTACTCAAGTGACCAGGAAAAAGAGAAAAAAGAAAAAGAAAAAAGGGAGTACTCTTATCTGTAAGGCATAGTCTGTAGCTGTTACTCCTTTCTCCTTTTCCTTTTCTTTTAATTTAAAATCTAGAAGACGAATCTTGAAAGAAAGGTTGATGTTTTGTAACTTTAAGGTTACAAATTCGACCCGCATAAACAGCCTCTTACACAAAGGGTAAGGTAAGGCTGTGTATATCAGATCGTGAAGCGATCCGTCCCCTCCCCCGTCCTTGCGCAATCGAGAGAGCCTAGTGCACCGAGAACGCCATTTTTAGTTTAAAACTTAGGAAATTCCTCGGCACAAACTATGTAGTGCTACAATTATATTTAAGTGACAAAATTATATGTAGACCTGTGTAATAATTACATGTATTAACAGCTGTAAAACTGGAGCCGGGAGCAAACTTCCTCCCTCACTGATTCAGATTATCTGTTCAGACTGACTGTTTAATTTCACAGTCTTATGTATAATCACTTGCACTTACAGATAAATAGGTATCATATATAGGTGGGGGTGGGGGGTGTTGAATTGTCTAAGTGACTCTCACATATAAATCTTTTGTATGTTATTGTTATTAAAAGAATAGGGAACAGAGTATAAAACAAAAACAACATTATCCTATTGCCTTAGAGGCTCCCGTCTATGACGAGGTATGAGGGATCGGATGTACGCAACCATACCTATGTGTTAGAAGCACACAGATGTTGTTTTTCTGATGACCCATAATGATGCGTCAAGCTACGTCGATCAAATGCTACTTCTCAATATAAGAAGTGCATCCAATTTAGTGAGTCATTTTGCTTTAATCCATCATATAAAACTTGATAGAAAATTTGGGACGTTCTCTGTTGCGTCCTCTAACATAAGCTCATACATAAATATAAGATTTTCACAGCTATACCTATGTCTTGTCATAACAGTTGTAGAAACCATGTTTTTATTTCCTTATACCTCTAATTTAGATCACAATACATGGGAGATTTTATTATAATTCTCTTTTGAAGATGAAATGGTATTAATACTATGAACGTTATTGCAATTTCATTAACCACTGTAAGTATATATTTTGCATCTTGATATAGGATACAGAGGAAAAAAGGATTCACAAAGATATTTAATCAAGATTATTTTAGAAAACAAGAAAGTGATTTATGTTATTTTATTTGGTTAAAATATTTCCACTAAGAATAATAATAATATGATTGACATTTGAGATGGTGTGGAGACGTGTCACGGAAGTTTTGAATAATATTAGGAAAAATTTTTATATATGGTGATCAATAAGTAATTATTAGACACTCATCAATCAATAACATTGAAAGTAATTGACATGTGACACCGATGAATATGCAATCCAAGAGAGTCCGTCTATATTTTTATGATTTTTATTGGTCGGTAATTAACTACTAGGATTTACTCGTTGACCATATTAAAATTTGTCTATTAGAAGAATACATATAAAAGGATAAATCAGTCAAGCGGAGACAGACAACGGCGTCCATCAGAGCAGTTGAAAGCTTCATTGTAGAGGGAAAAAGAAGTAAAGACAGACTCAAATTGACTTGGGAGGAGCGAATTAGACATGACATACCAGATTTGCACCTCTCTGAGGACATAGTCCGTGATAGGAGCTCATGGAGACGGATGTTAAGGTTAGCAAGGTTTCGACAGGATATAGGGGTGCTTTATAGGATATATAGGGGAGTAGATACTCTCTCAATGTAATGTTGACTTTGCACTTTTTGTATTTGTCTTTGTATTTCAGTATTTGTCGTTCATTATGTGTTTATGCAGGTACATATAGAGCCGGTGGTCTCGTTGGAAGCGAACTCTCTATCATTTGGGATAGATGTATTGTTTGTATGCCTCTCACCCTCTCCAGACCTTAGCAATAGCTTTTGATGATGTTGGGATATGTTGGGTATATTGTTGTTGTCGTTGTATAAAAGGATAAATCAAGTATATACGTCAAAAGTGTCAAGTCTTGAACCTCTTACCTAAAAGACCTATAAATGATTCAATTCTCATTCTCTACGAAATTTTTTAGGATTGGAGCAGCGGAGATCCCCGAATGAAATTATGACCTTCTCATCTAAGTATGTACATCTAAAGCGCCGGTTCTCGAAGATTATAGTATAAAGAACAAAAGCAAAAGTTTGATATTGAGAATAAGATAACTTAAAGAGGACGCATTGAGAACTATGTTAATCATTGATACAGTTGGTAGCGTAAAGAGGCACTTGAAATAATCCATGTGATTTTGCGTTGCCTTTTGGAGATGGTCAACAAAATATATAAAAAAAAATACGACAATAATATAAATCAACACAAGAAACTATTTTGGACGTTTGATCTCTTTCTTTTATTCATTATATCACCTGCACCCAAAAGAAGATTGTCATCTTTAGTCTTTCCTCTTTTTTTGTTATATTATAAAACTTAGATAAAAACTTGCAGTAATTAGTCTTTCAATAATTGCCTTTGATTATTCAAAACTTATACAAAGAAAAAAATATATATAAAGGTAAGTACTTTAACAAGTACGCTATGGATAATAACATAACTATCATGGTTATTATGAATTTTAGAATGCTAAAACATACTTACACTATACGCAAAGCCGATTGAGTCTTTGAGAAGAACAAAGAAAGAAAAATGTTTCACACGATAATATTTAACAAAATAAATTTATGCGCGCGCGCACACACACATATATATATATATAGCCTTTAGGCTAGCGGTTGAGTGACATTTATTCTATTTTCGGGTCTCGAGTTCGATTCTCCTCTCAATTTATATATATATGTGTGTGTCGTTCAATTTTCATGAAATTAACACCAAGGTACTCGGATTTGAGTCTCCGTAATACATACTTGCTTTTTTAAAAAAATATTGTATATATGCGTATATACATACACACACAATAGAAAGTGCAATTCCATCCATTACGTTTTGATGCTGATCGAGTGTAGGATGTAGACTTGGCGTTAGGCCAGAGTTTTCATATATTGATGGGAGAACTCACTGTATATATGTGTCGGCAAGCCTTACAAATTTGAACGATTAACTGGAGTTCGTGACAATAATTATATTCTACTGACTATATACAAAGGGGAGCAAATACTAAAAGGAATTGCTTCCTATTATTTTGAAATTGACCCATTAACCTTTTCAGTTTCGTAACAAAAACAATGACAGTGTTTTGAATCCGTTGGTTTAACTTTTTTTTTTTGGTAAAATTAATAATTTCATTCAGAAGGTCCAAGCCAAGCATACTCTATATAGAAAGATATTATGTACAATTCGGATAATAAAAACGGCATACTTGAAATAAAATAGTTTTACAGATTTCAAAGCGGAAGGTGGATACAGTTAGTTTATTGAACCCATGCGTTAAAATGTATATACTGAAAACCAGTATGGATATTTTCCGATTAATTTCCTCAAATGATAGAAAAAAAGCAGTCAAACCTTTTGTTTTCCCTTGGGGTGGAGGTGGGGGGGTGTGGGAGGGGGGGAGAGGAGGTGATGGGGTTGCTGAATTGTCTATATCTAACATTTTAATAGTCACGTCACAACAAGAACAGCGTCTAACCATTATTACCAAGTTAACATGTCACTAATTATATACCAGTTATACATCAACTTTCATCTGTTTTCTTTTTCCCATTTCTTTTATGAGGTTGCTGTTTTGTGACCTTTAGGTCACGTGTTCGAACCGCAGAGACAACTTCTATAGGGTAAGACTGCGCACATCAGATCGCGAAGCGATCCGGTTCTTCTCTGAACCTTGCGCAAACGCGATAGCCTATTGCACCGGAAACGCCTTTAGATCTCTTTTTTTTAAATAAAAAAAGGACAATTCTAAGCAAAGCATCTTCTCTTCAACTTAGTCAATTAGTTATTTTATTTATTCATTTTCTATATTTAAAATATTATATAACTGTACCCTACTTCTTTATATTCATATTGCATTCAATGGCTTGTATCTAATTCATTATATTGACCAAGACGCTTTCTTAGAAGTCGAAGAAGCAATCTCATTCTTTATCGTTAATTTGGTATGTTCTTGTTGACCTCACTAAGTGATGTGTAGCATTATGTGTACATATGATGTGGGCAACTTATAGTCAATATTTCTCCAAAATATATACTGCTTTTCTACATTGAATCAACCACATGCCTTTATAATTGGTACAATTTGGAGTATTAAAAAATTGATTCAACTTGAAATATTATAAGTTGTACGCATTTAAATGACATGCCTAACACGTCAAAGAACAACTTGCTCCCTAGGTAGTTGACGAACATTCAACACATTTCTACTGTGTCATACATAGGGTTGTAAACGAGCCGAATAAGCCGAGCATTGCGTTGTTCAAGCTTTGTTCATTTAACTTAGCGAACGAGCCGAGCTTGTTTGTTTATTTAAACGAACATATTTACTTGTTCAAGCTTGGTTCGTTTAACTCAACGAACAACATTAACGAGCCGAACACCTTAAACGAACGGTGTCACTTACCGAGCTCGAACAGAATAAGGTGTTCAAGCTCTGTTCATTAACCTTTTATCCGAGCCGAGCTCGAGCTCGAACCAAATGAGCCGAACAACCAAACGGCTTGGTTCATTTACAGCCCTAGTCATACAACAACAACTAACATTACCCCATTGTCTTACAAGCTTCTATCTATGACTGGGTATGAGAGGGTCGAATGTATGTAACCATACCCATGTGTTAGAAACACACAGAGTTTGTTTCCCGATGACCTATAATAAAAATTGTGTCAAGCTGTATCGATCAACTGCTACTTTACAAGATAAGAAACACAGCCAATTTAGTAAGTCATTTTGCTTTATTTCATCATATTCCAAAGTCAAAAAATAGTGTGTCACTCCAGCAGAAATGGAAAGATTCTACCTTGTTATAAAATATCTTAATTACTTCATCTATAATTAATTTGATTACCATGTCCTCTATACAATTGGCATGGTTAATGTAACTACAATATTTATGTTTAGTGCTAATCAAACTAGTATCGGTTCATGTAATCTTGAAAATGGTAACTTTGGCAAAAGGGAACGAGATCTCTTAACCCCCAAGTCCCTCACCCCCCTCCAGACCGCCCGACACGTGGCACACAGTGGGTGGTGAGGCTGGATGTGAGTGATCCTTACCCAGCCTCACCACCCTCCTGTATGACACATGTCACCGGGTCCTTAAATACCCCCCTTAAAGGGGGGTCAGGTGATTCCAGTCCTGGCAAAAGAAGATAATATTAGTAATTATTTCCTAGATACAACGTGAAATATTGAGTAAAATCATGTTTAATTTCAATGACTACAAAAGAATGCAAAGTTGTGCACTAGTCCCCATCTCTCCTATACCTTAGCCAACTTAACCCTTGTTTATATATACATATCCATATGTAAACAACAACAATAATACACAGTATATCTCAATGACAGCAAAAGCTATCGCTAGGGTCTAATATATATATATATATATATATATATATATATATATATATATATATATATATATATATATATATAGACACAAAACGGAAAGAAAGATTTGTGAGTGTGGAGATTCTTCTCTCTTTTAATTATTAACTTTCTTAATGTTATATTGCCCTTAGCTTATAATAGTATTCGACAAGGAAACAAACAGCAGCCAGACTTTTCTTAAGCACATTAGTCGCTTTGAATTTAATGACTTAAAAAATATGAACAAGAATAAGTGGGAATTTAATATGTATTTGTACAAATAGTCCTTTTAGCGTACACGGCTTTCAGTCTGGAACTTAATTTTCATAAGAAGTGACAAACAAAAGCATTTGTAGAATAAACAACAAAAGGCCTTCAGGACATAGATCATTTGTTATTCAGGTTTGGAATTGCTTCAAGAGGTACCGAGTTCGATTCTAGGGACACGTATACTGTGGATGTTTTACTATTGTCTGGACTAAAAATTTAGTTTGCAATGGACATCTTGTGTAGACTCCTTATGTATGACCTTCCCAATTTAGAAGGCCGCTGAGTTCCTAATTTACATCATCTAAGATGCTTCTTGAGGTTGAGATGATACAGACCCTCACAGATAAGATATGACCTTTTTCTCCAAGAATAAACAACAAAACAATGACACATCAACAAAAGTTGACAAATCTTCCAAGTAGGTTTTAAGTAGCTATAACAATGGATTTCGCTTCTTTTTATTGACCCAATGATACAAGATACTTTTCCACAGATTACGTAACATTCTTATGCCACATTAAAAATGGATGAAAGAGTAATAAGTCACCTAAAAAATAAATATAGATCATTGAATTAAATTTAAATCTCAATCTTTCACATCTCTGCCTCCTACGCCACAAATCATCATCATCATCATCATCATCATCATCCGTACCCAGTATATCCCAACGACAGCCAAAGCTATCCTCAGACCCTGACGATAGCTTTGTCTGTCGTTGGGATATACTAGATACGGATGATGATGATGATGTGTGGCGTAGGAGGCAGAGATGTGAAAGATTGAGATTTAACTACTGGTCTTAAGTTTTTACTTTTTTATTGCACGGAATAAACCACTACAATATATTCCATGCCACTATCAAAACATAAATATATAACCCCATAAAGGTGGAAGGACTTTATACTGAGTGAAAATTTTATCTAATATCTCTTTGTCTAGGTGGCACTTAGAGTAACTGATGATGTTGTTACTTTGTGATTTTGAGGTTACGAGTTTGAGCTGCGAAAATCGCCTCTTGTATAAAGTGTGGGATAAAACTGCATACATCAAATTGCAAAACGATCGAGAGGAAACGTAAGAGGCATTTTGCCATTAATGGACTAGGAGTACACGACCAATACTTTAAATTAGAAGATATGATCACATAAGCAACTACTCTGCTAAAGAAAATGACAGATTGAACAAACGGATATCATCACTTCACCGTGATCTTATAAGTAAAATCAAGAATAGTAAAATTGAATGAGAAATGAGTGGCAGATGAACATGAAGCTAGATGGAAGGCGATAACTCTTTGATGAGGGAGTGGGTTCTCCCCCCACCTATACCAGAGGCCCCTTAGCCAGGTGGGATGTAAATCGAGGGATGTGCTCCACCGGCAGCCCTGCAAAGGGAGAGGACATACGAGACTCAGCCAGCCCAGAGGCAACTCTTGTAATATTTCAACAAAGATTGTCTCCACACGGACTCGAACTCGGGACGTCGAGGTTCTAGCCCCAATCACCTTTGCCACTTACCACTGGACTATGCCCATGGGGGCGGAATGCGATAACTCTTCATTAGACGGTGAGGAGATTCCATCTAGAACAAACGGAAAGAGAAAGAACTCAACAACAATATTATTTTATTCACTTATAGACTTCCGCATATGGCCGAGTATGAGGGGGTCGGATGTACAACCATACTCATGCGTTAGAAACACACAGAGGTTGTTTCCCGATGACCCATAATAATGCGTCGAGCTGTGTCGATCAACTGCTATTTCACAATATAAGAAGCGCAACCAATTTAATGAGTCATTTTGCTTTATTCCATCACATTCTAAAGTTAAGGAAGAGTGTGGCCTTGACTCGGAAGAACTCAATTATATATATTATTAAAAATAGCAGAAGCAAAGTTTTCATTTTCATTAGAAGAGCCAAACGATACAGCCTTTTTGTTTTATTGTATTAAAAGAAGTCGTTTATGGTCTTACATCAAATCAAAGTGAGAACTTTTGGTTCATAATAAATTTTATGTTATTTTCATCTATAAAAATTTGTAAAAAAAAAAATCATCTATGGACATAATGTGCACTCAACAATCTACCAAAAGTCAAATTTATTTATATCTTTCTGCTTCTCGCATTCTATCACTTTAAAAGATGTTGACATGAGAACATAGCGAGGGAAAATTGTACGAAATGGTAAAATATTTTCATACGTAATTTCTTTTAAGAATATTTTCGTATATAACTTGACTTTGAATAGCTAGACTTTGAATGATTTTAATTCCCACTGAAACGGTAAAATATTTTAATTCTCGTTTGGATCCGTCTCTGGAACCTGAGAGGGAGAAACAACGTTAGAGGCCCAGGGCTTTCCTCCGACGCTCAAGTCAGTTATGAGCATATTTGTATGTGAGAGTACTGTGAATAGAGGTTGAAGCAACCTGTTAAAGACTCTCTTTTGAGAGGGTGACTGTTTAATGCGGATGAGCTCAGACTTAGCTCTTAGCCGAGCTTAAGGCACTTTTAGTGGAAGCGGAGGAGTTCAATTTGACTTGAATGAACTTGGTTGGCTTCAGCTGAGAAAGCTCTTATTTATAGCCGTTGAAATTGAAGGCTGCATGGCCATGAAGAAAATGATGATGGCATCTGACTGCCCCGGTGGAAGTTCTTGTTTGAATGGTTGCCACGCGACAATAGATGGCGGCGGTGCTGGCAACTCTTCTTTACATGGTTGACATGTGGAGAAAAATGAATGCGCTGCTGGTAGTCCCAAGCTACATGAAGGCCAAGTGTTGCCACGCGTCGGGCCGAGAGGCCAAGATCGCCGAGTGGCAGGAATCCGCCTAAGCGTGTCGTGGCTGAGCTGAGGTGCTGCATGGACAACTCAGCTAGGAAATCTAGGCAGGAGTAGCATGTTTAAAGTTAATCAGGGGTGCTTTCCCGAGCTTACCTGGATGAGCTGGACAAGCTGGTCTAGCTGGGCTAAGCTTTGGCGTGGGCCGTGCGGGATACGACCTCTGCCCCCTGGCCGAGCTGATCGGAGAATGATGTAGAGCTCAACTCTTTGATAGATTTTGGCCTTGAGATTCTGTCTCAGAACTTTCCAGATGAGACTGGGTTGGCCGAGATTGATCGGTCAAAGCTTGCTGGGTGACATATCCTCTTGGCAGACCTGACTGAACAGGGCTTGAGTTATCCGAGCTTAACTTCCCACAGTAGGGCCCACTAGCGTTGACTGTTACTGGTTTACGGGGAAATCTTTTATTGTATTCAGCGGACAGGTTCTGGGTTTATCAACACTAAAATTAGCACTTGAAATGACTAAGAAATTACCTTGTGCTTATACTTTATAATTCTTTAATCATTGTGCTTATACTTTATAATTCTATAATCATTCTGTGTGTACCCTTTGAATGCTAAGTATGACTTGAAGAATTTCAAATTTAGGCACTAATATATTATCAACTTGCGAGAAATTAATGTCGAAATAGGGTTTGAATCAAATTCATTCCTCGTGTGCGTATGGTACAATAAAAAAATTCAATTATAGTAACAAAAACCATTGCACTTTTTAATAAAAACATATGCTTAAATTATATCCCTCCGCATGTATGTAATTAATAGATTATGCATGTATGTTGTTAATAGATTGAGACATATGATGAGCCAAGATTTGACCTGCTCAGAAAAAGACAAAACTTTTCGGTTAGTCAAACAGTCAACGTAGCTTGGGTTCAGTTACTTGACTAGATAGCCTCGGCCAAAAGGCCTCAGCCTCGGCCATAAGGCTTTAGCATAGGTCACTGTCATCAATGGTTAAGGCGAACTCATCAAACAAGCAACTAAGGTAAACCCAAGCATAACTCTTGGTCATTTCGGCCTTGGACCTGAGGCAGGTCAGCTCGGCTGCCCTTATATCTAAATGCAGAGACAGTAGCTCTAGCTAATCAGCTCAACTACAACCTCTATCCAATTGCCCATAGAGCACCTCAGCTCGGCATATTGCACCTCGGCTATGAAGTCCAACACAACTTTGGAACCAACTGGCCGAGGTGCGATATAAACAATGAGTACACCTCGGACTTTACTATTTGCGTATGTCAAGGTCCCATCAACAGTGCCCATGACGCAGAGTCTGCTCGGCGTATGATTATCCATAGTTTTATATTATTGATGGCCGAGCTCTAGCCTCGGCCTCGGCCTTACCAACTCTGCTGAGATCAGAAGAAGATATTCTCAAATGCTATCTGGGACCCACCAAGGCAGATCTGCAGGACATTTTCCAGGTGTCAAGCATCGAATGGCTCAGCGCAAGATCATCATAACAAGCCGGCCTACACATCGTAGATTCAGCCATAAGATCAGTGAAGATATTATCAACTACCGTCTGGGAACCACCAAGACCTTTCTGCAAAGTACTTTCCAGGTGTCAATCATCGCTTGGCTAAGTACGAAGGCATCATTGCTGGCCGACCTACATGTCATAGTGTCAGCCACTGACACAGCTGCAGTCACAGGCACTTGTCCCATCAAACTGCGCTCCTGCAGCAGACAAGATAGCCATCTCAGACAAGCAACCATCCCATCATCGGGCAGAGGGACAGACCTCATCACCTTTGTGCATAAAAGACCTCTTTCCATACGAAAGAGGGGGAAAAAATTCAACTTTTAGAGTCATCTTCTCCAACTTTCAAACTCTCAGTGAGGGATCTCTAAAATGGCCTCTCGACCTATACTCAAACAGCCATATTCTCAGTGAGAGCTTAACACAGGTAACTTCTAAACCTATATTCCAGCATAAAATGCATACTAAAACACTCATAACTGACTTGAGCGTCGGAGGGTTTTCCCAGGACAGCGCCCTGGGCCCCTAACGTTTCTCTTCCTTCTCAGGTCCCACTGACGGATTTAGACGGAGGATTAACGACATACAATAAGGATCACCACTGATCCACCCGGTGAGGTTTTCGGCTTCATCAACATATAAAGGGAATTGTGTTATTCCAAGAGATGCATTTTTATATAACTACTCTCATTGTCGTTATTCTATTTATTACAACCAACAATTTGATTGATTAGTAGCGTTTAATTTTTTTCCTGATTATTTTATGCTAATTTTTTTTTATCGTGTGTCAGTCTTTTCTCGTTAACCATGAGACAATGTATGGAAATATCGGGAAAAAAAATATTTCCTCTAAGAATATGAAAAGGCAAGGAACTTCAACTACTTAAAACGGAAATGATATGGAAATTTCCTCTAATATACAAAATAAGAAATGACCATAATTTGAATATCGACGAAATTAACGCAGGCTATCCCAGACAATAAAATTATGAGTAAATGTTAACGTTTTATATCACAATCTTTTAATTTTTAACTTGATAAGTGAAGTTCCATCCTAAAAAAATAAACTTGAAAAGTGAAGTAATTTACCTCGACTGTTGGGCATCTACTATGTGGGTCTTACAATACAGAAAATAGAAACCATCGAACTGATTTTATACAACTTTGACATGTTTTGTGACTTTAAGTCTACGGTTTCGAGTCGCGGAGCGATCTGGCTCTTTCCCGAATCCTGTGTAAATGCACAAACCTAATACACCGAAAACATCCTTTTACATGTTTTGAATAACGTGGCAACTTGTTGATTTGGAGTAATTATTTTGACATATACACACGTTATTCAAGCTTCCAGTTCGAAGAATGAAGTTTTTGATATGGAAAGTTTCAATTAACATCTGTAACTCAGGATAATCACATCTTTCAGACTTCTTATCTTCATGTACGATAGTAAATTCTGATTTCAGATAACCATTTCCTAGTACTAAGATTTTCCTTTAAAAAAAATAAAATTATACAAGAAACGAATAAAGTGATTTGTGCCGTTGTCATATACTGTGTATGAATAATTGATTGATGGAAACGCTAACATAGGTGCATTTCACAAGTCATATACATATCACGCATATTAGTCACACACACATACACACTTTCACCCTTCTTTGAACGGAAAAAAGAAAGATTTTGTTGTTGACTAAAATTTGGTTTGTTCTGATTGGTCTCACTGGCTGATGCAAATTGGCCAACCAATATATATACATATACATACACACAAATATATGTGTGTGTGTGTGTGTTTGAGGCCACGCAGCATGCATAGAACAAATTAGTCAATATTTATCCCAAAAGGAAAAACGAATTTTTTTTATCGGACATACCTAATACCGTTGGAGAACAATTTGATCCAAAGGTGGTTGAGGAACATTCAACACGCTTCATTGCAGGATATATTAATTAATTATTATTCAATACTAAACTAAAATCCATCAGTGTAATTGTTTTTAATACTTAGCTTGGAAGAAAATTTGTGTGGACATCATGAAAAGGATGATTATTAAATTTTATAAGCTGGGACATAATGTGCACTCTAAGAGTGATCGTGAAGTCATATCTAACATGAAGTTTCTAGTCATCACAATCCATTATGTCATAAAAAAATTAATTTTAAATTACATGATGTTTAATACTCTAAGAATATTTGTGTTAGAGTTGTTTAACAAAATTAGTTAGACAAACATTAACTAAAGCTAAATTCTTGAAGTATTCAACATAATAATTTGTTAAAATAGCGTTACACTATTTAGAACCAATTTCATTTAATAATGTGTAAAATACTTTGCCAATTTGATTTTAAACGAGGTATAACTAACTGTTTGTTTGACTAGATGTATCAATATTTTTGGAACGGAAGGAGTACAACGAAAAATAACTTATTTTTCACATGTAATTGTGAAAGACTACTAAAAACGAATTAAGAAGCACGTAGTTAGTGCTTCTTTTTTTATCATTCAGATATATGCTTTGAATGGTTTTTTATGACCAGATTTGATTTGCTACCTTATTTTAGATTATCGAGTGGCTGTTTATAAACAAAATTATAACGTTTTATTAAAAAAAAAAAGCAAATACTTGTAACATGTGTCATACTCAAAAAGTTGATGGAAATGAACCTAATACAGAAAAAAGTAAGCACAGTAAAAGAGAAAAAAGACATACACAGAGATACTAAACAGACAAGGAGACGAGTGACAGGTGGCCGCAGATGGTTTAGTGGTCTGTGGGTACGTTGCCTGTGGTATCCGATGTCATGCGGGATGTCTAGTTTGTGGGGGACACCTTGTATGGGTAAGTGTGTAAGATGTCACACAATTTAGGAGGCAGCTAAACTCCTGATTTATATTCTTTACGCAGCTTCTTGGGGCTGGAGCAGTGGAGACCCTTTCGGCTGGGGTTCAACCTTTCTACCAACAACAAGAATTGAGGTCCACTAACAAACTTTTTTTTTAAAATAACGTGATACAAAATAAAATTTTGTCACATAACAGGAAGAAATGGGACATAGGGTTGCGATTAAATCTAAAATATTCACATTTTAGGATACTTGTATTAATTGTTAAGATAATGTATCATTGATAATAATGCTTTGTTGAAAAGTTTGAATGGAGGGAAATCGGTGGCTAAATTTGTTTTTATCGTTTATTAGATGACAATGAAAAGAGTCCGGATCCTCTCATTTTCTACGGGTCGGCAAGAATTCACCATGCAATACGCGTCTTACCGAAAGAGACTATAGAGTTGGGTGAGGAATGTCCTACTGGGAACATGAAACTGAAAAGAGAGGACAGTAATGTTATCGAGTGTAAGATAATCCCGCCCGCAATGAGAATGACCTTATGGTTATAATCCATTTTATGATCAACTACTTGTGGCTGTCATGCATATTTTTACATTTGACTGGGATCCTTAAGAATAATAGTACATTTTCTAAAAGATTTTTACTTTTTTTGATTATGATCATTAACATTAATACTTTCACCCAAAAAAAAGTATGAGGAATAAAGATAGGAATTCAAACTTTGATTGAGATAAAAAGAATAAAATTATCTTTACTACTTGACAAATTAGAACCACTTCTTTAACAATAATATACACACATACTTACAACGTACGTACATACATACATACATACCTACTACATAAACCATACAACATACATATCCACATATGTACGTACTTATGCAGTTACGTACATTTATTGATGCACATTCATGTATCTCCAAATAGGATTGGGATCTCCTCACCCCCACTTTCCTCACCCCTTTGTGACCACGCGACACGTGGCAGCAAAGGAGGGTGGTGAGGCTAGATGAGGATCACATGCATCTAGTCTTACCACCCCTCTTGCTGCCACGTGTCGCGCGGTCACGCGTCACCGCGTCCCCTTGCGGTGAGGGGATCCTATCCCCTCCAAATATGATTTGTAAAAGGATATCCAATTTACGTTATCATCAAACAGATATGAGTTTATTATTGATTATAGCATATATAATTCGATTTTTCCGTTTGTCTCAAAAACATCATAAGTCTCGATTATAAAGTGATTTAAGGAGTAACAAAAGCGTTATGATTGAATCACTTTGATTTTAATTTAATGCTCCACCACTAAGGCCTTAAACACACAGTTTATGTTTTCAGTAATTTTATTTTGGCTATGTGCAAGTTGTAAGCATCTTCATAAGTTTTTTTCTAACGAAACAGAAAATATGTCACATCTATACGGTGAATGTCATTACAGTAAAAACCTTCTTAATTTATCTATTATTCATATTTTACTTGTTAATTATCAACTAGTAGTGTGATTGGTAGCGTGTCTCTAATGCAATATAAAATTCAATTATTTGTTAACCGTGAGTCGACAACAACAATCATATCCAATATATCTCAACGACAACAAAAGCTATCATTAGAGTGTGGGGATGGTGAGAGACAGACAAACAATACCTTCATTTCAAAACATAGAGAGCTTGCTTCCAGTAAAACTCCGACTCTATATGTACCTGCATAGATTTGTTAACGTGTGACAATAGCATCTGAAATGATATGGATTAAGCAGCAACAACAACAATACCTAGTATATCCCAACGACATCAAAAGTTATCGCTAGAGTCTGAGGAGGTTGAGAGGCAGACAAACAATACCTTCCCGACGACATCAAAAGCTATCGCTAGAGTCTGAGGAGGTTGAGAGTCAGACAAAAAATATCTCCATCCTAAGAGATAGAAGGTTTGATTACAGTGAGACAAATGATATGGAATAAGCAAATGCCAATAAAACGATTTGGAGGGGTGGGGTATTTAAATAAATGATGTCCTATGTGACGACTAAGTGACCAAATTTTTGAAATGGTAGCCTCTAATTATAGAATTATGACACTTGTCGTATTGTGTCGTCATTTTCTCACATTAAATTGATTAGTTGAAAGCTTTAATTCATTATGTATATTGAAATTCCATAAAGTCATTGTTAAATAATAAATAAAGTACGTATCATTATCCTAGGCCAGTGTCCAACAAGGACAGCTTATCAACCAATATTGTCGGTCGAAATGAGTTGAATTCCCATATACTTGAGTAGCAGTAATCTTCATGGTTGTCAAAAATAACTATTACAAATTATGATAGTTATTAATGGCTGATAATCGCTAATTAATGTGTTAGCAATGATACAACAACAATCATACTCAGTATATCCTAACGACAGCAAAAGCTATCGCTAGGGTCTGAGGAGGATGAGAAGCAGACAAACAATACCTACATTTTAAGGGATAGAGAGTTTAATTCCAAAGACCCGCCTCAATATATACCATGTTAGCAATGATAAAGGTAGCAAAATAAGAGGCCCGCGTTACTTATTTTATTTTTATTGATTAATGGCTCACTGATTATATTAAAATTTAACAGTGCTGTTTGATCTTGTTAGCAATTAAAAACTAGAAGGAAAAAAGAAAAAGAAAAAGAAAAAGAAAAAGAAAAGAAAAAAAATATCAGGAGTGTGTTTCGGGAGTTGTTAAAATGCAGCATTTCTTGCTTCTAGTTCTATGTTCCTGGATTGAGGGTAAAAGAACACAATTTCTATATAGGCTAATTAAGGAACTGGTACACCTTTCGCAATTTAATTTCTATAGCATTATTTAGATGGATACATATAGAGCCGAAAGTGTAACTGAAATCAAATTTTCTATTCTTTAGAATAGATGTATTGTTGGTCTGTTTTTTACTCTTTCTAAATCCTAATAATAGCTTTTGTTGTTGTTGCATTCTTCGGATATTTTCTTTTTTGGGAACAAAGATTTTACTTGAGATGAACTTAATGGTCTGATTTCCTCCTAATCTATGTTCGGTTCTTGTCTTACCCATAGCAAAGGTTTTGTACGATGTTAAAGTGTTTGTTTCTTTTATAATTTTATTAGCGACGCACAACTAGAATCATGGTGGGGGAGAGATCCTATGATGAGGAAAAAGGTTAATTAATTGTGATGTTTAATTATTTTTATGTCATTCTCACCCGCTCTTTTCTTTTTTACATGCCGTAGTTTTGCCTTGTTTAGATTAATTACTAATAATCATTTGAGTAATAGGTAATTTTTTATCTATTGAGATAAACTAAAATACAAAAAAATATTATCAGCAGGGTAATTGTTCATTTTAAAAATAGGACGTTGACGTGTATGTGTTTTTATTATTGTCTTTTATACTAGACTAAAATGGAAAAATACTATGATGAGTAACATTATTCTTCCAAGACCATTTAAAATTTGTTGCAATGATTTTTCTTTCCTAATCTTTTTTTTAAAGATGAGTCTTGGAGCAACTGGTAAGGTTGCTGCTTTGTGATTTTGAGGTTACAGGTTCGAGCCGTGCAGGTTCGAGCCGTGGAAACAGCCTCTTGCATAAAGTGTAGAGTAACACTGTGTACATCAGATCGTGAAGCGATCCGTCCTTTCTTCGGACTCTACGCATACATGAGAGCGCAGTGCACCGAAAATGCCCTTTACTGCTTTTCTTTTCCTTTGGCCGGGTTGGGGTGGGGGTGGGGGGAAGGGTTGGAGTGGTTTGTTCTTCAACCACTCTAAAGTTGTGCATTTGGCTAAGAATGCAAGAGGCTATTTATTAGTAGTAAAACCCCTACCTAACAAATCTTGAGAGACATACAATGTGTAGTGGATGCTAATTATCTTATGTAATCAAACACGGTGGAAAATTTTTACTTAAGGTTCTTTTAAATCATACATATGATTATTTTTAATTTTTGTTGGAAACTATGAACTTTAATGTGGCAACGATTTCATTATTCTATCACGAACTTTTTCACATAACCGAAATCGAGTACTTGAACATTTGTTTCATTCAAGAACATGAGTTGGTGTTATACTTATTTATACGACAGGTTTCTTTAACCCCCCCCCCCAGGAAAAATAAGGTCTTATAAAAGGTTAATTACGATGACATACGAATTTGTTTCATATTCACTGTCGAGAAAAAGACAAAACTACGACCATGATTCTGCATTAACATGTACTACATATTTTGGTCACGAATTGACCTAATTACTTCGAAAAACAGAACTAAAAACTGACCCGTTTACGAACTGAGACATTTATGATACATTAGTAGTCTTGCGCTCATACATCTGCTGTCAGTTTCTTATATCAGAACATGTTTGGACTAAGACACTTTGTAGACACCAAGTCTTAACTTTTTCATACAGAAAACCGCTGAATGACCTGATTTACATCGTCCACGAAGTTACCTTATGCTAAACAATAAGACCATCACGATGATGATGTGACCTATTGTATCTAAGTAAATGTTGTCAAGTTTCTTATATAAGAGCATAGGACTGTCTTACAACCATGATTCTGCATAAACATGACAGACACCAAATGCTACTGTCTTTGTTTCAAAATTTCAGTCATCTTTAATTTTTCAACATAATTAATTTATGTTATGTTGAAAAAATCAAAGAGAATTTTAAGACATAGGGAAATTAAGAATTATGTATATTTTAATAAAAATAAAAAGGTTTTGCTACAAACGTACATTTGAGACATGGGGACTTTTCGGTGATATGCCAAAAAAAAAAAAAAAAAGTTTCTAAAATCACTTCCAGTGTCTCGTCATAAATTATAAAGCTGCAAGTTTTACACAATTATGAGCCAATATTGCCAAATAAGGGTTCACGTGAATGGAGAATAAAGTTGATGTAAAATATGATGTCTTCAATCACGCGTTGTCACATATAAAAAACATTTTTAAAAAAATAGAGCATCACCCCTTCTTTAAAAAATTTTTTTACACGTGACAACGCATTATTAGAGACTTAATATTTTCTCTCAACTTTAGTCTCCCAAATCTGAACTGGCCACACAATATTGGGTTGAGATCTACTCATCCCAACTTTCCTCACCCTTTTTGTGAACACGCGACACGTGGCAGGAAGGGGGGATGGTGAGGCTAGATGAGGGATGAGAGACCCTCATCTAGCCTCACCATCCCCCCTTCCTGCCACGTGTCGCGCGGTCATACGTCACCGCACCCCACCTACGGTGAGTTGATCCTATCCCCACAATACTCATGATATCTTCTGTAAAATGTAAAGACAGCAAAATCCAAGAGAATGTAACTGTCAGAATATAGGACTGTTGCCTATTTCCATTTTAGGAAAGTGAAGGCAGCTTTTGTACTGTTGGAACCAAGAAAATCACTGTTTATAAAAGAAGAAAGAACAGTAGAAAGGTTTTTTCCCCAATAAAAAAGGGACTGCAGGCCTTTTCTAAAAATAGTTTGTCCTTTTTCTTTTTAGATGTCGTATGTTCATAGTTTTTCTTTTCTTTTTCTTTTTTAATCTTTTTTTATTATAAAGAGATTTGTATGTAAGTTCTACAAGAACGACAACAATCATACCCAGTATATCTTAACAAAATCAAAAGCTATCGCTAGGGTCTGGGGAGGGTAAAAGACAGACAAACAATACCCCTATCTCGAAGGATGAGGTAAAAAGGACGTTCTTAGTATACTAGGCTCCCGCGTTTGCATAGTGTCTCGGAAGAGGTCGGATCGCTTCACGATCTGATGTATGTAGCATTTGCTTACATTTTGTGTAAGAAGCTGTTTACGTAACTCGAACACGTAAACCCAATGTCACAAAGTAGCAACCTTACTAGTTACTTTAACACTTGTCTCAAGTTCTAGAATGAGGTAATGCTGTTGGATTTAATTTAATAAACCCCTGAATAGGACCGTTTAATCGAATCAATAGACAAAGTAACAAAATGCAGAAAATATACCTTGCTCCATTGCTGTTGTTAATCTGAATTTTAAGGATTCACGACCTCCCACCACTTGTTGATACACCTCTTGAACGGAATCAACAATTCACTGCTTTACCCGATGGAGAGGACGGAATCAACAATTCACTGCTTTACCCGATGGAGAGGCTAGGCAGTGTGGGTTTTATAGAAAACTTGGCACACCTTCCCTCTAATATACTGTAATGACCGCTATACTGTATGCGTCTGTTTTGATCATGATCTGAGGAGGTGAAGCCTCCTCCTTTATATAGAGGGGATGGAAGGATCTGATAGGTTAGGATTTAAATTTAAACTTACATTTAAATTTTAAATTTAAACTTACATTTAAATTTTAACTTAAATTTAAATTTAAATTTAAAACCCAACCTTATCTTCCTTTATTAAATATTATCTAATAATAATAATAAATATTATTATTAAATATTATTTAATATTTAATTATTGTACTAATAATTATCTACTAGCCACACGTGGGTTGTCGCCCCTGGGGGACCAGACGTCGCAACTTTATGGCCGTTGCACTTTGAGCCCATCCATCGCGCGCGCCGACCATATGACTGTCTACATATTCGGAGTTTCCATTTAGACCACGTTATACATCTACGAACATACCCGATGATACTTAACCTGTGGATGTTTTACGTAATAATTAGTATTATTACGTGACATAAGTGACAAATAATATTATCATACATAACGTCCACCTTATGATTAATTCGATTCGTATGAAGTTTATTAACGTGCTACGCATCACACATATCTCGAATTAATCACAAGAAATGCTACTCAATCTAATAAGCGCAAGGGCTTTTCATCTTGTGTTTAAAGTTTAGAGATTACGAATTTCTAAATGGTCATTGGATAATACTGGTCGCCGTAGTAATTTTTTTTCATTTAAATAGATATAGAAAAATCAGTATTAAATTAATAGTAAAAATTTTCAGTTCGGTTTTTTCTTCTTCTTTATTTTTTCCCCAATATTTCAATTAATAATAGAAATTTCACACAAATTCCACTATGTGAAGATGTCATTTTCACCAAACAACCGTCAGGAATTTAATTTGGATTATTAGAGTTGGCACTTTGCGCTAAAGCTAATATAGTCCTAAGAGTTGAGACTCAAATTGGAACTCATATTACTGCAGCACAAGAAGTTTCAATTTGAAATTCATGTTCTTGTTCCAAAATAGTAATTTTTAAGAATCGGAATACTCATTATATAGATCATCGTGTAGACCATAAGAACCGGAGATTATGTATATAGATGTGTTAACGAACCGAGTCGAGTCAAATATTATGTTTTTAGATTTGGATTCGTTTAGGTAAACGAAATATTTTGCTCGACTTGTTTGCTGCAACGAGCTTAAATTTGTTCGAATTCGGCTAAAAAACAATATAACTCTTTAAACAAGCCGAACATTTCACAAATAGTTCGTCTCGTTTTATTAAACGAATCTAATTTGGTGTTCAAACTTGGCTCGTTTAACTAAAATTAACGAACAAATTCGAATTAAATGCGAATCAAACTTGAACTTTTTGCGAGCTGTTCAGTTCGCTTAACATCTATATTTCTATTTTTTTTCCTCGATACATATTTGGAGTATTTTCAAATAAATATTTCGAAAAGAGCGTTATTTTACAACCTGGAAATTTGCCGTCCAAACTATTAGTCGATGGTTAGTTGAATTATAAGTTGCTAGTCGTTAATTACATTTAATATTGTGACTAGAACTAGATGCCTTCTAATCATTTTTGGTTAAAAAACTACATGCTGTATTTAAAATTATCTCCACCGATATAATATTAAGTAGTTTAACAAGAATATCAATGGCAGTTTCTTGTGTGTCAGCCAAGTAGATTTTTTTTAAATTTTATTTTTTGAATAAAAAGCTTTGTTTCAACATGATTGTTCAAGTTTCCCTTTCTAGTTTTGGGGTCTACTACTTTATGTGTTTATTTGTTTTTATTCTAGTTGTACAAGTTCAAACTACTCCAAAATTTTTTGCATAGTTTTTGAATCTTAAAGCTAATTATTAGAATTTATCCTCCATGAAATGTCAATATATATATATATATATATATTGTTGGAAATAATTCAAGTCAGACAAATTGACTTCTGTACAGTAGTGGTCGACCTGCCGAGCTCAGGGTAGAATGGACTGATCTGCAAAGTCAAGACAGTTCAGATAGCACAATTGAGTTTGCGTCCTGAACAGTCAGCCGACCTGCCGACCTGAACTGAATAGCACTTCAGAACAGTGGTTATATGCTATCAGCCTTCCAGTCGAGCTGAACTAGAGTCGGACTGATCAGACATACCAGTCCAGTCAGCACAATTGAGTTTGCGTTCCGGACTGATCATCGACCTGCCGACCTCGGCACCTCAGCACAACAAACGACAGTCGTGCTCTCAGCCGTTTCAGCCGAGCAGAGATCAACACAAAGCAGAGCTCAGCACGGCAACACTGTACACAACAGTACTGCGCTATCCTTTGATTAGCAGAGCTCAGCACAAAGCAGAGCTCAGTTTGACAATAATCTTCTCAGTTCTACTGAGTAGAGATCTGAGATGAGTCCAAGACTCTATCCTTAAGACGTTATTGCGCCGGAATACTGTGTCCAACCAGAGGAGCAACCGTCTCCCAGGATACAATGGTCAGTTCAGACGAGTAGCACTGCAGCGTTGAACTCTATGAACCTGTTAAGATGTCATGAACTTCTTGGTATACTGATGTAGAAATGTATGAGGGAGAGAGAATGAATGCACCGAGAGATAGCAGAGAAAGAGAACTTCAAATTTCTGAGTGACCACAGAGGTCAGATAGGCCATTATTTATAGAGGAATTCTTAGGTCAGTCTGTTACAGTCAGTCCACTCTCAGCCGTAGGATCAGATACCTGCTCGGCCTAAACCATTGGATCAGATAACCGCACTAGGTCTGTCCTCAGCCGTCAGATCAACTAACTGTTCAATCTGAGCCGTCAGATCATAACAAATTCAGATCAGAGCCGTCAGTTCACACACACATTACTTGAATGCTACTGCAGGTACATGCGAAGAAATGATGAAAAGAACCGTATTTGCTAGAGAATTGGGAGTTCCTATCGTAATGCACGATTACTTAAAAGGGGATTCACTGCAAATACTAGCTTGACTCATTATTGCCGAGATAATGACCTACTTCTTCACATCTGAAGCGAGTTTTCAAGAACTGCTCGGGTTTTAGCAAAAGCAGCTCTACGGGGGCGTATCGATTGGTTGAAAGGTTTGAAAGAAAACGTATATATATATATATATATATATATATATATATATATATATATATATATATATATGGTTGTATGAAGTATTTTCATGACGTCGAATAGCATAGTGAAGAAAGGAGATTCTGACCACTTCGGCGCTAAAGGATGTTCTTGTATTTGTCTTTAAAGTGGGTGATGTATCATATCATCTATTTCATGTTTCATTTTTACTAACTGAGATCATATTGTGTCTATAAAGTTTATCTAAATTAATATATGCAGTATGATTCCGCCTAATATGACCAAAAAATAAACTAAAGAATATGATGGAATATCTTATTTTGTAAAATATTCAAAGTTTTTAGTGTATTTGTTCAGGAAAAAAAGTCTATCTCGTATTTACCCAAGTCATGCGTAACATATATACAAGACTAAGTAATAGGAACGTTGGGCTTCTATATTTACGATAAGCATATGCGAAGTATTTTTTTTTATATTCCCCTTGATGGAGGGAAGCAGGGGAAGCGGGGGGGGGGGGGGGACCCTCGTGTCTCCTTCTTCTTCACGTCACTGAAATTTTCAATACAGCGGAAACTTATTGGGAATATGTGATAATTTGATTACTTTGATGTAAATAAGGAAAAAGTATATTGTACTTAGAATTTTATTATGAAGAAGTAGTTTCATTTAGAACCAGACTAGCTACCCTAACCGTATTCTAAGACAAAACATTTGAAGATCGTTTCCTCTTGTATCGACGATAAGTAGTACACATTTTAATGTGTTACATGACCGACTGTTAGATATCTAGTAATTAGTTGTTAAGATAGACATTTATTGGTTAATGTCTAATTGATATAAAAATGATCATGTAAAAGGGTCAGAACTTGGTCATTTATCATTCTCATCATGACAATACATCCTTATATATAATTGGTTATTAGATAGCTGTTTGGATAACTAATACTTATCGACCGAATGCACCCTCATCCTGTCCAACCTCCCCTCTTTTGATTAATTGATCATTGAACTAAAAAAATAGTTGAATCTCCTTTCTCAAAGATCTATCATGTTCTTATATGATTTTTATGACCAATTATTATGTTTGAATTCTTATGTTTCTTAAGTCTTAAATTGATAGTCTAATTATTTTTTTATGACATTCTAAAATGTCGTCCACTTTTATAGCAAGTGTATTAACTATGTAGATGATAAACCAAAAATAATCATCTGTTAGTCAACGACAGTCAACGGCAGATCTTATGCGTAAAATGCTCAAACTCCCGCAGTTCGGCACAAATGCGCTGCTGCTCGGATACATCTCCCCCACAGTATTTACTTTTTATCAGAGAACATGCCAAGGTTTCCACCTCGGCATCAGGCTTTAACCTCATCTTCAGCTTAAGGGATATGCTTCAGATCACTTCGGCAAGACTCAATCTTGCACCTTGACAAAGGAATCAAGCACAGTACTATATCAATTGTGGGACCATCTGGCAGAGGTGCAAATACACTTCCCAGAGCAAATACACTCCAATTTTCTTCTCAGTCAAGAACTGTGAGATTATTATAACTCTACATACAAAATCATATCTCAGTGAGAATGACCCAGACTGACTTGAGCGTCGGAGGGTTTTACCCGGGGTCATACCCCCGGGACCTCTGATTTCTGCTTTCTTGTGCAGGACTTCCAGGAAGATATTTCAGTTATCTTACTCAATTCAACTGACGATGTTTATTTCGGATCATCATTGATCATTGGTGAAGATTCGACTTCATCAGTAGACTAGTAGGACGCAGGGCCAAGAACTCCGAGACTTTCTCCTCAATGTTATAGTTTGTGTTGGATTATAAACATACTCGTGAATCCCCCCAACCCTCCACCCCCACAAAAGAAAGAAAGAAAGAAAGAAAGGGCATAAAACTCACACCCACTATTATTTTATGTCGTAGTCGCACTGCCGTTGCAAGTAAAATGAAAAATAAATGAAAAATTTATAGTTAGTTTAATCTTCTGCATCTATCTTCCTTAACGTTCAAATTTACTGTAAGCAATTTACCAAAACAAAAATTCCTTAAAAGGATTTTGTTTGTCGGCAGCATTATTGATCTCACGTCTAAGTATGCAACATGTACGTTGCCCTATTGATGCTGACCTGTTTAAGTTGTATCGTTTGATAAAAGAGTTTTGAGTCCGAACCTTCTTTTTTGTCAAATATACTTAGAAAAACGGCTGAGAGTATATTATGTTTAACATTTAAATTATACTTTTTTGAAAATATTTAAATTATACTTCAGGAAAAAGAATAATATTCTATTTTTTGTCATGAGTTTTAAGTTGCATCTTCTTGATTAACGAAGTGATTTATGCATATGTGCAGAAAATGAAACTAATACCAAATTAAGGTCTTATTTATATGATATATGACAGTAAAATATAGAAGGTCCTCAATTGAAATATTATTGACGGGTATTACCTCAGTTTTTTTATAAGGAATATCAATATGCGTAAACGGGGTCAATATAGGATAGAAAGAGACATTGATTCCGGGTGTTCCGACCCTAAGGAAATCGATGATGTAAATCAGTAATCTAGCGGTCTTCTACATTAGAAAGGTTTTTACTAGAGGAGACTAGACAACCAACTCTTTAATCCAATTGGGTCGAATACTATGTCTTAATCCACTACTGACTCATATAGCAGTATTACATACACGCTGCCTATGTCTTGGTTCGATTCTACACCTTTTAGTTGTAATGTCACAACCCATTTACCAAATGAACTATGTCATAGAGCAGGAAAAAAACTTCATCTCTCGCCGTTGTTGCCCTCACACAACCTTAAGTTTCGCCCTTCATGTCATAGTTCAGTTGGTACTCGGGTTAAGAGTTGTTCCAATAAGTCAAGAGTTCGATTCCAGGGACACATACAGTGTGGGTGTTTCACTGCTGTTCGGCCGAAGGCCTAGGTTGCGGATGAGACATCATGTGTGGGTCACTACATAAGTCCTCAACCAACCTAGGAGGCCGTGGAACTCCTGATTTGCGTCCACAATACTTCTTAAGGTTAAGACGGTGGAATCTTCACGACCATCGAATGATTTTTTGATCCAAGTTTCGTATGAAGAATTAAAGAAATTCCGTTATCGACAGACCGTAGTTTCTTTTGCAGCTTTTATAAGCTACACTTATCATGATCTAACAGCTTACATGAGACTTTCAAAAGGGATATTCTAATGCTATGGTACTATGACTGCATATGTTGTATAAGCAATTATACACGAATAACTATCTTGGTCCATAGCTTTCCAATAATGAGTAAGATATTTAATAATAGTATTCCTTTTTCGGGTGAGGATTCGTACCGATGAAGTCGGATCTTCACCAGGTGGATCAGGGGTGATCCTTGTGGTATGCCATCAGTTCTTTGTTAGGGTTCATCTCTAGAACCTGAGAAGGATAGACAACGTTAGAGGCCCAGGATTAATGTCATGGGGAAGCCCCTTTGACGCTCAAGTCAGTTTTGGGCATTTATGTACGGAATTTATGTTGGAAGCAGAGGTTGAAGCAGCCTATTTTGGGCTCTCTTGCTGAGAGGATGACTGTTATAGTAGATTAGCTCAGTCTTAGCTTTGGCCGAGCTTAATGAATTCTGAATGTGTGAGTGGGTTTCAAAAGACTTGAAGATACCTCTGCTAAGGAAGCTCTTATTTATAGTTGTTGAAGCTGAAAGCTGCGTGGCCTAGAGCAAAGATGGTGATGACACCTGACTGTCTCGGTGGCAGTTCTGGCTTGCATGGTTGCCACACGGCAGCTGATGGTTGCTGTGCTGGCAATTCTTCTTTGTATGATTGACATATGAAGATAAATGGCTGAGCAGATGGTAGTCCCATACTGCCTGAAGGTCAAGTGGCGCCACGTATTGGGCTGGAAGGCCGAGCTTGCTGAGTAACAGGAGTCTGCCTAAGCATACCGTGGCCGAGCTGAGACACTTCGTGTGCGGTTCGGCCAAGGAAACAAGAAAAGCAAGGAGCTCTGCCGAGCTGAGCTGAGCAGAGTAGGCTGACTAGAGTGGGCTAAACTCTTCGTATGAACTCTGGTCAGATTAAGTGACGGGCAAGCTGTCCTGACTTCGACCCCTGGCTGAGCTGATCTGCAGCCGAGATGGAGCTTAGGCCTTGGGATGTCTCGTCTTGTAACTCTTCAGGCAGAATTGGTCTGGCTGAGGTTGACCAGTCAATGTCTGCCAAAAAGGTAAAATTCTGGGGCTGGCCTGAATTAGCGAGCTTGACTTACGTTGACTGTGTGCTGACTAACGTAGATATTCTTTGTCGTGTTTAGCAGCTGAGTTCAGGTCTCATCACCTACCCTTCTACAAAGCCTTTGTCATGTTTTCTCCGGCCATTGGAGCACTTGACACTTGTTATCAATCAATCAATCAATCGAAATTTACTGAATACATGCATTAGGTTGATACAGAAAAAAGAATGATATATAAACGCTCTTTGACGTTACTTTGAAATAATACAATTAAAAATATGTGTAATAAAAGGTCGTGGACATATATCATATGTACAGTGTTATTGACAGAGACTAGCACTTGTATTCAGCAAATGTTTTATGAGCATTTCTAAATATGTTCAGTGATGGCTGACATCTTTAAAAGTGGAATGAAGATCGCAACCCTTTCACAAAAAGCCAGCGCTAATCATACTGCCCCTTATCAAAATAAGGGATAATACATTTAAATCTTAATGTTTGGAGCAAAATATTAAAATTATTTTTGGGTTGAAATTAACGAAAATCATAAAAAGACGATATTGTCCCTTCCACTGTTCATCTTCTTCCACCTCCTTTTTTTTTTCTTCTTCCAGCAAACAAAAACAACTAAAAGAGAGTATGAGACCCATCAAATAAATTCAAAACATATACACACAAGCCAATAATAACATATCAATTCCAAATCATGAGTTATATTTTATAGGTTTAATTCCTCAATTGAAATGCTCTGGGTTTATTGTTTTCTCTTAACCAAAATCTGTTCAAAGCATGTTTAAATTTTCTGTTCTCTCTTTAAATCTGTTCTTTTTTTTCTTTGACAGATAATGAAATAAACTCTGTTAAATAGTGAAGGAGAGGGAAGGCGAAGAAACGGGGGTGGAGGCGCACGAGAGAAGGGTGGGTGAGGGAGGGAGTAAGGCTGATGGGGACGGGGAGATGGACTGCGGGGCTGAAGGGAAAGGGAAGTAAGAAGAAAACGCAATGGTACCTGGAATGAAGAGGAAAATGAAGGGTAAAAAAATCGGGATGAGATCAACTCACCCATTTTCCCCTCACCCCACGCGTTACCACGGGACATGTGGCATTAGGGGTGGATGGTGAGGCTATATGAGAGTGACCCATATCTAGCTCACCATCCACCTCTGTTGCCACGTGTCACGCGGTGACACATGGGGTGAGGAATTTGGGGTGTATGGATCCTAACCCAAAAAAATCTATAAGGAAGGATAATTTTGTTATGAAAAAAAATTATAAATATTCAAAATCAACCATAACAACATTACTCTATTGTTTTACATGCTTTCGCCTATGGCGATGTATGGGAGGATCGGATATTCGCAACTATACTCATATGTTGTTTCATGATAACCCATAATGAAGATCGCGTCAAACTATGTCGTTCAACTACTACTTTACATTATAAGAAACGTCATTTTGTTTTATTCTATCATATTACAAAGTGAAAGAAGGTTGTATCATTTTGTTTAATTTCAATATCAATATGCCAGAGTTCAAAGGGAACAAAGCCATTTATACTTAAAAATAATTACAAAGAAATAACAAAGGGCAGTCCAATGAAAAATAAAATTCAAAAGTACAAAACTCAATAGACATCAAGAATCTTTAGCTGGCATCTTTCTAGTGTACTTTCCACCAATTTACAATTCTTGACTGATACAAACAGGTCCATCTGCACTTTGTGCAGCTTGTAACCCTTCAATTTCTTCATCTTATTACAGCACAAACTTCATAGATCTACAATTCATAGTCCCTTTTCACATTTGCTTTGACTGTATACATGAACTTCTGTTCCTATACTATATCAACAGACACATCAAATGATTGAAATACAACTTTCACAACCGTTTAGAAATTTATATAAAAAAAAAGGTGAAATCCCTGTCCTGGAAGCCCCACCAAGTCCCAACAAAGCATATATATTAGATGCAAATCCAGAACCCCAAACTGTCGTGAAGTTTATATAAGTGCAAAACAAAGGGCAAAAAAAAGGTACCCAAGCCCATGTGATGACTATGATGGAGATTTTGGTGATGATGGGACTCATGAATCATCAGAGTGCTCGTTGATGGATGGAACTTCCTTTTTTACCCTTGATTGGATTCCATAATAACTAACATACCACTTGACGAATTTCCTCAACCCTGTGGACAAATCAGTGGTGGGCTTGTACCCAAAATCCCTATAGGCCAAGCTGACGTTAGCATGAGTGTACGGAACGTCGCCGTTTCGTGGCATTTTCACCACTTGTTTCTTGGCCTTCACACTTAACAAACTCTCCAAAATAGACACCAATTTCACCACCGACACTGGTGATGTGTTCCCCAAGTTGTACACCCTTAGCTGCGCCGGCCCCTTCTTCTTCCCTCCGCTCCCGGTGCTCTTCTCCGCCGTGTCCAACGCCCCCAAACACCCTTTAACAATATCATCAATGTACGTGAAATCACGCGCCACCTCTTTACCATCGCTTGTGACATAAACATTAATAGTTTTCTTTTGAAGAATAGCTTTTGTAAAGAAAAAATACGCCATGTCTGGCCTTCCCCATGGGCCATAAACTGTGAAAAATCGGAGCCCAGTTAAAGATAGCCCATAAATGTGATTATAAGTATGAGCAATTTCTTCCCCAGCTTTTTTTGTGGCTGCATATAAACTAGCAGGCTGGTCAGTCCGATGATTTTCTGAAAAAGGGACATTTGTGTTTAATCCATAGACAGAACTCGATGATGCCCAAACAATTGCGGGTTGTGGATCTGCATTTTTGCATATCTCGAGCAAATTAACAAATCCAGCAATGTTGGATTTCACATAAGACAAAGGATTTTGCATAGCATATCGAACCCCAGCCTGTGCAGCTAGATGAAGCACATGAGTAAAAGGGACAATTTCGAATAATTTCTTGAGCAGTTCTCCGTCGTTTAAATCGCCTTCCACGATGAAAACTTGGTGTTTTGACAGAAGATCTTGGCGACCCTTTTTGAGTAATGGATCGTAGTAAGAGTTGAAATTGTCTAGGCCAAGAACTCCGTCGCCTCGTTTTTTTAATGCCAAGGAGCAATGCATCCCAACGAAACCGGCTGCACCAGTCACCAGAACGGACAGTCCGTTCTGGCGCCGTGGCGTGGACGAGTGACGGATCTGTTTCTCCCACGCCACGGGGTCGTTGGCAGTTTCTCTGATTCGGCCGTATAAGGCCGAGGAGAGGAAGTTGTTGGTGGTGTGGATATGATGGTGTGAGGAAAGATTTGTGTTGTCAGAAATGGAAGGATAATTTAAGGTGAAGAAAATGATTAGGAGTAAAGCAGCCAAAAGGGTCACTCGAAAGAGGAATTTGGAGGAAGCAGCTAAGAGTTTTGTGTTGTTAACTCTTCTGAGATAGCTGTTATAGCGTTCGAGCTTGGAGAACTTGCTTGTATCTGATGGGGAAGCCATTGATGCTGATGTTGCACTTGTTGAAGTGTAGTACTGCATTGTTTTTTCTTGGTGAAGCGGATAAAGATTGTAAGAGGAAATTTGTGTTTTTACAATGGAGGTGTTTATGTGCAGATGATTTGAATGTGTTTGATAGAATTCTGGATTTGAGGGCTGCTGTGTTTTCTTTGGAGACCCTGAGGTTGGATGTGTGTATTGGATTGTTTATAAAGGAAAGGTTTGATAGGGTAGTACTGTTTGGGGAAGTGGGTGAAGGGGTGGGGTGGTGGGGGATTGGGGGGATGGAGGGGGCTTTGTGAGGGGGTTGAAGAAAGTGAGGAGAAATTTTCTTTTGCCTTGTTATCATTCTTTTATAAATTTTTTTTTGTGACATATGTGGTTATATCATACAGATCCTAAGTCAACCACTTGTTATATAACACTAAATTAAATATATGTGTTGTTAGCAAAAACAAAAAACATAGCATATTTCACAAAGCGCAACAGTTTTATGTTAATGCACGAATAATTATTACTCATCATCTTAGTAGTTATCCATCCATCAATATAACATATCAATGTAAGAGACATGTCACAAAGTGATGGTGTTCAAAACAAGGGAGGCATGCCTTTTATATGTTTATTTTTTATTCGTCATATAGTATTTTTTTCGTTCTAAAATATTTTATTATTATAAATACTAAAAAATAATTTGAAAAACAACACCTCAAGATGAAATTGTAAAAATATTTAAGACAATTAATTTGACAATTTGAAATTGTAAAAATATTTAAGACACCCTATTTTTTGACTTTGTACTATGATGGAATAAAACAAAATGACTCACTAAATTGAGTGTGTTTTTTATATTGTGAAGTAGCAGTTGATCGGCACATTTTGACGCAATTTTCATTATCGGTCATCTGAAAATAAATTCTGTGCGCTTTTAACACAAGGATATGGTTGCGTACATCCGACCTTCTCATACCCCGTCATAGATGGAAGCCTCTAAGACAATAGAATAATGTTGTTGTAATTTGACGATACGATGAGCTAAAACATTTTACCAATTTGGTCTTACAGTATGAATTTTAAACTATCTTTTTGATCATATATAACAATTTTTGTAGAAAGAATAGCTAACTACTAGATTAGGGTTCCACTATTCTAATGTTGCCGAACAAGGTATGTAGTGGAGAGTTTTTTCTGGTAATTGTACAAACTTTGACGTAGTAGTACCAAAAGGAAAAGACAACATATTACACAGGTATGATTTGTTTAATATACTAAGAGTTTTTTTAATATATTTTGGAAGGTTTCTCTAGTTTCACATCCTAATATTTGTTTAACATAAAAGTTTAGTCGTCGGACTTTTTGGTGTGAACCAATCTTAAGGTGCATCTTCATTAATATAATACTGAAAACTCACGGACTCCTAAATAATGTATGGTCAAAGATGAAAGAAGGTAATTAATCACATCAAGTACATTGATATTATTTAAATTAAGGTTGTTCATACTGTGTCACATATATATATATTTTTATACAGCAGGAGGAGAGAGGAAGGAACTAAGGGGGATGGGGTAGGGGGTATGTTGGAGAACACTTCATCTTGGGCGCATTATAGTATGTTGGAAGGGAAAAAACACATTAAAGTGATTCAGAAAATGCTCTAAATTCATGTAAAAATATGTAAAAATGTTGATCGGATGATGAAGTAACGGATTAGATTGATGTTATGATATTCTGAATTTTCTGAATTCTGATGTGATAGAATGTTTGGTGAGTGAGACTGAATGTTCAATGATCAGCTCTGATTGTGATCTATGAGTACGGTCCAATTATGAAGTCTCCATCCAGTCTCCGAACGTAGCATCAAACGTTCGATGAAGCCATTTATCAAACGTTTGGTTTTGAGTTTGGTGACGAGTTCTGAGTTGTAATGTGCAAATTTTTCGATTCAGCAAACGGTCTACATGACCGAATGTTCGGTCGACTCAGCCAGTAAACAATTTATGATGTCTTTTGATGAATATACAACATTTGTAACTTGAGACAACTCCTTTCAATCTTGAATGATTATAAACTAATTTAGAAGTTAAATTCCGTAGCGGGTGTCAAATTAACTTCTTTCTTGTGAATTGAAGTCTATAAATACAAGGATCAAAATGATGTGAAGATATACTTTTATATATACTCTATATACGTTTGATATACTTTTGACATGATTTGAAATGATCATTGAAAAACCTTTTTGAAGTCTTTTGTGAAAACCTGCTGAATTTCTTCCTTGTCTTTTCGCTCTTCCGCAGCTATTAAACAATTCAAATAGGCAAGTTTAATCTTCTTATCATAGAGAAAACGAATTTTGCTTCGTAGTCTGTCTTACTCAATGGTGGAGAAAATTTTGCTTTGAGGACAATAACATTTGTTACGTCTCAACAATTGCTTTCTTCTTTGTTAAATATTCTTTATATTTGATTATCATGCCTTTGTAATTTTTTCATACAATCTTGTGCATTCTCAAAGAATGTTGAAGAAAACTTGAGAGTTACTTCTTTGATATTATCTTCTATTTCTATGCACTCCTAATTTGTAGTGTATGCTTATCAACCTCCATATCTCAAAATTAAATTTACAGCAATCTTAAAGTAAAATTTTTATGGAGGATGATATTACTCAAAATAAATAAACTCATGAAGGAATAAACGGAAGAGAAAGAAAGTTCCTGTTGTGGATGAATATGATGATCAAGAAGAAGAAGAAGAACTAAAAGAGAAAGAGAGTAAAACTGACTAATTTGTTGTCATTTTCTTGACATTCTTCATCTCCATTTTGACTAATTTTGGGGGTTGAATCTTCAACAAAAACATCATGGAGAAAGACCACTTTTGCAAAGAGATCAACATGGTGTTGCTCTTATTTCTTTCACCCTGTGGGGGTTGAAGTTTTCTTGAGATGTTGAAAACAAGTTTATAACAAATGCGTTCTTCAAAGAGCTAAAGGAGAATAATATGTTGGAAGACGCAAGTGGTGATGAAGGAAAGATGAAGGCTAACATGGTGCATTCAACAATTATTGGCAGCACTTGAAGCTTTGAGACATGAGGACCACATGCATATGAATGTCTTTCAGGTTTTTGGTTGTGAAACACTCATTTAAAAGTGACAAATTTTATCAACAATGGATATGGACACGAATAAGACCAGGAAGCCCAAGAGGAACAGATGAACATGTAACAGAGGTAGCATAAACACAATCCATAGTAATGAATGGAGATGATAGTCAACAACAATATTAAGTTAGTGAAAGACATAGGATCACTACGGTCGTCATCTTCTTTGAGGTAACCTTATTGGTAGTGCAACATAATGGATGGTGGTCATTATGTCTACCAAGTATATTACAACCTGTTGATATTTATTTCTTGATTCAAGAGATACACAACATTACCTCATTGCCTTAGAGGCTCCCGTCTATGACGAGGTATGGGGGGGTCGGATGTATGCAACCATACCCATGTGTTAGAAACACACAGAGGTTGTTTTCAGATAAAACTCTGTTGTGTCGAATGTATTTGACTATTTCAGGTGCAAAAAGATAAAACTCTATTGGAGATAGCAAAAATGCAGGCAATAAAGAAGAAGCTTCAACAGATGAGGAAGAGGCGTCACCAAATTGATCAAGTGGCTGTGTTTGTCAAAGAGAGCATTTGGTCTAGGTGGCATGAAGCAATTGAGAGCCATTAGATCATGGATAGAATCAAGGGCAATTGAAGTAGTTACGAGTTGTTTGAGAAGAGGCCAAAGGAGGAAGAAGGTTGAAGAAGCATGGCAGGTGTAGAGGAAAGAAGACTTAGCGCGGGAGATGTTCAAAACATCTGAAATTACAAGAATTCCCTTAGTTAAATGAATTGTGTGGCTTTAGCTTAAGGGGCATAATTGTAAATGTAGGCATTTTCTTCCTCTTTGCTCTCCTGATCGTTTGTATAACAGCGGAGTAGCTCTCTTGTATTCCAACTAATTCAAGCAGACGGTTACTCTAACTGATCCAATACAATAACTGTTTTCCTCTCTTTCATTTTTGCTTGATTAATCTCTCATAGTTTTTGTTTTTGTGTTGTGCGTGTAATTTGGTTAATATTTCGACAAACTCTAACCTAAGGACACCCATCACCTCGTCCCTCAATGAATATCGTAGATTATACAAATTAGATAACTCAGATTTTTCTATGTAGAAGCATGAATCTTTGTACCCACGAAGAACCTAAACCTATACATGTTTAACAACATGGCATAAGTTCTATGCTTCGGCCGTCAATACTCGAACTTAAATCTATAGGTGCAATTTACTACAAGTACCAAATGAGATACTCCTTGAGAACATATTTGTCTATTTCTACATGCACACTAGATTTTCTGTGACAAAAGGCTGTCCAAATTCAATGGCCTTTTTAATCATAATATAGACGAGATATGTGTAAATCCAAACAAGTGATAAATGCAAAATAACGTCGTTTTAGATTACGCAATAGAATTGTACAATCTTTTGAACATGAAAGCTAAACGGGTTTACATGTTTTATCAGTATCGGCTAAGCATTAAATACACTATGTCTAATAGTTAATTATACCTAATTTAAAATTTTGCCTTGTGGTCAAGAGAGTTTACACTAATTTGATAGTGGCCTAAGATCATGATCCATTTTAATTTTTTTTTAATTTAATATTTTATTGCTTGCCAATAGTTTTGAACCATAATGATTCAGAATCATCTTGAAGTTTGTTTAAAGACATATGGTTACTAACAGTTGCTGTTGTCCACGACTGCACTAAGGCTTCTAAAGTTATTAATACGAAGGACCTCAAACTATAGAGATCACAACAACAACACGTACTCAATATATTTCAACGACAACCAAAACATCATTAGGTTCTGGAAAGGATGGAAGTCAGACAAATAATACTTACATCCTAAATGATATAAAGTTTGCTTCTAGTGAAACCACCGGTATATAACCTCAAAATATAGACATCTTGGAACTTAAATGTACACGATAGGTGGACTATCATCGGGTTATACTGAAGCGGTTAATTAGTTATAGAAAGAACTAAGAACAGTAGGTATGAAGTATGCCGCAAGATCTTGTTCAATGATGAAGGGCCTTGTGGATCAATAAAATTATGGTTATCAATACCCGTGAGCAAGATCATGTGGCGTTCTTTATACGTACGTTTTTTTGTTCTTATTATAACCAACAGTTCAAAGTTCAATCACTTTGGTAGTCGTCCACTTATCATATAGCTTGATATCGTTGGGATATACTGGGTATATGTTGTGTGTAATGTTGTTGAGAGTCATTTGTATCACTTACAGAACTTGAAAAGTTTTTTTTTTTTTTTTTTCTCGAGCGTTAATCATCATCATTCCTCCTTATCTTTTGAGTTGCAGGCTCTTTTGGATGGTGTTACCATTTGTAAGGAGTTGGGTCTAAATGGTGCGCTATTTTAGTGTGATTCTTTTATTGGTTTGTCAACTACTATCTAAGAAAACAGGGCCATGAGATTTGCTTCATAACATAGGTGTCATATAGCTTTTACTTACATTGCTACATATATTTGGGGTTGTCGATTAGACACCTAATTTTGCTTGCCAATCCTCCATATAATTTCTTGGAACTGAAACAGTACAAGTTTTCGGAATCAAAGTATGACATTTTCGTCCAAGCTATTCCACCGCAGGCAATACTCCAAGACCTTTGCATAGACTTTTGCGCCAGGAACGACATGGACTACCTTATCTTAGGATCTGTTAGAATTGGTGTCTTTGTTATTTATTCATAGTTTCTTGTGTGCTTTGCATTATTAGTTTTCTATTAGTTACTTCATTTAAGACATTTCTATGGGTGTAATCAGGGTATTTCTCTCTTATAAGTGAGGACGTCTGATAAAATCTCATATATGGATACGGTCTTCTTTCTCGAAACAATGACCAAGGAAGCAATGTGTTTTAATTCCATCCCCAAAAAACAGCCTTCATTAATCTTTCACAGTTTCCCTAATATGTTGCTTTTTAAACACGTTGAGATCTCCTGTTATACATTAAATCCTTTAATTCACTTAGTAAGTTATATAATATGCCGAAATCATGGCAATACCAACATAGCATGATACTGTAATATGAAATAAAAATACCCCTCACTCTTTTCTGGATTAAATACCCCTCACCCTTATATGCTACTACTGAAAATTATTTCCAAGAAAAGGCCGGTTTATTTGGAGGACGGAACATGCCACCTCTGCTCGAAAAGACAAAAGACACTGCAACACCTACTCTTTTCCTGCTCGACTACCAGACAGGTTTAGCTATCCATCTCAACATGGCTAGCTCTATCAAAAGGAATTAGATCCGTCATCAGACTTTTGACCTGGAGTTCGGAACATATACATTTTTGAAGGAGACCATTTGTATCTAGGGATGTAACACATAGAATATGCACTCACGTGTATAGAGTGATGTATAAACTCTACCCGCATATTTTAGACATATGTACTGCTCCTATAGTCTAAAATAACCTTACATTACTGCACAATACATATAGGTCAGCATGTGACCTACAAATAGGATTTTTTTCTCGGATTGCATACCATTGATACTTGGATTTCACTGGTTAATATATTAGCACTTAACCAAACAAATTTATTTCCCAAACACATTCGTAAGAAATGGAGTAATCTGATTATCTATTAATTTTAGGCAACTTATATCTGATCATTCAACAGTATTATCTTTCATAAGAACAAAAAAATTGCCTATATTTGTCTTCATGACATAGCCCAACTGCTTGTGGACAGGGGTTTTCGAAAAGGAGGTCAGGGTTCAATTCTTGCCAAAGACAAAAAATCCCCTTCCCAGCAAGTACACAGTGTGGAAACTCTTTGGCCTGTAGGCTTGCCTGCAGTGCTGGGGGCTCCTTATGCAGACTACTGTGTAAATGACCAAGCTCCTGCTAGCGAGCCGTTGGGTACCTGATTTGACTACTGTGTAAATGACCAAGCTCCTGCTAGCGGGCCGTCGGGTACCTGATTTACATCCCTACACTACATATGCAGACTACTGTGTAAATGACCAAGCTTCTGCTAGCGGGCCGTTGGGTACCTGATTTATATTCCTACACTACCTTTAAAACTGTGTGTGACAGAGAAATTAAAACTTTTTTGAAAAAATTGCCTATATTTGCTTCTTGTTTCCGCCTTTTGCTCCTTAAGCACAAGTTGGCTTTTTCTCGAATTGCGGTTGTTCTATAAATTCAGTGTATGATTGCGCATATAGATAAGCTCCGAGTTTCCACTTTCCACCGCAAATCCTATGGAAGCTAGCAACAGCGTTTATGATATTCTAGCATTATGAGAAATCTATATACATATATACATCTATACATACACATATGTACCAAATATATACACACATATACATATGTGTACGCACACAATACATATACAAATGCATGTATACATAAGTACATCTACAAGCATACATATATACACATCCATATACATACATATACACATACACATGTGTGTGTATATTTCTTTTATACTTCGTGAAAAAAATCTTAGCTCTTCCTAAGAAATCGAGAAAGCATTTAGAAATTATTAGGTCAAAAAGAAAACCCCTATAAACTTGGGATTAGATCACCTCACCTCAAATCTCTCATCCCACGCGTTGTTATAATAGTTTGTAAAGGCAATGGAACGAAGAATGAATGTTTGAGATCAAAGATGAAGGTGAAATGGCGTTGGAATAAGCAAGAATAGCTTGACTCATGACTTGGATCGATCCATGTATCAAATGGATAGATCTATGTGGCTTGAAAATGAAGTTGAGTATTCTGTCGGACATAGATCGATGACATCGATCGATCGATGTAGATGACATCGATCGATCGATGTGTCCTGGATGAGATCGATGTATGAACTGAGGACATCGATCGATGGCATCGATCGATCGATGTCACATACATCGATCGATCGATGTCCAGAGTGCAGGGTTCGATGTTGAACTGAGGACATCGATCGATCACATCGATCGATCGATGTTCTGACAGACGTGTTTTTTCATGAAAATTCACATCTTTTGCACCAAAAGACATGTCCAATCGCCATGCAACCTCTTCCAACGACTTTCTGGAGTTTGAGAGCCTATAAATAGGCTATTATAACCCATTAGAAGTCTTATCTTGCAACATATACAATCAAGCATTCCTAATTCTTCTTCTTGCTCAAGAACACTCTTGTTTTCAGAAAGTTCATTGTTTCTCAATCCTATTTGCTGAGGATTAGAGATTGTTGGCTGTTGTATCCTAGGAGGAAGTTTGCCTATAACCCTGCAGCATCAAGTGGGGGCAAATATTCCTTACGGAAAGTGTATATACACGGAAAGTGCATATTATTGCTCTCTTCTTGTTGTCTTGTTTCCCGCATTTTTCGTAACAATCGTAAGGAATATTTGAGATGGATTCAAAGACATTCTTGAACCAAGAGAGCATGAAGCTTGATCGTTTCGATGGTACAAACTATCTCCGCTGGAAGGACAAGATGTTGTTCCTTCTGACGGCACTTCAGATTGGGTATTGTCTCGACCCAAATCTGAAGGATTTGCCATCCCCAAAAGAAGAGGACTCCGAGGAGGTGAAAGCTGCTTGGAGGAAGAGACATGAGGACAATATGCTTTGCCGAGGGCATATCCTCAACAACTTGTCAGATCGTATCTACGATCTGTTCACGGCAACATCATCACCAAAGGAGATATGGAACGCCTTAGAGTTCAAGTACAACAATGAGAAACAAGGCGCAGACAAATTCCAGGTGATGAGGTATTTTAATTTTAAAATGGTTGAAAATTTGTCAGTCATGGACCAAGTGCACGAGTTGCAGGTCATTGTGTCCAAACTGAAAGAGTTGGGTGTAGAAGTTTCTGAGGCATTACAAGTAGGAGGAATCATTGCTAAGCTTCCTCCTAGTTGGAATGACTACAGGAAGAAATTACTGCACTCAACCGAATTCTTTTCCCTTGAACAACTTCAAAAGCATCTGCGAATTGAAGAAGAGACAAGGAGTCTTGTAAAGAGACATGTCTCTGACGATGCACCTAGAGTGCATTATGTCAAAGGGAAAGCAGGGAGTTCAGTTGGAAACAAAAGGAAGAACTCCGATTATACTGAATCCACAGACAAAACAGAATCTAAGAAAGGCAAGAGGTGCTATAATTGTGGCAAGAAAGGTCACTTGAAGAAAGACTGTTGGTTTCGAAAGAAACAAAAACAGGGTGGTAATTCTCAGAATGTCAACAATGCGAATATGGTAGACATTGGAACCGATCAACTGGTTGCAATGGTCTCAGGTTTGCATGTTGGCATGGTAACAGAACTTCATATGGCTACAAACGAGATCACAAGTGATTGGTGGTTCGATTCGGGTGCAACAGTGCACGTATGTAACAACAAGGATCTATTCAAGACCTACCATGTTGTGGATGATAGCCAACAGGTTCTGATGGGAAACCGCAGTGCCACAAGAGTCTGGGGTAAAGGTAGTATAGAGTTAGACTTTACTTCTGGTAAGAAGTTGTTATTAGTCAACGTACTACATGTACCCGAGATTTCTAAGAATCTTGTCTCTGCTAGTCTTGTTTGTAAGAGTGGATTCAAGATTGTAATGGAAGGGGACAAAATTATATTGTCCAAGAATGGTATCTTTGTCGGCAAGGGATATGCTTGCGACGGGATGTTTAAGTTGAGTATTAATAAAAATCCCACAGTTTCTGTTTACTCTGTTGATTCTTCTTTTTCATTGTGGCATGATAGACTTGCACATGTTAGTAATACAACTATTAAGTACATGTCTAAGAATGCCTTAATTTCTTGTAAAGATGAAAATGAAAGAACATGTGAAGTATGCATACAAGCAAAAATGACAAAGAAACCGTTTCCGAAAATAGAACGGAAAACTGAACTCTTAGAACTTGTTCATTCGGATATTTGCGAATTGAACGGAGTTTTAACCCGAGGTGGCAATCGATATTTCATTACGTTCATTGATGATGCCTCTAGATATACTTATGTATATTTACTAAGGCATAAAGATGAAGCCTTTGACATGTTCAAAGTCTATAAAATGGAAGTCGAAAATCAATCGGGATTGAAAATCAAAGTTCTAAGGAGTGATCGTGGTGGTGAATACTTTCCTCTTGAATTTAATCAATTCTGTGAGGAAAATGGTATCATACACCAGAAAAGTGCTCCCTACACACCCCAACAAAACGGTTTGGCTGAAAGAAAGAATAGAAGTTTAGTTGACATGCTAAATGCAATGTTAATAAACTCTGGTTTGCCAAAGAATTTGTGGGGAGAAGCCTTGTTAACGGCTTGAATATTCATAATAGAATTCCTTCTAAGAAGTTCAAAGTTTCTCCATACGAAATATGGAAGAAACGAAGTCCAAATCTAAGTTATCTTAGAGTTTGGGGTTGTCTAGCCTATTATAGAGTTCCGGATCCAAAGAGGACTAAGTTGGGGCCAAGAGCTCTTAAAGGTGTCTTTATTGGATATGCCGAAAACTCTAAAGCATATAGGATTCTAGATTTAGAATCCAATGTGGTTGTTGAATCTAGAGATGTTGAATTTCTTGAGAATAAATTCTTAAGAACAGATTCAAATCAAAGTTCAACAAGTGAGAGTTTGAATGATCCTATTGTTGGTGATTTTACTAATGATCCTTCTAGTGTTGATGTTCCATATCAAGATTCTCCAACTGAGGTTAGGAGAAGTCAACGTGCTAGAAAGGAAAACATTTACATCCGGATTTTATTTCTTCGCAATCCATTACTTTCTTAGTTGAAGGTAATAGGACAAAGGTGTTTAATCAAATATCTATTGTGCTAAGCGTTGAAGATGATCCAAAATCCTATAAGGAGGCGATGCAATCGAGAGATGCATCATTTTGGAAGGAAGCTATTGATGATGAGATGAATTCGTTATTGTCTAACAATACGTGGATTCTCGCTGATTTGCCTCCAAGTTCCAAAGCTATTGGATGTAAATGGGTATTTCGCAGGAAATACAATACGGATGGTTCACTTCAAACTTTCAAGGCTAGATTAGTAGCCAAAGGCTTTAGACAACGAGAAGGGATAGACTATTTTGACACGTATGCTCCTATAGCAAGAATAACATCCATTAGAGTGTTGATGGCATTAGCATCCATTAATAACTTGGTTATTCATCAAATGGATGTTAAGACTGCATTTCTCAATGGTGATTTAGACGAGGAAGTCTATATGGAACAACCGGAAGGTTTTGTACTTCCGGGGAATGAGCACAAAGTGTGCAAATTGATAAGGTCATTGTATGGACTGAAACAAGCACCGAAACAATGGCATGAAAAGTTTGACACTACCATTTTGAAGGATGATTTCCGACATAATGGTGCAGATAAGTGTGTATATTCCAAGTTTACAGACAAATATGGTGTTATTATTTGTTTGTACGTGGATGATATGCTTATTATCGGTACTAATATGGAAGGAGTAAATGAAACTAAGAAGTATTTAACTTCACAATTCCAAATGAAAGATTTGGGTGAGGTAGATACTATCTTAGGAATTAAGGTGTCCAAACATAGTGGGGGTTTTGCTCTTTGTCAATCTCATTACATAAACAAAGTATTGAACAAGTTCAAACACTTGGAGATCAAAGAAGCAAACACACCATTCGATGCCTCATACAAATTGACTGGATATACCGGTAGAGCGGTGGCACAATTAGAATATGCTAGTGCGATTGGTAGTTTGATGTATGCTATGCATTGCACTAGACCGGATATTGCCTTTGCGGTGTGTAAATTATCAAGGTATACTAGTAATCCTAGTATAGATCATTGGAAGGCAATCGGGCGAGTACTTGGATACTTGAAGAGGACTATGAGTTACGGATTGTTTTATAATAATTTTCCAGCCGTGTTAGAAGGTTATACTGATGCTAGTTGGATAACTAGTGTTGGTGATAACAAGTCTACTACGGGTTGGATATTTACATTGGGTGGTGGTGCTGTTTCTTGGGCTTCAAAGAAACAGACATGCATAACTCATTCTACAATGGAATCCGAATTCATAGCATTGGGTTCTGCAGGTAAAGAAGCGGAATGGCTGAGAAATCTTTTATTGGATATAGAGTTGTGGCCACAACCGATGCCAGCCATTTCTTTACACTGTGATAGCCAAGCAACGATGTCTAGAGCTTATAGTAAAATCTATAACGGAAAATCTAGACATGTCAGCCTTAGGCATGATTATGTAAGGCAATTAATAACTGATGGTGTAATAGCCATTGCGTACGTCAGATCCTGCAATAACCTGGCGGATCCGTTGACAAAGAGTCTATCAAAAGACTTGGTACAAAGTACATCTTTAGGGATGAGATTGAGACGTATGGGATAAGTTCACTTGTGATAGAAACCCAACCTTGTCTAGCATACCACTAGCCAAAGGTTCAATGGGTAACAACAAGTCACAAAGTGAGGTATTAAAGCACTACGATTGATCTTTAAAGAATCAAGCCGCATGATATTGATCTTTAAAGAATTGGAATGTTAGTGTTAAAGGAGGGTGAGTGTTCATTGCACTCTTAATGAAGGATTAAGAGGAATTATCTTAATCTTCACCTATATGAACATGGGAAGTGGTGCCGCTTCGACAAGCAATGATCTTGAAATGTTCATGAATACTAGGGGTAGCACAAGGCCATAAAGTGCGGTTTAAAATGGACTTCGATTGAGAGTGTGGTTTCATGTGTATAATGTTTCCGGTTCTAGCACATAGGAATCTGATTCAAGGCTTTTTAGCTATCATGATTTCGTTAGAACTTTGAGATGTTATACTAATAAGAGGTTCAAATCGAAAGATACTTCTTAAATGCATGAAATGTCATAAGTTGCTTTACAAACTAAGTGGGGGATTGTTATAATAGTTTGTAAAGGCAATGGAACGAAGAATGAATGTTTGAGATCAAAGATGAAGGTGAAATGGCGTTGGAATAAGCAAGAATAGCTTGACTCATGACTTGGATCGATCCATGTATCAAATGGATAGATCTATGTGGCTTGAAAATGAAGTTGAGTATTCTGCCGGACATAGATCGATGT
>AP025046.1:4158978-4216513 GCA_036186865.1 Eustoma russellianum
GATCGATGTGTCCTGGATGAGATCGATGTATGAACTGAGGACATCGATCGATGACATCGATCGATCGATGTCCTGACAGACGTGTTTTTTCATGAAAATTCACATCTTTTGCACCAAAAGACATGTCCAATCGCCATGCAACCTCTTCCAATGACTTTCTGGAGTTTGAGAGCCTATAAATAGCTATTATAACCCATTAGAAGTCTTATCTTGCAACATATACAATCAAGCATTCCTAATTCTTCTTCTTGCTCAAGAACACTCTTGTTTTCAGAAAGTTCATTGTTTCTCAATCCTATTTGCTGAGGATTAGAGATTGTTGGCTGTTGTATCCTAGGAGGAAGTTTGCCTATAACCCTGCAGCATCAAGTGGGGGCAAATATTCCTTACGGAAAGTGTATATACATGCCTCAAGCCAAGGTTCTTTGTTATTGCTCTCTTCTTGTTGTCTTGTTTCCCGCATTTTTCGTAACACGCGTCACCGCGCGGCATGTGACACCAGGAGTGGGAGGTGAGGGTAGATGCAGGTCACCCTCATCTAGCTTCACTACACACTCCTGCTGCCACGTGTCGCGTGGTAACGCATAGGATGAGAAAAAAGTGAGTGATCTCATCCCTATAAACTTACGTTTAAGTTGTGAAACCGTCGGTAGAAGAAGTTAATAGGCAAAATCCCCACAAGTCAACAACCTACAAAGTAGTAGCGGACAAAATCACCTGTGTACGTTGTTTTTAACTTGGAGCAAAAGGTCATACTCTCACTTTGAAAGCTCCCACCATTCTGAAGAATCGTATATTTTGATTCACTGAATAATAACGTCGTACAACATACACATATGTACAACATATCTTAAGCGTGCTCCCGGTCAAGGTCTTTTCTTTCCTGCTGCATCATCTTTATGTCTTCAAGCCTATTGTGATGCTGACTGGGCAGGGTGTTCTATCACACGTCATTCCACCACTGGCTATATGGTTTATCTTGGGTCCGCCTTAATTTCTTGGCGTTCCAAGAAGCAGCCCGTTGTTTCTCGTTCTTCGGCGGAAGCAGAGTATCGTGCCATGGCTTATGCTGCTAGTGAGATTGTTTGGCTGCGTCAACTTTTACGTGATCTCGGTATTTCTCTTCATGAACCCGTTAGTCTACATTGTGATAATCAAGCAGCTTTACATATCGTGGCTAATCCTGTTTTTCATGAGCGCACCAAGCATATTGAGATCGACTGTCATTTTGTGCGTCAACATTATCTCAGTGGGCTTGTTCTCCCTTGCAAGGTTCCAAGTGCGCTTCAGTTGGCTGATGGTTTCACCAAGGCTCTTGGTCCTGACAAATTTCGCCTCTTTCTCAGCAAGTTGGGCATTCTCGACATTCATGCGCCAACTTGAGGGGGAGTATTGGGATAACGACAATAGATATTTTGTATATTTGTTAATATCACATTAAGATTTATGGATAAACTTGTATCTAGGATATACTTCATCTTTATCTCATTATCTTAGGATAGTTAGTTGAGTTAGCTGCTATACATATGTGTATGTTGTACGACGTTATTATTCAGTGAATCAAAATATACGATTCTTCACATTCTAGCTCCAAAAAGTATTGTGAATGATGCAAATCAAGAACTCATCGGCCTCTGAATTGGTGAGGATTTTACTTAAGGACCCATACAAGATGTCCCTGCAAACAAGTCATTCAGCTTAACAGCAGTGAAACACTCGTACGTGTCTCTAGAATCGAATTCTTAACCTCTTGGAACAAATCTAACCGAATACTAATTGAGTTATATCCCGAGTCACCTTGTTTTTAACTAATCTGATGGAAATGTCCTTTTTTTTTAATTTGGAAATGAATTGTTTTCAGTAACAAAATCAAACTCTACAAATCATGCAATATATGTACCAATCAACTATCCACTCATGTCACTATCCACATCATTCAGTCGGCTCAATATCTTTGTTATTCTAAGATCTTTACCTGTGCAATGATTCAATCTTCTGGGAGAAAAGGATCTCCACATTAGTATTTGTGGAGGATACAAATCAGGAATTTAGATATCTCCTAGATTAAGTGAGATCTTATACAGTGACACACAAAGTGTTTCCTGCAAATCAGGATTCCGCCTAGCAGCAGAGGAAGACACACACTGTGCGTGTCCCTGGAATCCAACTCTTGACCTTGATTCAATCTTCTAAAACATGAAGAGATGGTATCTCAATGTATACATCATCAAATTACTTATTTCTCCAATACCAAACAGTAGCTATGCATTCTCTAAACGTATATCTCTTGGCATCTGCACGCATCTCCGTAGTCTTTTGCAGGTTCAAGTCCATCGTTTTGATGGTTTGGGATCTCCTCATCCCCATTTTCCTCACCTTCTTTGTGATCACACGACACGTGGCAGCAAGGGAGGATGGTGAGGCTAGATGAGGGTCACCTGCATCTAGCCTTACCAACCCTCTTTGCTGCCACGTGTCGTACGGTCACGCGTCACCGCACCCCCTTGCGGTGAGGTGATCCTATCCCCGTTTTGATAGCTTGAAAACCAGTGTTATTTCTAGTGTTGGGTGCATACATGATAAGAAAATTATATATTATAAGTCTAACAGTTAATAACTATTTTTTAACTTAGATATTCAAGCTTGAATCTCCTTTCCAAATTTTTATATAAAAAATAGCCGGTAGACTAGAGCTGTAAGTTTTCGACGATATTTTGAAATCTTTGCTTAACCGTGTCACAGGATAAACGCCAAGTAAATTCTTTAGGAAGTGATTTTGCAAATCTTATTGGAGTATTAGTTATTAACCCTTAAAGATATCGTAGAATTACAAAGTACAACAGCTTATGTGCTACAAACACACAGAAGTTGTTTTCAGATTACGTATAACAAAAACTGCTTCAAATTGTGCCGTTGGAACCAGCTGAGCTCACTAGAATATGTTCCACCTTCCAAGATTTTGCTACTTTCTTTTCATACAGTTAATATTTATTTTGTTCCCTTAGTTGCATCTTACAAGTGTGTGTCCAACTACAAGTCAAAAGCAGAAGGTTAGGAAGCATTTTGTGGTAGCCAATCGTGGAATAAAACGAGGACCCAAATCGATTAATTGCACATTTTAGAAGAAGTAAAAGTCAACGGAGAGAATATTACAAAATTGTTCAAATTGTCATCAACAAAAAGAATATAAATAACTGTGGTACAGTTGTTATTTATTGATTTCAGTTCTTTATTCTTGTCAAAAAAAAATTTCTTTGGACGAGTCATTTATGACTGACAATATTTCACCGACGAAGTACAAGAAACTTAAGGAAACAGATTGGTGTGATTTTGAGTCTGTCGGGAGAACTGTTTTTCTTTCTACAGTAGAAAAGTGGATAAACAAACGACGGAATTTATTGCATTTTAGCCTTTAGGCATAGTTAAGTTATTCGCATTTGAAAAATAGCAACTGAAAAAACGTAGATTAGAACCAAGACACGTACAACATGAATGTAATATTGATTTGTGGGTCAGTACTAGCTTAGCTCATAATATCTGGCCAATTAGATTTAAAAGTTGCTAAATCAGTTTGCACTAAAAATTTTGTATGGATTGTCTGATAAAAGATTTATCGATCTATAAAATCGCTGAATTCATAAATTATATCTTCACAAAACTCTTTGAAATTGGACGGTAAAAACCCCGATGCAACTAGAATTTAATGCAGTTTATATCATAGAACTCAAATAGTGTGGAGTTCGTTTTGTCGGTTGCAGTTTCCTAGGAAGCTGCTGCACCTGAACGTAAAATAATTAAATAACCAACGTTGTGGTTTCGGATTCGAATTACACGGACAAGTATAACCAATAAAACATAAATAAGTCGGATGTGGTCTTTTTTTAGAGTATGAATTGTATTTTTGTTAGTAAAGTTTTATAGACAATATAAATCGAAAACTGCATCTTAACAAAAATAGTATATTTTTTTTTCCGAAGAAAGGATCGTTTTATTGAATATATCATGTGTCAAAGAAATACATCAAGTGTCAATATTTACACGGTATCTACAGCAGACTCTGTTACATATCTAGAAAAACAACCAACTACGTTTTCCATGTTGCGCGCGCGCCGTGTAATATCATTTGAGATAGCCGCCGGTGGAGGGAGCTGTGTAACAGTGCCATGCACAAATTGATTCCTCCAAAACCATATATAGTAGATAGCCATCCGAAAGCTGTATCTCCATTCACCATGGCCATTGAAGTTCCGACTCATTTTCTTCACATTAGACAATACCCACTCATCGGTTTTGCTGTCCTGAAAGAACACATAATTGTCATTTGGATGCAGCAATATCCGCCAAACATTTCTTGCCCAACGGCAATCCCTTAATGCATGAAGTGTCGTTTCTTCCTGTTGTCGGCATACATCACACACGCCATCTTGATGTATATTCCGTCTGTAGAGGAAAGAAGCTGTCGGTAATATATCTCGGGTGACTTGCCACAAGAACACGTTGAAACGTCCTGGCCCTTTCATCGCCCATATCGACGTCCATCCTTTACTATGCGTTGGTGCCACGTTCGAAATAAGGAATTCGTAGGCGCTTGCGACGGTAAATTTTATGGATGTCGTGTGGCGCCATTTCGGCAGACGCTGGATGTCAGAATGTGCTGCGCCGGTTGTGGCTATGCTGTCGTTTAGGAGAGGGCGAAGCTTCGTGAGCTGCCGCCAGAGTAAGGATGCATTATGTCTCGGTCTGTCGCTAAGTAAATCCCCATATTTGCTGGTCAATACCCGCACCCACAGTGCATCCGGCGTTGAAAGTATTCTCCAGCCGAGCTTGAGTAATAGAGCGAGGTTCATGTCTCTTAAACGTTTGATGTTCAAACCACCACGGTCCTTGGGTAGGCATATATTATCCCATGCACACCAATGCAACTTGTGTGAGTCTGACCATTCCCCCCAAAAGAATCGGCGTGAAAGCTTTTCGATGTCATCAATTAGTGTCAAGGGTAGACGTATTGTTTGCATGGCATACACAGGCATCAAAGAAAGCACACTTTGAACCAATATATATCTTGAGGCTAGTGAGAGTGTTCTAGCTTGCCATGCACTTAGCCTGGCGCGTACCTTATCTAAAATGAAGTTGTAATTCTTCCTGCGTCCTCTACCCGTTAATAGAGGCATCCCAAGGTAGTTGCCGAAATTAATTGTGGTGGTTAACCCCAGCCGTGCAAGAGAGTGTGGATGAAATTTACCATGAATGTTTTTAGACAATAATATTTGTGACTTCTTCACACTCACTGCTTGGCCTGAAACATGGCAAAACTCGCGTAGAATTTCTTCCATCACTTGACCCTGGGCATCGGATGCTTTCCCAAACAGGAGTAGATCGTCTGCGAAGAATAGATGTGAAATGTTGGGTCCTCTTCTGGTTATTCGCATGGGTTGCCATTTGTTTTCCGCTGTCGCTTGATCAATCATGTTACTTAAGACCTCCATGCACAATAGAAAGAGATAAGGTGCCAGGGGGTCACCTTGACGAACGCCACGCAACGGTTGAAATGCTTCTAGAGTTTGGCCATTCCAAATAACCGTAAGTGATGCCAACGTAATACTATACATAATTAGCTCTATCATAGTCTCGCAGAAGCCGACCTTCTCAAGCACGTGTCGAAGGAATAGCCAGCTAACTTTGTCATAGGCTTTTTCTAAGTCAACTTTAACAGCCATAAGTCCTTAATTGCCTTGTTTAATTCGCATAGAATGGATAGCTTCCTGGGCGATAACAATATTATCAGAAGCTTGCCTACCAGGAATGAAGGCACACTGTAGGGGCGAGACGAGCTTTCCAATTACCGCCTTTAATCGGTTGGCGATAACCTTAGAGATCAATTTAACAATGACATTTGATAGTGCTATTGGTCGAAATTGTGTAGCATCTTCGGGTGGCTGCTTCTTGGGTATGAGCGCAATGAGACATTTGTTCAATTCAGAAGGGAATTTGCTCGTGCGAAATGCCTCCATCACAAATTCTACAACCGAAGGTGCAACTGTGTTCCAATTTTTCTGGAAGAACACAGGTGGGAGACCATCCGGCCCAGGCGCTTTGTATGGTCCCATCTGAAATAGTGCAGCTTCAATCTCGCTGAAGTTGACAGGACGATTCAGCATAGCCGTATCCACCTCATTTAGTGTAGGTAGCGAAATATGATTGAACTCTGGTGGTGGGGCCGAGAATGAACAAAACAGTTTCTTAAAATGTGCTTGTATCAAATTTTGGATTTTCTCCGGGTCGTCCGTCCATGTCCCATGTTCATCTTTGAGCTTTGCGATATGGTTGTTCCGTCGTCTTATGGACATGGTTGTGTGGAAGAAACGAGTATTGCGTTCACCATCACATATCCATTGGAGATTATTCTTCTATTGCCAATGTATTTCTTCTTGTTTTGATATTGTGTCATATTCTTCTAATAAATCTTGTTCTAGTCATGTAAGAAACTGGGAAGGTCGGCATGCCAACGCCTGTTGTACACCCGTCAACCTCGCTTCACATCTCCTTCTGCGGTTGCCTAGGTTGCCAAATACCTCTTTTTGCCATATGGTCATACGGTGTGTGAAGGCCGCCACTGTCGCAGGCCAGTTGCCCGCCTGCGGTTGCCATGCGCTGCTGAAGAAGGTGGGAAAATCTCTGTGATACATCCAGCACTCAAGGAATTTAAAGGGCCGTTGGTGAGGATTGTGTGGTTGGGATGTCTCCGTAGATAGTAAAATAGGGTGGTGGTCGGATGCCATTCGTGTTAAGTGATGGACCATTGAGGATGGGAACTGGGAATTCCATTCAATGTTGGACCACACTTGATCCAGCCTTTGTTCTATTCGGAGTCTGCCGGTCTGACCATTCGACCATGTAAATTGCGGTCCAGTGTATGCTATCTCCATTAAGTGGCATATTTCAATCATACGTAGCATACGTTCTGCACCACGTCCACGGACTGGCCTGCCACCTCGTTTGTCTGTTTGTTTAGTGACTTGATTAAAATCACCTAGTAACACCCAAGGGATGCTAATCTTAGTTGCCATGTTTTCAATGTATTCATACAAGCTCTCGCGTGTTGATGCGGTAGGGGATGCATAGATTAGAGATACTATGCTGGAAATAGAGCTCTCATGTAAGATACCCACATTAATCATTTGTGCCGTGTGGCTAATGATACAAATGGATAAAACATTTTTGTCCCAGAAGCACCATAGACCGCCAGAGAAACCTCGCGCTTCAACTGCCACAAGATTGGAGAAATGGGACTTTTGTAGAATGTATTTGGCACGGGAGCTAGAAACCCGCGTTTCCATCAAGAACATGATATTTGGCTTGTGATCACTAGCCAATCTTAGTATGCGTCTGATAGTATTGGGAGAACCTGCCCCCCTCACGTTCCAGGCCAGAATCTTCATCAAATTATTTATATTGTAGGGATGTGGTCATCCGCCAAGACCACACCTGGTTGATCCGCCAAATCCATGCTACTATCATGCACCGGTGGCTCATTTCCTTCACACATCATGTCATGCGAAGAAGTGCCACTGTCAGGGGGATGTTGTTTTGTCTGGTCTTCCAATGTTGAAGTAACAGTAGCAGGCTCCGTTGGTGGACTTTCATTGCTGAGGCGAGTGTTTGTAATGTCCCTTAGAGGACGTTGCAAGATGCGCGTTGGTGGGGCAACGCCAGACAATGGTGGCCATGCCTGAGCTTCAGTATCTATCTGGGTGGGCTCCTTCCGAATTTGCATAGTAGAATGTATAGGGTGGTCCTCTGTCTGGGTGGATTTCTTTCCTCCTTGCTGCCTTCCTACCTTGACCTTGGAAGGATTTTTAACTGACACCCCTTTATTACGCTTCTCCCCTGATCGCCTCTGATGTGCTTTAGCTGTTGTTGTAAAAAGGGCAGGTGGCCCATTATCTTGGATGTTACGAATGGAGGAGACTAAATGATTCTGATGGTCTGCTGTGTCAAAGTCGTTCTCCTCGGTTGCTATAGCTGAAAACCGTGATCCATTGTGTTTGGATCTACTATCCTGGTTTGAATACTGTGTACCATTACTCCTTGGGTTGGTAGTATTCTGGTCATGGTTGCGTCCATTCTGCTGCATCGTTGGAGATCTTCGGCGATTGTTACGAGCAATCATCCAGGGTCCATACGGATCGGTGGGTTGTGCGGGTGTAGCTTCACTTAGGCCGGGGGCTGGCAGGTTGGTGTGATCATGATTTATACGCTGGCAGTCGTCGCTTTTGTGTCCATAGCGGCCGCATGTAAAGCATACTAAATGGAGGCCTTCGTATTCAACGTGAAGCTCCTGACCATTTAGGATCACCACTGATTTCAGGGGCTTAGTAAGATCGATCTCGACGCACACACGTGCGTATTTTCCTCGTGATACATGCGTTGTGTTATCATCAATTTTTACTGCTTTCCCTAATTTTTCTCCAATGCGCATAAGCACTGTTGCACTGAATAGTTCGAGTGGTATACGTGGGATACGCACCCACACCAGGGTTGATTTAATCACGCTGTTAGATGGGTGAAATCCAGGGGCTAGTTTAGTCACGGTTAGGTAGTTACCTTGGATTGTCCATGGTCCATTTTCGAGCGCACGTAGGTAATCCTCTTTAGAGAAGAAACGGACTACGTAATAGCCCTCTTCGAGATCCACAATGTCCAGTTTGCGATTAGGCGCCCACATGTCGGTTAATCTTTGTGAGAGAAGACGGTATGATATCGTGCGGCCTAAAGGTTTAATCACCAACGCCCTTTTCCATGGAGTCCACAACCGCTTCCATTCATCTGCGGAAACATTAACGGTAACTTTGTTCTGACCCATATGCAGTTCATCCTCTGTGGACGGTTGGGGAAACTGATTTTCTGCACCAACGGATTCATCATCAGATTCTGCTCCCATGTATATGTCATATTCGGCTGGGGTTTTTGAATCCGCTGGATTCTTGAACAAATTTGTCCACGCATTGCCTGATGATCGTGTCATCCCATCTGGGGAAGGTGGTGCGAAGGAGGCCATTCTTTTGTATTTTTTCACACTCCTGTTTATTTGATCAATTTCTTCAGCGCTTCGTTCAGTTGGATCAGGATCTACATTCATGTTGTTAAGTCCGGTGGATCGGATACACCGGTCCGGTGGTCAGATCCGGCGTCGATGGGGTGTGAGACGTGCGTTACGTGCTGCAGTGTTTATCGCCCGTGATTTGCGGAGCTAAAAATAGTATATTCTAAAGTTTGTCTTGTTCAATAGAGCAACAAGAAGTCAAATACAAACCACGATTTATCGATCTCAAAATTCGAATCTTCAGCTTATGGTTTGCTGAGTGCGATTACAAAATATGTTTTATGTGCTTTGTGTAGTCATTCAATAAGGAAAACTATTTTCTGCTAGTAATTTCATTTTATTAGTTTGGTTTTTGTTATTTGATTGCTTAGTGATTTTTTTTGTATTTTAAAGTTTTTATAATGTAATGAGTCACTATTTACATTAATTGGTAAAAATGATGATACATAACTAATGAGGTATATATCACTAGTCTTGAATAGTTAAAGCGCTCCTGTATACTATTACATTGTCATCTATAGTTTTCCATTCTTTCCTTTATTTAGGTTGGGTTTAAACCGAAATGTAGTAATTTTGAATATCAACTATCACAAAAACGTAATTACCAATTAGAAAAGCCTACAAAACACATTATTTTTCTATGAACTAAGGTGATTGTGTATGATATTCTTGAATTTTATATGTTTTCTTTTCTTTCCTTTTCTTTTCTTCCCGATAAGGGGTGGAAATTGATTCCTCTAGCTACGATCCGGGTTACAGATTTGATTAGGGCTGTAAACGATTCGAACGAACTGAGCATTGCGTTGTTCAAGTTCGGTTCATTTAACTTGAACAACGCAAGACACGGACAACATGAATGTAATATTGATTTGTGGGTCAGTACTAGCTTAGCTCATAATATCTGACCAATTAGATTTAAGAGTTGCTAAATCAGTTTGCACAGAAAATTTATATAGGTTGTCTGATAAAAGATTTATCAATCTATAAGACCGCTAAATTCATAAATTATATCTTCACGAAACTCTTTGAAATTGGACGGATGCAACTAGAATTTAATGCAGTTCATGTCATAGAATTCAAATAGTGTGGAGTTCGTTTTGTCGGTTGCAGTTTCCTAGGAAGCTGCTGCACCTGAACGTAAAATAATTAAATAACCAACGTTGTGGTTTCGGATTCGAATTACACGGACAAGTATAACCAATAAAACATAAATAAGTCGGATGTGGTCTTTTTTAGAGTATGAATTGTATTTTTGTTAGTAAAGTTTTATGGACAATATAAATCGAAAACAGCACCTTAACAAAAAATAGTATATTCTAAAGTTTGTCTTTTTCAATAGATCAACAAGAAGTCAAATCCAAACCACGATTTATCGATATCAGAATTCGAATCTTCATCTTATGGTTTGCTGAATGCGATTACAAAATGTTTTTATGTGTTTGGTGTCGTTCAATAAGAAAAAAATATTTTGTGCTAGTAATTTCATTTTATTAGTTTGGTTTTTGTTATTTGATTGGTTAGTGATTTTTTTTTTTGTATTTTAAAGTTTTTACAATGTAATCAATCACTAATTACATTAATAGATAAAAATGATGATACATAACTAATGAGGTATATATCACTAGTCTTCAATAGTTAAAGCGCTCCTATATACTATTACAATGTCATCTATAGTTTTCCATTGTTTCCTTTATTTAGGTTGGGTTTAAACCGAAATGTCATAATTTTGAATATCAACTATAACAAAAACGTAATTACCAATTAGAAAAGCTTACAAAACACATATTATTTTTCTGTGAACATAATTAAGCTGATTGTGTATGATGTTCTTGAATTTTATGAGTTTTATTTCTTTTCTTTTCTGTCCCAATAAGAATTGATTCCTCGAGCTACGAAAGTGGTGGAAATTGATTCCTCGAGCTAGCTATGAAAAATGTGGATGTAAACTCAGAAATCTAATACACCCAGAACTCTTCTATCTTATGGCGACATATTCGTACTACTGTGCCATTACTTTGCTCCGGATTGGAGTCGTCTAACACATTAACCACGGACGGCCTAACTCAACCGAAATGGACTGCTACTAACTCAGGCCAATTTACAGTAGCGACCACATATCAAATTCAAGTATCTCAGACTCTTCCTCCGGCTACTAGCGAGTGGGACGCGCTTTGGCCGATGAAGGGACCATTGAGGTTGAACCTATTCCTATGGCAAGCCTACAACAACTTTCTTCCAACTGCAGAGCTACTGCACAGCCGGCATATTTTGCAAGAATCTCGGTGTAAGCTTTGTGGAAACCCAACCGAGAACGCGCTACATGCCCTTAGAGATTGTCACTGGGCACGGGCTATATTGGATTCGACTATTGCAACCGAGTGGCCAGCCGGATTTTTATGCTGAAGGAAATTGCAAGAAGTGGATATTAGATGGTGTAGATAACCCGCACACAGTTGGTACCACAGGTATGGAATGGAGATATATTTTCCGGACGACACTATATAAGATATGGCATTGGAGGAATCGAAGAGTCCATAACACTGATGATCAACCCCCACCCGCGTGGCGTGCCTGCAAAGAAAGTCTTGAGTATACTCATAAGCTTGCTCTATCTTTCTCGCTGTTAGATGTCAATACTTAATGTTAGTGATAGAGTTAGTTTGCATTCGGTGTAGATATGCGATGTACGAGACTTTATGATTTATTCATGTGAATAAAATGTTCCATTTCCCAAAAAAAAAAAAAACGTGCAGGTGTTTAGCAATATCGTGGTAGAGAATGTGGAGTCATTTTAGCATCTATAGTTAGTGGTGAGAGTACTTGCTACATAACTGTGAATGGAATTGGCTGATTCAAGAAGAATTTATAGATTTTTGTAGACATGATAATTTAATGATTACTTTTTAAGGTAGTTTTTAAGGAAAAAGAAAGACTATTGTTAGTTGCTCGTGTGATTTTCTACCTATAAAACCGCTGAGTAACGAAATTTCACATCGCTTACTTTGTGTTTGAAGCTCAAGGTTTTGGGTACAAATCTAGACTTAAGTTATTCTTAAAAATATATATATATAGGCGAAAGTTTATTTATGTATTTGTTGTAAATATAAAATTAGTTTTGGTTACTTGACAAGGATACTTTTCATAGGTTGTGACAAGTAAGGGGAATATAAGGTCACCATTGTCCATACTTTGTAGGTCTAGAAATTTTGAATTTGAATCTCTTCTCTAATTTTTTATTTTTTTAAAAAAATGTCACTATTACCCAAATTAGGATTGGGTGATTATTAAATAGGGCACGTAGCTTAGATTAGGGTTGACACATGTTGGATTGATATCCAAAATGGCAATATAAGGTTATTATTGTGTCATTAGTGTTTAACATGTTAATAGATATATGGAAACATATATTATGAGAAGACGTGAAAATTTAAATTACACAAGGTAATATGTTACGACTGTATACTTTTTCTTACTTTGATATTGGAGGCAGGAAAGCCGATTTCTCCAATGTATATCACATATGCCAAGTCTAAAATCAACAGCTAGAGAATGAGGTGTGCCAAACAGTAACCAAAACATATTGTGTCGTCTATATGCATATATATGCATATATGTAACGAGAGTTTTGATCACTGGTAGCTCACCGCACTCTCTGGCTCCTAATTTTTGACTGAGTTAAGGTGTGCTAACCATGATCAAAATTGTGCTGAGTGCGTATGTATGTGTATGTGCGTGTCTTAACATACGTACATAACTTGTGTACATACGTACAATTTATGTACATAAATTGTGTGAGTGCGTATGCATGTGTATGTGTGTCTCTACATACACATATATGTGAATGTGTGCATATGTGTATCTATATACACACATACATACATATATATGTATTTGTGTTTGAGTCTACACTCGTGTACACGTATGCATGTATAGGTCTAAAATTAGCAGCCAGAGCGTGAGGAGTGCTAACAGTGATCAATGAATACATATGTGTAGTACATACACCACACATACAATATATATGTGTGTGTGTACATATATGTATATATCAAGACCATAATCAGTGTAATTGTCTGTTTAAGTGTGTGCTTATGTATCTGTGTCTGCTCGTGCATGAGTGCACATGTGTACAAGGAAAGATTCCAACGATGGTGTGCAACTTGTTCGATTATTAACTTATTCAGATTTCAGAGACAGCTTTAATAATTATAAAAAAGAAAAGATCAAGTCTTTTCTACTAAAACCTCCAAAGAGCATGGCAAATAATCTTTTCGATTGTCGACATCACGTCAGACATATGATGAAGAAGATTTATCCGGTGTGGAAACTGTTAAACAATATTCTGAGGAAGATGACAAACAAACACGAAACAAATGCCGAGACGTGATGTGAATCACTGTCCTTAAAAGCAATTTCGCCTCCACCGGTGAGCAAGGTGAACTACAACGAATGCTTCCCAGGATTTAACGGCTTCCCTTTTTCCTTTGCTCTAGGAGAAAGAGAATAAACTTGCAAATTGAAGAGTCTAAAAGTAGAGGAGAAGAAGAAGAAGACTGCTGAAGAATTTCTGCACTTTTGAAAATCACAAGGGAAAACTTATATCTTTGCAAATAGTTAAGCCTTGTATATATAGGCTTTAGGGTAGTAGAAAACAACATTTTAAACTAGTTTCAGCAGTTTTCTAACCTCTCAAGCCCGTTGAATAACGTTCACAATCGAAGGGAGATGAACCTTGGATTAAAAGTTGCATCACACAGTGAAAAGTTCTGTCTGTTGGACATCGATCGATCACATCGATCGATCGATGTCACTTCGATCGATCGATGTGATCGATCGAAGTCTGACAGAGACTTCACTTTCTTTACTGTCCTACATCGATCGATCGATGTCACATCGATCGATCGATGTGATAGATCGAAGTTGGACAGTAAACTTCAGCAAGCCTCAGACCCATGTAGATCTCTAACGTCGATCGATCGATGTACATCGATCGATCGAAGTGAGAGATCGATGTCCAACAGAGGCTCTTTCAGCTTTATCCACTTCACATTAATCTCCCGAACGATCTCATACGTGTTCTATATAAGTTTGGAGCATACGAAAAGGAACTTTAACGTCCTTTTTCCAACAATCCCCCACATGATCCAAACTTATATACAAACTCTCTTGAACGTTAAACAACTAACCTCTCTACTTTTAACGAAGACAAAGACACTTAATGGACAATGACTTTCGTCTTGAATTGCCACTTAGTTCAAGAAGAAGCATATAAACGGAAATAAGATGACAAAAGTCTTGAATCTTATTTCACTATTGTTTATATAAACTTACAACTGACATGTCCTTGACTAGCTTCAGGCAAGTTCGCGGTTTGGTGCGATATCGGCCATGCACCCAGTCCCAGGTTTTCATAAGAGCTCTAGTGAGTTGTTCCAAACTCTCATAGGAAGCGGCACCACCTCCACTCTTATATAGGTGATGTTCATCAAGTGTGTACTGCGCACACCATCATACAACATGACTATGAACTTCATTAAGAGATTCTAAAAATCTCACCCTCCACAATTTGCAGTAAGTACTATCTTTAACAACACCATAGGAAGGGACTAATGATAGTACTTGTAGAACTTTTATATGACTTGTTTTTACCACATTGAACCCCGTTCGTAGGATCTCTACTAATAGTGGGTTGGGTTGCCGTCATACAAAGTTCACAACAATGGAACCAGTCCCATTCCCCTCGATGCTTGTTGGACTAACTTCTTATTTAGTCCTTTAGTCAAGGGATCTGCCAGATTTAACTCGGATCTTACAAACTCCAAGTTAATCACCCCTGAACTAATCAAATCCCGCACAATATTGTGTCTCAATCTGATATGCCGGCTCTTTCCATTATAGATCTTATTCTTTGCTCGAGCGATCGCTACCTGAGAATCACAACGTATAGAAACAGAAGGCATTGGGTTATGCCACAAAGGAATATCAAGCAATAAATTCCTTAACCATTCAGCTTCAGATGCAGCAAGTTCTAAAGCTATAAATTCTGATTCCATAGTTGATTTTGCTATACATGTTTGTTTAGAAGATTTCCATGATATGGCTCCACCACCTAAAGTGAACACATAACCATTTGTCGAATTAATCTCATCATTATCAGACACCCAATTAGCATCACAGAAACCTTCTAAAACTGCTGGAAAATCATTATACATAAGACAAAGATCCATTGTTCCTTTGATATATCTCATTAATCTTTTTAAAGCCATCCAATGTTCACTACTTGGATTATGAGTATATCTTGCTAGCCTATTCACTGCATACGCTATATCAGGTCTTGTGCAGTTCATTAAATACATAACACTTCCAATGATTCTAGCATACTCGACTTGTGAAACACTATTATTTCTATTCTTCTTTAAGTGAACTGCTGAATCATACGGCGTACTTACGGGCTTAACATCAAATAAATTAAATCGTTTCAACATTTTCTCAACATAATGAGATTGTGACAAAGCATAACCCCCACAATTCTCGACTAACTTTAAACCAAGTATTAAATCAGCCTTACCCATATCTTTCATATCAAAAACGGAGGATAAGAATGATTTAGTACTATTCACAACATCCATGTTATTCCCGAAAATCAACATGTCATCAACATATAAGCATACAATGACACAACCAGAATTTTCTACTTTGCTATAAATACAACGATCACTTTCATTCACAACATAACCGTTGGAAATCATAGCATTATCAAACTTTTCATGCCACTGCTTAGGGGCTTGTTTAAGGCCATACAAAGACTTCTTAAGTCTACATACCTTATGTTCTTGACCTTGAACAATCATACCCTCCGGTTGATGCATATATATCTCTTCATCTAGATCACCATTCAAAAAGGCCGTTTTAACATCCATTTGGTGTATCACCAACTTGTTAATGGAAGCTAAAGCCACTAACACTCTTATAGACGTTATCCTCGCTACCGGTGAATATGTATCGAAATAGTCTATACCCTCTTGTTGGGTAAACCCCTTGGCAACTAGCCTCGCCTTGAATTTGTCTATAGACCCATCAGCTTTTAGTTTCTTTCTAAACACCCATTTACAACTTATAGGCTTACACCCTCTTGGCAACTCTACTAGTTCCCAAGTGTTATTACTAAGAATTGACTCAAACTCACTATTAATGGCTTCTTTCCAAAACTTAACATCTATGGAACACATAGCCTCTTTATACGTCTTCGGATCTTCTTCCAAAATAAAAGCAGAGATAAAATCATCTCCAAAAGACTTTTCAACCCTTTGCCTTTTGCTTCTTCTAGGCATAGAAACAATTTCATCTTTAGCTCTACTGCTAGACTCACCAAGATCACAACTAGATCTAGTTTCCTTGTCTTTTTTCATTGGAAACTCATGTTCAAAAAATTCTGCATCCTTAGACTCTAAAATCACACCATTATCTAAGGTCATAAATCTATATGCAGCACTATTCAATGCATATCCTACAAAAACACAATCTCTAGTTTTAGAACCAATTTTATTCCTTTTGAACTCAGGAATTCCAACTTTGGCCAAGCACCCCCACACTTTCAAATAATTCAAGTTGGGTGCATAGCCTTTCCAGAGTTCATATGGCGTCAAACTGGTTTTCTTATGAGGAATTCTATTAAGAATATAGCATGCTGAAAGAATAGCCTCACCCCACATGTTACTAGGCAATCCGGAACTCAAGAGCATCGTATTCATCATATCCTTAAGTGTCCTATTCTTTCTTTCAGCAATGCCATTGGATTGAGGAGTATATGGAGGTGTAAACTCATGTATAATACCATTATCTTCGCAAAACTTTTGTAAAGATAAGGTACTATACTCACCTCCTCTATCCGATCTTACCTTTTTAATCCTTTTGTCTAGTTGGTTCTCAACTTCATTTTTATATTTGATAAACATACTTTCCGCCTCATCCTTGTTACTAAGCAAGTAAACCTTAGTAAACCTAGAAAAATCATCTATGAAGGTAATGTAGTACCGTTTACCACCTTTACTCATCACACTTTTAAAATCTCCTAAATCACTGTGAATCAATTCCAATTTCTCGGTTGTTCTATTTACCGACTTGAAGGGTTTCTTATGATGTTTCCCTTCAACACAATAATGACACTTGGTTAAACTATTCTCATTATTTAACTCAATTAAATTGGTATTCTTCAACCTTCTAATTGCATCTGCATTAACGTGACCTAGTCTAGCATGCCATAAATCAAAGGAATCAACTATATACACAGAACTAGATGCAATCTTATTACTCAAACATACAGCATCAAGTACAAATAAACCACCCGAAGAAAAACCTTTCCCAATAAACTCCCCACTCCTAGATAACACCAGTTTATCGGAATCAAAAACAAGCTTAATATTAGCCTTGTTCAGAAGTGCTCCAGAAATCAGATTCCTCCGAATGGTAGGAACATGTAGCACATTGCTCAACTCCAGCCTTTTACCCGAAGTCAACTTGAGGAGCACTTTCCCTTTCCCGATAACTCGGGTCGCTCGTGCATCCCCAAGGAAAACTTGGTCTCCACTATCTATCTCTTGATATTCAAGAAATAGATCTCTGCTGGTTGCAATATGTCTGGTGGCTCTAGTGTCCACCACCCATTCTGTTGCACCTCCGACAAGGTTTACCTCGTCGACGACGACTGCAGCGATTGTTTCATTCTGAGTGTCTGAACGTCCTTCAACAAGATTAGCTTGTCCGCTTGACTGTCCTTTTCGCTTGTTGCAGAAGAACGCCTTGTGACCTAGCTTTCCACAAACCCAACATGCACCCTTTGGCTTTGCTTTGAATTGTCTCAGTGATTTGACTTTACCTGTAGCCTTATTAGACTGGAACTTTGGTTTCTTCGCTACGTGTTCGACGACGTTGGCTTTGACTTGACCTTCATCTCCGCTCGCATCTTCAAGCCTGTTGTTATCCTCTATATGGATATGCTTGATAACACTATCCATAGAGAGTTTCGTATCATCATGCTTGCCCCTCTTCTTGTAATTGTTCCACGAGGAAGGAAGCTTTTCGATTAAAGCAGCAGCTTGGAAGGTTTCATCAATCTTGATCCCTTCCTGTTCAATATTATCCACCAGTTGTTGAAACTGATGAATCTGATCGTTGATCGATATGTGGTCAACCATTTGAAACTTGAGAAACTCGCTGACCACATATTTCCTTTTCCCTGCATCTTCAGAACCATATTTATTCTGAAGGGCTTTCCAAATTTCTTTCGCTGATTGAAATTTGACATAAATATCAAACAGCGAATTAGAAAGAAAATGAAGAATATGTCCTCTGCATGTAACATTGTCTGCATCAAACTTGAGTGCTTCTCCATCTTCAGTAGGTCTCTCCTTTGTCAGAACGTAGGAGACAGACAGCATCTCAAGGAAGAAGAGAACCTTTGCAGACCATCTTTTAAAGAACTTCCCATCAAAAGGCTCCAGTTTTGACATATCGGGAACAACAGATTGTTTGGATGCCATCTCGAAATTGCTTTTAAGATTGTTAAACAATATTCTGAGGAAGATGACAAACAAACACGAAACAAATGCCGAGACGTGATGTGAATCACTGTCCTTAAAAGCAATTTCGCCTCCACCGGTGAGCAAGGTGAACTACAACGAATGCTTCCCAGGATTTAACGGCTTCCCTTTTTCCTTTGCTCTAGGAGAAAGAGAATAAACTTGCAAATTGAAGAGTCTAAAAGTAGAGGAGAAGAAGAAGAAGACTGCTGAAGAATTTCTGCACTTTTGAAAATCATAAGGGAAAACTTATATCTTTGCAAATAGTTAAGCCTTGTATATATAGGCTTTAGGGTAGTAGAAAACAACATTTTAAACTAGTTTCAGCAGTTTTCTAACCTCTCAAGCCCGTTGAATAACGTTCACAATCGAAGGGAGATGAACCTTGGATTAAAAGTTGCATCACACAGTGAAAAGTTCTGTCTGTTGGACATCGATCGATCACATCGATCGATCGATGTCACTTCGATCGATCGATGTGATCGATCGAAGTCTGACAGAGACTTCACTTTCTTTACTGTCCTACATCGATCGATCACATCGATCGATCGATGTCACTTCGATCGATCGATGTGATAGATCGAAGTTGGACAGTAAACTTCAGCAAGCCTCAGACCCATGTCGATCTCTAACGTCGATCGATCGATGTACATCGATCGATCGAAGTGAGAGATCGATGTCCAACAGAGGCTCTTTCAGCTTTATCCACTTCACATTAATCTCCCGAACGATCTCATATGTGTTCTATATAAGTTTGGAGCATACGAAAAGGAACTTTAACGTCCTTTTTCCAACAGAAACTGTCTGGTCGATTTTGTTTATGTTTACGGTGACTAGTTAGCTTCTGATCTTTTTGATCGAGAAAGGTAAATTTTAGGACTGTGATAACTTCGCTGAGTCTCACGTTTCGTTGGCTAGACTATTGATCACGAATATGATGCTTTGAGGCTGTTTTATTGGTCACGAATATGTTGTTTTGAGGCTGTTTTTTTCCTGTTTGAGATTGTTAGTGCTAAGTTGTTTTGATTTGTGGTTGATTTGTGTTTCAATTTTATGTTCTGGTCGTGCTCTTGAACGAGAAGGTTTTCAGTGTTGTTTCGGTTAAGGTTGTTCGTGCATGTTCTGTTGGCTTGGTTTTGCGCGACTAAGTTGTCGTTTTTGGTCTTAGCCGTTCGGCCAGAAAAGATATAAGCCAATGATGATATGGTTCTGAGTCCTAAAACTAACACGTTTTGATAGCTTGTTGAATGTAGATTTCGTAAATGAAAATCGTATTTCACTAATTCTCACATATGGTTACAATTACCTATGTATAGTGCAAAGATAGTTCTCCTTATAGAAAGTAATAAAACATACAATGAATTTGATGACTTGGCAAATATTCTATTTTCTATCTTACAATGATATGATTAGATTGTGGTATATTTGTGAACAAAATATATATAATATTTCAGACAAATTTTCAATTAATTATTTAGTTATCAAGACTTCATGTATCGAAAAGTTTTCATTATGGGCATGCTGTTCTTAAAGCTTTTGATGCATGATACTGTTGGAGAAAATGAGGAAAGTTGGAAAACTTTGGGAAGTGGGTTTGTCAAAAGTTGACAACCACCATACTTTGAGCTTAATTATGATTAGTGTTCGTTAATCAAAAACGAAAATTAATAATTTCTAAATTATCTACGTGACAAGTAGATGACTTTAGGCTTTTGAATCACTCGATTCCGATACCGGGTGAATGAGAAATTAATGCTCAAAGTTGGAGTAAAATTGGAAGGAAAATGGAAAAAGTGGTGATGTGGCCTCATGAGGAGTGAACACATCACCCTTTAAGTGGAATACCACATTGGTCACTTGGGATGAAAGAGCCACCATATAAGTTACAAGTTGGAGCTTTCTAAAATGTGCCCTTGGGCATGAGAAGTTTTCTGACAGAGTCAGGACGCAGCTCAGGCAAGGTTCACCACACACGCGCGCGCCGCCGCCCGCCCGTCCGGCCGGCTCGGCTCGTGCTCTGGCTCGTGGCTCGTGGCTCGTGGCTCGTCCGCCCGGTTCTTATCTTTTTGGAGAAATTTTCTTTTATTTTTTTTCCAGAAAAATAAATTAAGTGATCCAACGGTTGAAATTTTTTGATCATAACCGTTGCAAGATCTAACGGTTGTGGATCGTTGTCTACGCGGATCATGATCCAACGGCTGAGATCGTATCTGCCAACGGTTTATGATCTAACGGTTTATGATCTACGGTTTATCAACGCGGATCATGATCCAACGGCTGAGATCGTATCTGCCAACGGTTTATGATCTAACGGTTTATGATCTACGGTTTATCAACGGTTACGATAAACCGCTACGGTTTACGATAAACCGCTACGGTTTACGATAAACCGCTACGGTTTTTTGATAAACCGCTACGGTTTTCTGATAAACCGCTACGGTTTATCATCCAACGTCCAAGATCGAAAACCGTCAGATCCGACGGTCCACGTTTAAAACCGTCGATCTAACGGTTGTGGATGAAAACCGTTTGATCCGACGGCTGCGGTTTAATCTGGAGATTAACCGCCATTTCCTTCCCGCCTATAAAACGCCTCCTTCTCCAGCCTTTCAAAACATAGACTGCTCTCTGCGTTTTTCACTGTTGTTTTCTCCTGCTATTTTCGTTTTTTGCATACTGTTGTTGCGTTGTTGTTCCAGTCCAGTTCGTCGAGAAATCAGAGTATTCCACAGGTTCGTCGAGTTCTTTACGTAGCTGTGCCGCCTCGTATGAACAGTTGCCCGTTGTATCCTGGGAGACGTTTGCTGTTTTCGGTTGGGCACTTTGTACCGGAGCAAATCGTCTTAAGGACAGAGTCCTTAGACTCGCCTCGGTTCTGCTTGCATTTTGTTAGTTTACACAATCGCACACTGTACACTGCAGTTGATTACAGTATCTAACATTCTTAAGACGATTTGTATTTTTATATATACTGTAATTTGTTTCGTGTTGCGATCACAGTTTCTGTTAATACGAAACTGATCCGTTTCGTGTTTTGTTTCTGTATTGCATTCCACAGAATCTGAAATGGAGAACGAAAGTTCGAACTCCTTCAATGGCGTGCACCTTGGTCCGTCCGAGGAAGTGAACACTGCTGTTCCAGTTGCACCCGCTGCCGTTCCTGCTCCTGTTCCGGTTGCTGGACAGGTTGAGAAACCAGAGAAGTTTGGAGGCAGTTACTTTAAACGTTGGCAGCAGAAGATGCTGTTCTTTTTGACAACTCTGGGGCTGGCCAAAATGCTGACCGAGGATCCTCCAGTGGTGATACCAGTCGAGGATCAAAACGTGAATATGCAGAATAGCTTGATGGCTGAAGCATGGAAATATAGTGATTATGTCTGTTTGAGTCACATTTTAAGTTGTCTTGATAATACTTTGTATGGACTGTATAGTACCTTTAAGACTGCAAAATCTTTATGGCAGGCTTTAGACAAAAAATACAGGACAGAGGATGCTGGTGCGAAGAAATTTATCATTGGTAAATTTCTTGATTTTAAGATGACTGATTCTAAAACTGTTGTTTCTCAGATTGAGGAACTTCAGATGTTAGTGGCTGAAATGGAAGAAGAGGGTATGTCCCTTAGTGAATCTTTCCTTGTTGCTGCTGTAATTGAGAAGCTACCTCTTTCGTGGAGGGAATTCAGGAGCTATCTCAAACATAAGCGAAAGGAGATGTCCTTGGAAGATCTGATTGTTCGGTTGCGTATCGAAGAAGACAATCGCAGATCTGAGAAGAAATTTGCTCAATTTTCTGGTCAGGCAAAGGCTCATGTCGCAGAGGCGACGAAGAAAAAGAAAGGCAAGTTGGGTGTGAACAACAAAGGCAAAGAGATCGCCAAAAAGTTCACAGGTAAGTGCTACAATTGTGGCATTCAGGGGCACCGGAGCAGTGACTGTCGCAAGCCAAAGAAAAGGCAAGAGAAAGCGAAGGCGAACCTGGTTGGCGCAATGGAAGATCTGGATCTTTGTGCTGTTGTGAGTGAATGCAACATTGTGGGAAATCCGCACGCATGGTGGCTTGACACTGGAGCTACGAGACATGTTTGTGCAAACAAGGCAATGTTCACAGAATACAAGCCCGTTGATGGTGCACAGCTTTACATGGGAAATGATGCTTCGTCAAAGATTGAAGGTGAAGGAAATGTTGTTTTGAAGTTGACTTCTGGAAAGTTTCTGACTCTGCAGAATGTTCTGCATGTTCCTGATATTAGGAAGAATTTGATTTCTGGCGCTTTGATGGTGATGCATGGGTTTAGACTTGTGTTAGAGTCTAACAAAGTTATCATTACTAAGAATGGGTTGTACTTGGGAAAGGGGTACTTGGTAGACAGAATGTTTAAGTTAAACGTTATGACCATTGTACCTAAGAAGGAAAAAGTTGTGCTCGTAGTGGCTAATGAAAATGCATCTACTTCTGCTTATATGATTGAGTCTTCTTGTTTATGGCATTTACGTTTGGGACACGTTAATTACAAATCAATTCAAAGAATGATAAATCTTGATTTGTTGCCTAAACTGAATATGACTAAGAAAAAATGTCAAGTTTGCGTTGAAGCGAAAATAACTAAGGCTCCTTTTCCTTCGATTGAAAGAAACAATGAAACGTTAGATTTAATTCATACAGATGTGTGTGATTTAAAGTTTGTGCAAACAAGAGGTGGTAAAAAGTACTTTGTAACTTTTATTGACGATTGCACTAGATACTGTTATGTTTATTTGCTAAGTAGCAAAGATGAGGCCGTTAATGCTTTTAAGGATTATAAGAATGAAGTTGAAAATCAACTTAGCAAACGAATTAAGATAATTCGTAGTGATAGAGGTGGCGAATATGATGCACCGTTTAATGAATTTTGTTCAGAACATGGCATTATTCATCAAACGACTGCGCCATACTCACCTCAATCCAATGGTATTGCTGAACGCAAGAATCGAACTCTTAAAGAGATGATGAATGCTATGTTGATAAGTTCGGGTTTACCTCAGAACTTGTGGGGGGAAGCAATCCTCTCTGCCAATGTCATTCTAAATAGAATTCCATCTAAAAAGATGGATAAGACCCCTTATGAACTTTGGAAAGGTTATAAACCTAGTTTCAAATACTTAAAAGTGTGGGGGTGTCTGGCTAAGGTAGCAGTACCTAAACCAAGACAAGTCAGAATAGGGCCCAAAACAATTGATTGTATATTTATAGGATATGCAACAAACAGTAGTGCATATCGATTCTTGGTGCACAAGTCTGACATCCCTGACATACATGAAAATGTTGTCATGGAGTCAAGAAATGCAGTGTTTTTTGAAGACGTCTTTCCAAAGAAAGATAGAAATGATAAAGAAGCCAGTACGAGTAAGCGAACTCGGGATACAACGACTCAAGAAATTGACGAACCCCGTCAAAGCAAACGAGCCAAAATACCGACATCATTTGGACCAGATTTTCTAACCTACATGGTAGAGAATGAGCCAAGGACCTTTTCAGAGGCGATGTCAACACCAGAAGCTTCATTCTGGAAAGAGGCAATCAACAGTGAGATAGAATCAATTCTTCAAAATCACACTTGGGAGCTGGTCAATCTTCCACCAGGAAGTAAACCACTCGGATGCAAGTGGATTTTCAAGAAGAAGTTAAAAGAAGATGGATCTATCGACAAATACAAAGCGCGTTTGGTAGCCAAAGGTTATCGGCAAAAAGAAGGGTTTGATTTCTTTGACACTTACTCACCAGTGACAAGGATTACATCAATCAGAGTGCTAGTCGCGATTGCATCAGTCTATAACTTAGAAATCCATCAGATGGATGTTAAAACGGCTTTTCTAAACGGTGATTTGGAGGAGGAGATATACATGGAACAACCAGAAGGGTTTGTTGTGCCAGGACAAGAGAAGAAAGTTTGTAAACTTGTTAAGTCTTTGTACGGACTTAAACAAGCACCAAAACAATGGCACTTGAAGTTTGATCAAGTAATGATGACAAACGGCTTTAGGATCAACGAGTGTGACAAGTGTGTTTACATCAAAAACACATTTAATGCCTATGTGATAGTATGTCTCTATGTAGATGACATGTTAATCATGGGCAGTACTCGTGACATCATCTTGAATACCAAGAATATGTTAACACGGAATTTTGACATGAAGGATATGGGGGTTGCCAATGTTATCCTAGGAATCAAGATTTCAAGGGTAACTGAAGGATTGATCATGTCACAAAGTCATTATATTGAGTCTGTTCTCAAACGATTCAATATGTTTGATGCAAAACCAGTAAAAACCCCGCTTGACTTAAGTATGCACTTAAGGAAGAACCGAGGTGAACCAGTAGCTCAATTGAAGTACTCACAAGTGATTGGAAGTCTAATGTACATAACGAACTGTACAAGACCAGACTTAGCTTGTTCAGTAAACAAATTGAGCAGGTTTACCAGTAATCCAAGTGAAGATCACTGGAAAGCTCTAAATAGAGTAATGAGGTACCTCAAGTACACAATGAATCTTGGATTACACTATACAAGATATCCAGCAGTATTGGAAGGATACTGTGACGCAAACTGGATATCAGATTGTAAAGATTCTAAATCCACCAGTGGATACTTATTTACTGTAGGTGGTGGTGCTGTGTCATGGAAGTCTACAAAGCAAACATGCATAGCTCGGTCAACTATGGAAGCTGAGTTTATAGCACTCGATAAAGCTGTGGAAGAAGCTGAATGGCTTCGAAATTTCCTAGAAGACATTCCATGCTGGCCTAAGCCAATCGCTCCTATAAGCATACACTGTGACAGTCAGTCAGCTATAGGACGAGCTCAAAGCAGCATCTATAATGGTAAGTCACGACACATACGTCGGAGACATAATACCATTAAGCAGTTGATCTCTAATGGCGTGATTTCCATTGATTACGTAAAATCAAAGGAGAATCTTGCGGATCCGCTTACAAAAGCTTTGCCTAGAGATCAAATGTCAAAGTTGACAAACGGAATGGGACTTAAGCCTACAAAGCATGAATCTTTGTAACGGTAACCCAACCTTGTTGACTGGAGATCCCAGAATCTAGGTTCAATGGGAAAACTAAGTTATAAGGATTCAGTTAGCACTTACTCATTCCGTTAAATAAAAGTGCTGTCTGCAGAGAAATGAGGGTAAGCTGATGCTTTTAATGATGTCCTATATCTTGATAAATCAAGTGGGGTATGGCAGAATACTCTTGATAGGAATCACCTATGTAAGTGTGAAGTGGGGCCGCTTCTATGAGAATTCTGAGAGGCAAGAATTCTCTAATACACTTTCTGAAACCAGGTTGTTCATGGCCAAAATGAACACAACCATGAGAACCAATAAGGGGTGTCAAAGGAAATGTTGTGTGAGTATCATTGTCTAGGTTCACAATAAAGGCTGATAGTTCAAGACATCAGGTCACTAACCAGCTGAGTGGATCCGATGGTATATCACTAAGAAAGGTTCAAAGCCAGAAGCTACCTCTTCTGATGCAACATATCCTTGTCTGATTTCTCGATAGAGTCTGCATCTGCATCTGCATTAATTTTCATTCATGTGGGGGATTGTTGGAGAAAATGAGGAAAGTTGGAAAACTTTGGGAAGTGGGTTTGTCAAAAGTTGACAACCACCATACTTTGAGCTTAATTATGATTAGTGTTCGTTAATCAAAAACGAAAATTAATAATTTCTAAATTATCTACGTGACAAGTAGATGACTTTAGGCTTTTGAATCACTCGATTCCGATACCGGGTGAATGAGAAATTAATGCTCAAAGTTGGAGTAAAATTGGAAGGAAAATGGAAAAAGTGGTGATGTGGCCTCATGAGGAGTGAACACATCACCCTTTAAGTGGAATACCACATTGGTCACTTGGGATGAAAGAGCCACCATATAAGTTACAAGTTGGAGCTTTCTAAAATGTGCCCTTGGGCATGAGAAGTTTTCTGACGGAGTCAGGACGCAGCTCAGGCAAGGTTCACCACACACGCGCGCGCCGCCGCCGCCGCCCGCCCGTCCGGCCGGCTCGGCTCGTGCTCTGGCTCGTGGCTCGTGGCTCGTGGCTCGTGGCTCGTGGCTCGTCCGCCCGGTTCTTATCTTTTTGGAGAAATTTTCTTTTATTTTTTTTTTCCAGAAAAATAAATTAAGTGATCCAACGGTTGAAATTTTTTGATCATAACCGTTGCAAGATCTAACGGTTGTGGATCGTTGTCTACGCGGATCATGATCCAACGGCTGAGATCGTATCTGCCAACGGTTTATGATCTAACGGTTTATGATCTACGGTTTATCAACGCGGATCATGATCCAACGGCTGAGATCGTATCTGCCAACGGTTTATGATCTAACGGTTTATGATCTACGGTTTATCAACGGTTACGATAAACCGCTACGGTTTACGATAAACCGCTACGGTTTACGATAAACCGCTACGGTTTTTTGATAAACCGCTACGGTTTTCTGATAAACCGCTACGGTTTATCATCCAACGTCCAAGATCGAAAACCGTCAGATCCGACGGTCCACGTTTAAAACCGTCGATCTAACGGTTGTGGATGAAAACCGTTTGATCCGACGGCTGCGGTTTAATCTGGAGATTAACCGCCATTTCCTTCCCGCCTATAAAACGCCTCCTTCTCCAGCCTTTCAAAACATAGACTGCTCTCTGCGTTTTTCACTGTTGTTTTCTCCTGCTATTTTCGTTTTTTGCATACTGTTGTTGCGTTGTTGTTCCAGTCCAGTTCGTCGAGAAATCAGAGCATTCCACAGGTTCGTCGAGTTCTTTACGTAGCTGTGCCGCCTCGTATGAACAGTTGCCCGTTGTATCCTGGGAGACGTTTGCTGTTTTCGGTTGGGCACTTTGTACCGGAGCAAATCGTCTTAAGGACAGAGTCCTTAGACTCGCCTCGGTTCTGCTTGCATTTTGTTAGTTTACACAATCGCACACTGTACACTGCAGTTGATTACAGTATCTAACAGATACAACCATGTAAAGGCATTAAGAATTCATGCAATGATGGCATGTGAAAACCCTTTTGTCATAAAAAATCAAAATTGTGCCACATTAATGAAACAGTTTGATAAGAATCTAGGAATCATCAAGATGATGGATCATGTCATTGCATAACGGTAGCCATGTGTGCCATGTTACTCCCATATGTTGCTTTCTTTATTATGTCATAGTCCCGATTAGCAAAATATGGATCTCCAACTATTTTGTCGGCCATAATAAAAGTTGATATAACAGATTTCAAACAACTATATTTGATACTCCTGCTTTTATTTCAAAAGAAATAATACTTTTGATATGCTGTGACTAATAATTAATATTCTTTGGTGCCACCATCTAATTGTTGTATCACTTGCTCCAACGTTTTCATCAAGGAATAATGGAATATTAATATTCTTTTTTATTTTACTATTTTTAGCATTTCTTTATCTGATCAATCTCGCGATTCTTTCGTGTCATAGTTTTCCAGTTATTCCAGGAGGAATAGCACACAGAAAAATATGTTTAAAATGGTTGCAGCTTCTGAGGCTCATAAAAGAATCGGGTTGTAAGTGTTTCGTTTGAAGGCAAGACAACGACGAAAACATTACCTCATCACCTTGGAAGTTTTTGTCTTTGTCGGATATGAAGGGTCGGATGTTCGCAACTATATTCATGTGTTAGAAGCGCACAGAGATTGTTTACCGATGACACATAATGAAGATTGTGTCAAGATGTGTCGATCAACTGGTACTTCACGATATAATAAACGCAGTCAATTTAGTAAGTTATTTTGCTTTATCCTATCATATGACGAAATCAAAGAAGAGAGTGTCGTTAACTCTATTAGAAATTGAAAAAGTTTGAAGGCAAGACAAGGTCATTAATACGCGGGAACCTGTAATTTTTGCATAGTTTGTATGAAATATGTATTTAAATAGGACAAGTAATTGTGTTTTATATTAGTCAGCTAAGCGTCATTTGGTGAGGTCTATGCACAGCCATACCATCTCTTTTTTGTTACGATATTCACACATCTAATTTTTATTTTATGAAAAACTTATATGTGCATACATATACAAATAAAAGTACTACATATTTGTTGACTTTCTTTCAAAACAATGCTAAATTTTAGGATTTGACATTTCTGCTTAATTTTAGGGTAGTCATTGAGTAAATTCAAATAGTTATTTAACCATCAATAAAAACAATAATAATTATTGGCGGGTCTTTTATATTACACTTTTATGATTGACACATGTGAATTACTTTTTATTTCATTGATTTATAAATATTTACTAATTATCTATTGAAATTTGTGTGGATAAATTACATGGAGGTCCATTTGTGCCGTCCGGACATATTGAAGCAAAACGCGTTAGGCGAGGACGGCGGTGGGACCAAACAATTTTGTCAGCTTGCGTCGGTGTGGTTGACGGGCGTTTTGCTGAAGGAACTAGCTTCGGATGGGATCATGCAAGACAAACAATGAGGTTAAAATTGAGTCCACGAATCTGGTGTGTCACCACGTGTATCATTCTTCATCTATAAAAAAGGTTTTTTTTATTTTTTAAATAAGTCAAACGGGACACGTGATGCTACCGGATTCGTGGCCTCATTTTTGACCTTATTGTTTGATTGCAGGATCCGATCCGAGCTTCGTCTGCTTACATTGTCCTATACATTTTGGTACCGGAAGGAAAAAAGAAAAATATAAAAAGGCTGATGTGGTAGTCTAATCAATTACGAATGGTCCTTCTTTTACTCTTTTGTCCTCCTTATTTTCTTGTTTTCTTTTTTATTTAAGTCGCAGCTGAAATAAAAAGTTGTCATTATGAAAGTGAAATTATTCTACATGGAGGATTGCATCTAAGATCTGAAGAAAATGTCATTCTTTGACCTGAAGGTCTACATTTCAAGAAGCATTGTAGAAGATGCACATCAGGAACTTAACGGTCTTTTAGATTGGATGACGACTTATGCAATGACTTACACAAGAAGTTCCCTGCAAAATAGAACTTCGGTACAACAACAGTAGAACATCCACACTGTATGTGTCCCTGGATTTCAAATTCATTCTAAATCTCTGATTGCAAATGTGTCAGTTTTGACTGTTAAATCAACTTTCTCCTCCTTCAAAAGAAAAAGAAAAAGGGGGAAAAAGACTTTCTACTTTTTTAGTTTATTCTAATCCTTTTCTTTGATGAGGGGGTGGGTTCTCCCCCCATCTGTACCAGAGACTCTTTAGCCAGGTGGGATGTAAATCGAGGGATGTGCTTCACCGACAGCCCTACAAAGGGAGAGGACACACGAGACTCAGCCAACCCAGAGGCAACCTTTGTAATATTTCAACAAGGATTGTCTCCACACGGACTCGAACTCGGGACGTCGGGGTTCTAGCCCTAATCACCTTTGCCACTTACGGACTATGCCCCTGGGGGCTATTCTAATCCTTTTCGACAAGGCTTTAAATATAAATCGCATGCACTGGAGGGTTTCGGGGTAAGTTAACCTCCTAAAAATATTTATATTCTACTTAAATTTTCAATAGACCAAAACATGTGATTTTTAAAACTTATAGATGTAAATTCTTCATTTTCTGACAGTTAGAAAGGAAAAAATAGGAACAAAGATAGAGAACGAAAATAATACAAGTCCATTGGCTACACTGCTTTTCTCGTATAGGCTAGGTCAACCACATATTAAACATTCTTAGATTGGCTCAGCTCCTCGTACCATTAGAATCACTTATCCTACTTATAATTTTGTATTATATGCTTTCTGACATAGTTTTCGACTCAATTTTTTTGTATCATACTTTTTATATTAAAAAGAATTCAAAAAAATGACAATATTTGTAAAACTGATTGTCCCACATAATTTAAATCAAATCAAGTCAAATATCAATAAACAGTGGAATATATTCGTCAGCACGTCTTGTATGCGCGCTTGGGTGGATTTAAACCTCACAAAGAATTTGGCTTGTCAAGTAGGTGAGGTTCGATGGGATTATTTGTTTCGGGAGGCGGCATATGGAATTTGGTTTTGGCGCAATGGAGTCATACACGGTCGGTTGGAGGATCGAGCACCCTCCTGGAAATTTGCAAAGGACGTTGTTATTAGAGTTAGACAGACACAGCTTGCTTTTGGGATTGATTGTGTCAATCCACACATGGATCTTAGATAGAATTATTAGTAGCTTATCACACGGTGTTGTAAACTTTTGGACTGGTTAGTCATACTAATGAAAATCGATCCTTTGGGGAAAAAAAATATCAATAAACAGAAGTTTTTTGTAAATTAAAATTTCATGTATAAACCAAGAATTACGAATTAGAAACAAAAACTGCAAACAAAATAAACAGTGACAAGTGTAAGTGGTTTGGAGAATATAAAACCAAGCTTCTTCTACGTCTATGAACTGAATATTTTTATTGGCAGGCCATGTTGATCCCGATTTCTCATTTACTTTTCTTCATTTTGACCTCATTTCAAGATGTTGCAGGAAATCTAATGTTCGGGAGAACTTCCTTCACAATGCTTTGCTCTTCTCTTTGAATTGCTCGGTAAAATTTTTGGTTTTTTTTCTTCCAAATTGAGTAAACAACGCAGTTAATGCGAAGAACAGGAGGCCTTTTTTTTTGGAATTTGGAGTACCTGGTGTTTTTCCGAAGAAAGGATCGATTTCATTGATAAATAACAGAATTTACAACGTCCATAAAAAAGCAAAAAGACCTAACTAAATAGGTACACATGCGTCCCCTATACATAAAGCACTATCAAGGTCTTGAACCCTCCTAATCGCCTCCCTAACAAAAATCCCCGGTGGCTTTAGAGTATCCACGTGATTATGTGACACCCTATTACGCCAAAACCAAATGCCCCTAGTCACCTCACGAAACATATATTTCCACACGACAGGACTATCCCTTCTTCCAAAAACATGCACCATATTAATATCAACCCATTGCTTAGTCGTTTGAGGCCTACAAAATATTTCCCATTTCCTTGCATCCACGATCATTCTCCATATACTTGAAGCCCAATTACAATCCCGCACGTCATGCAACTTACTCGCGCCATTTCCCCCGCACATTGAACAAAGTGCGTCGACACTTATGTGACGCCGTAGCAAAAATTGCGTTGTTGGTAATACATCAAGTCTAAGTCTCCACATGAACAGACACTCCCTATATGGTCCTTTCATCCTCCAAATCCTGTGCCACGCTTGACTTTCATTGGCCTCAATTTCCGAAGTTTGAGCACTGTATGCATTAGACACCGAAAATTTCCCAGCAGGATGCAGCACCCAGCGGGCGCCGGACTGTCCACCCGCAGCACCCATTTCATCAGTGACATCGAACGCAACACCCCTACGCAGCAGCGGGACGCACCTCCGGATGCTTCTCCATGTAACCGACGTATTATTTCTCGGTGAATCATCAAGAGGCGATCCATACTTGGCCGTCAGCATTCGTACCCAGAGAGGCTCTTTATTATTTATCAGTTGACAACCCAGCTTAGCCAGAAGCGCAATATTCATCCGATGTAGCCGCCTGATGCCCAGACCCCCCCGGTCTTTGGGTTGACAAATTTTCTCCCATGCCATATAATGTAAGTGCTTGCTCCCATCCAGCTCGCCCCAAAAGAAATCTCTCATGTGCTTCTCCATCTCAATAATGGTCGACTCCGGAATCATGGTGGTTTGCATCACATAGGACGGTAAGGTAGACAACACCGATTGAATCAAAATAACCTGAGCCGCTTGAGAAAGCACCCTGGTTTTCCACGCTGCCAGCTTCCCTTTTATATTATCAATCAAAAAATTATAAGTAGACGGAGTAACACGGCTATGTAATAGTGGCAAACCCAGATAACTCCCCAGGTTGCACGTAGTCCCCATCTGAAGCTTGCGGCTAAGGGCCTCAACCACGCCAGGGTTCGTGTTACCAGAAGTGAACACCACCGATTTTTGAAGACTAATGCGCAGACCCGAGATGGCGCAGAACTCCTGGAGGACAGCATCCATGACACTCGCCTGTTGTTCTGTTGCTTCTCCAAATAAAAGAAGATCATCCGCGAAAAAAATATGAGAGACTTCCGGACCCGATCTGGACGCACGAATGGGCTTCCAAGCTTTCCTCTTCACCGCCCTACAAATGAACTGACTAAGCACATCCATACAGAGATTGAACAAAAACGGAGCCATCGGGTCCCCTTGGCGTATCCCCCTCGTAGGAAGGAACGCAGGCAATCGCAATCCATTCCAAATGATCGTCGTCGTGGCCGAAGTAATAATGAACATGACAAGGTTGATAAGTTCCTGACTTAACCCAACTGCCTCCAACACTGCACGCATGAACGGCCAACTAATGCGATCGTAGGCCTTCTCTAAGTCGACTTTAACCATCATGAAGCCCTTCTTCCCTTTCTTATTACGCATAGTATGGAGTAGCTCTTGTGCGACAATAATATTTTTGGAAGCTTGTCTCCCCGGGGTGAATGCGCACTGTGTAGCCGATATAAGTTGTCCGACCACCTTCTTCATACGGTTCGCAACAACCTTAGAAATAATCTTCGTGAGAACATTAGTGAGCGCAATGGGACGAAACTGTGACACAGTTTCCGGGTGCGGCACCTTAGGCAAGAGAACAACCAATGCCGAATTAAGATTCGGGGCGAACTGCTGGTTACGGAAGGCTTGCAAAACAAACCGAATAACGGATGACTTCACAAGCCCCCAGTTGCGCTGAAAGAAGACGGGAGGCAGCCCGTCGGGGCCGGCTGCCTTGAAAGGACCCATCTGGAATAGTGCTTCCTCAATCTCCTTGGCCGACACCTCATGATTCAATAAGCGTAAAGAATTACTATCCAACGACGCGAACTCAAAACGGGTATCCCTCTGCAATGTGCGTGGACCGTTTGAGAAAAGCTCCAGGTAATACAGCCGAACCATATTCCCCAACTCCTCCGCATTCGACACCCAATCACCATTACCATTTTTCAGTCTAGTAATGATCTTCCCCCTCTTCTTCGTAGCCATTGCCTTATGAAATAGCCGGGTGTTACCCTCCCCACTTGTAATCCACTTCAGTTTGTACCGTTGTTGCCAATACGTATTCTCCATCTTAAGAATGCCGTCATATTCCTCCAAAAGTGTCTTCTCAAGGGTAGACAAAAAACGGGAAGGTCTAACGGACAGCTCTCTTTGAATCCCAGCGATACGCGCTAGACATCGCTTCTTCTTCTGTCTTATATTACCAAAAACGTTTTTGCTCCATTCAAGAGCCTTCTTCTTAAAGTCGTCCACAGTGCGGCCAATATCGCCCGGGATATCCAACCAAGCCTCTCTCATGAACTCCTCGAACTTAATATGCTCCATCCAAGCGGCCTCGAACCGGAATGACTTCACGATAGGTGGCATGGCAACTCTCGGTCCGGTAGTAAGCAGAAGAGGGCAATGATCAGAGTGAACCCTCGGTAGGTGTTGAAGATCGATAAATCTCAAATCCTCAAACCACTGCATATTACCCCAACATTGATCGAGCCTCTGTTGAATCTGTCGGCTCCCCACTTGATTATTCGTCCAAGTAAATTTCGGTCCCGAGAACGGTACCTCCATAAACCCCCCCACATCGAACATGCGTCTCATCCGGTCAACAGAACACCCCCTGACGGGCCTCCCACCAAGTTTATCCTCCTGCTTCAGGACTTGATTGAAGTCACCAATGATTCCCCACGGAGTATTAAGAATACTACTCATCTCTTCAACATACTCACAAAATAAGTCACGAGTGGCTCGAATTGGTGAGGCATATACGACAGAAAGAAGCCAACTAACACACCCCGCCTGACTAACGCGCAAATTCATCATCTGAGCCGTATAGCTAATGACGTCAATTTTCACCCCGTCATCGCTCCAAAAACACCATAATCCTCCCGGGAAACCTCTAGCCTCAACAATGACAGAATGTGTGAAATAGAACCTTTTAGTAATCTAGTCCGCATACCTACTCGCGCCACGAGTTTCGCACAAAAACAAAATATCAGGCTTGTATTCACGAATCATCTCACCAAGCGCAACCCGAAATTCAGGGGAGGTTGCACCCCTGCAATTCCATGCGATTGTCTTCATGGGATATTGGGTACGGAAGTATCCCCAATCTCCATCCCATCTTCCTTCTGCATTTGCATCTTGCTTGGCACCATAGAATCCACATTATGTAGCTCGGTATCCTGGAGCTGATACCCCCCGGTATCTCCCGCAACCTCCATAAGAGATACGCTCACATCGCCCCCCCCCCGGTCCGGTGGATGATCTTTAATATGTCTTGCATGTTGTTGGTGTATATGTTGTGGTTTGCTCTTTGATAAACTCGGCCACAATTCTTGATAGAGCGGTTCGGCTATATTAACCACTTTACCCGTAATGGCGTCATTAGTAATATGACGCAGCGACCGTTGACGAGCACTCCCGCCTCTGGACGTGCTGATAAGTCCCCCTCTCCCACGAGCAAAACCTCCCCTGCCACCAAATTTCTGGCCATCTCGTTCCAACGTCATCCCGGCCGAGTGTGTCCCCTCATCCTCTCTATGTAGGTTCACTTGTACTCTTGATTTGTTCCGTTCGCCGACACTAAAATCTTTTCTCCTGCCTGAATCCCTCTTTCGGTTAGCCGCTTTCTGGGTTGCAACGAATGAAAAGGAAGGTCCCCTATCCGTTATATCCCCCAACTTAGTTTGAAGATCCTCCACCTCCCAGTGCTCATCCTCATCCGCATCACCCACGCCCAGGGGATTAAAACGAGACCCCCCTACGCCCCTATCGCTAGTCCTGCTTGTCCCGCCTGGCACCGGATTCGCCGCAAAGGAATTCCCCTGTTCCCATTTCTTCGGTTGATTGTCCCTTTTTCGTCTACTATTCGTGGCAATCATCCAAGGTCCAAATGGCTCCATCGTAATCTTCTCGGTTTCTTTAACAACCTGTTGTGGGACATTACCCTGTTCACCGGTGCACTGACTCCCGCACTCCTCCTTAGTGTGACCGTATTTCCCACAACCGAAGCAGATACAATTCAAACCTTCATATACAACATTATACATTTTTCCATTCACTTTAATTCTCGACGCAAGTTGGTTCCGTAAATCTACCTCCACACAAATGCGCGCATACTTGCCTCTTTCCACCCTCATAGTTGTGTTGTCAACTTTCACAGCTTTGCCAACAAGATTCCCCATCTCCAACAGGACGTCTTCCTCAAAGAACTCCAATGGAAGATTAGGAATTCTTATCCATGTCAAAGTTTTAGCAACAATATCACTATCCACATTAAACAGCGGTACCCACTTAGACACGGTAATATAATGTCCTTGGATCATCCAAGGACCTTGCTCCAAAGCATATTGGTATTGCTCCGCAGAAAAAAAACCGAACCACAAAAAATCCCCTATCCAAGTCAACAATATCCAACGGATAATCCCTCCCCCATAAATCGATGAGTCGTCGTTCAAGCACACGGAAGGAAAAATTTTTACCTAGCACTTTGACCACCAAGGCCTTCCTCCAAGGTTTCCATAGCTGCTTACACCTCTCCATAGGTATTTCCAAGCTCAGCATGCCCGTCGCCTCTTCTGCGCCAACAGCCATCTCATCCCTCCAGTCAGCACAGTACACCAGGTCATCCAGGATGGAATCATCCTCCTCCTCTTCCCCGGTATAAATCTCCGGCACCACGGGGTCTTGTCTCAGTAGGTTTGCCCATCCCTGCGTATTATTCTCCGGCATTCCATTGGGAGAATCCGGTTCCCCTTGCGCAAGTCTTTTGAATTTTTTAACACTCCTCTGCAGTAAATCGACCTCTTCAGTACTCCGGATGTTGTTATCAGCTTCCATTTCGTAAGAATTAGGTGAGAATCAGTGGAAGAAGGCCGGAATTTGGCCTCCTCGCCGTAGGGTTATCGGCGGAAGAAGGGCAGCGAAATCGCCCCCTTTCGAAGAGAGAGAAAAAGATAAACTCTAGTTCACTTTGCGGAGAAGAAGTTCGGAGTACCTGGTGTTTGTAAGAAGCCAATTGTGAAGATTCTCCCGATCATGAAGTCATTACACTTTAGCTGCTTCAACACTACGTTCCATATGATTTTTGAGTATGAACAGTTGAAAAAAGAAAAGATGATCATGTGCTTCAAGTTTCGTGTTACAAAGCATACAAGTGTCAGTATCAATAATACCTGATTGTAAATAGGGGCTGGAAGCCAATTCCAATAATCAGACCCCTGAAACAGCTAGATACTTCTACGGGCATTATACTAAGTATGATTGTTGTTGTTCCTTTTAACATCATAACTGAAGTCACTAAATTGTAAAAATAAACTACTTTGTGTAAGGTAGTCTAAGACCAACTATTAGTCATATAAATAGTTACTTCTAAACTAATGAAAAAAAACATACAAGGAAAAATGACATTATATGGCGGTGATTATTTAAAATATGCTAAACATATCCTCATCTGTTTCTTTCTTATTTGTATACAGTAACTGTACACATATCTAAAGTATCATTTTAAAATTGCACAGCAGCTTTATCAACAAAGTTACCATGACTTATTATTTCCTTTTCCAAATTGAGTTTCTCAACTTATTGATTCCCTCCAATAAATTCTTTAAATTTCCCACTATAAGTTGTACGGACTTCGCATGCAAAAGTTGTTGAGGACATTCTTAGACCGTTTATATGACCAAAAAAACAAACTCTCGGTTGGTATTCCAGTTGAGATATTGATTCAGAAATGCGCAGATTCAAACTAAGACATACGCAGCGTGGGTGTAATACCGCTGTTTGTACCAGTAATAGCGAAGGCATTGTATCCGGCTCAATTGTATTAGAGGGTTACTGACCGATTTGCAGTAGACACTTTGCAGTGAGTCTTTGGAAGTCTTGTCAATCTAGAAAGGCGCTGAGCTCCTGACTTATATCTTTTATGAAACTTCTTGGAACTATGTCGGGTGAGAACTCACGAAGCCAGAAGTATTGGCCTTTAAAAAAAAAAACTTCAAACCAAATAGGCAGAGGATGTCCAATTTCTTTATGTATATATGAAAATGGTTTGTGGGCTCGTTGTTGTCTGCAGTAGATTTGATTGACTGATGGGAACAAAGCCTTTGGTTCAAGTATGTACTTGAATTTCCCTTGTCAAAATTGGATTGTGGTGCCAAATTTACGTACTACAAAGTACTGTTCATTTTTGAGGAAAAAAGGTACCACTATTAATTCTTGAAAGAGTTTCCAGCTTGTAGTTAGTTGAAAATGGCAAATCCAAAGCCCAATTCTTTTATTATTTGCATGTATGTTTTTGACATTTTGTCCTCACACTCTGCTAAGTTCTAAAATCTGCACAAATTTCTGCTGAAATATCTTTGCTACGGAACGAAACACAAAAGCCAGAGAAAAATTTCTACGGTTTTACAGGAAAAGAACAAATAAATAAGTAAAACAGAGCTGGTGTTTTAAAGAAGTTTTTGCTTCAGTTCAAAGTCTTAAACTTCTTTTTTTTTTTTTTTTTTTTGAGGAAAAAAGTCTTAAACTTCAAAAACATGAAAAGTAAAAGAGGGAAAGACAAACTCCTACCACACTCTCTTTTCCTTGCTTGCTTATACACCACTCTCCTCCTTTGAAGTTCAAGACTGTGAAAGGAAGAAAAATCAGTTTACAGAGTAGCTTATTCTACATTGGGGAAAAAAGAAACAAGTGTATGATATATAAGTATGGACATATGGTACTTTAGACCAGCAAGAATGAAACTAAAAAGTTGACATTAGCGTTAGCATAATTTTAATGTGGTCATATAACTTGGTTGTTTGATTGAAGAACACAGTATTGGATTGAAGAAAATAGTCTTTCTTGCTGTGATGGAATACGGCATACCCGTATCAATGGTACATAGGGGGCTACAAATTAGGGAATTTGAATAACCTCAACAATAATAGAGAATCAATCACAATTAATCAAATACAATCGAATTAATTCCAATATGTTTGTTACCATAATTATGGTGATTATGCTAACGCTCTCCCTCAAGTTAAGACAGCGGGTTCTCGATGCTTAACTTGCCAAGAATTTCTCGAAATCGCCCTCTGGTAATCCTTTAGTAAGTATATCTGTCAGTTGTTCCTCTGACCTCACATATGGTAGGCAAACCTTTTGAGCATCGATCTTTTCTTTAATGAAGTGCCGGTCCACTTCCACATGTTTTGTGCGACCATGCTGGACTGGATTTTTCGAAATTTTTATTGCTGCTTTATTGTCACATAGCAGTCTGGGCACAGTTTTTGGAGACAACCCCATCTCATTTAATACCTTCTTTAGCCACAACACTTCTGTCAGCCCTCAAGCAATTTCTCGAAATTCTGCTTCGGCACTCGACAAGGCTACTACTTTTTACTTCTTACTCTTCCATGTGACCACATTTCCTCAAACCAGAGCAAAGTATTCGGATATGGGCCTCCTATCATTTGGGTTTCCAGCCCAATCTGCGTCAGTGTATACCTTTATCTCTAGATTGCCATGTTTCTGAAACACTATTCCTTGGCCTGCTGATCCTTTTAGATATCAAACTATTCTTATTGCTGCCTCCATGTGCTCCTTCTGTGGCTGGTGCATGAACTGACTGATTACTCCCACAGCATAGGCTATATCAGGTCTTGTATGTGACAGGTATATCAGTTTCCCTACTAGCCGTTGGTACTGCCCCTTGTCTGCTGATTCCACTCCCTTACACTATTTTAAGCCCATGGTTTACTGCTATTGATGTATCTACCGGTTTAAATCTACTAGTCTCGTTTCTGCCAGAAGATCAAGTACATACTTTCTCTGAGATATAAATATTCTTTGTCTCGTCCTCAGTACCTCAATATCAAGGAAATACCTCAGTAATCCCAAGTCCTTCATCTCAAATTCTCTAGACAATTGCTGCTTCAGACATGTGATCTCCTCATTATCATTCCCAGTAATAACCATATCATCAACATAAATGACTAGGCATGTGATCAGGTGTTGTCGTCTCTTGAGGAACAGTGTGTGGTCCGAGTGACTCCGATAGTACCCGCACTTCTTCATAGCCAAAGTGAACCTTCCAAACCACGCTCGAGGTGACTGCTTTAAGCCATATGATGCTTTATGCAGTCTACACATTTCTCCTTTTTCGAACTCCCCTGTGAATCCAAGCGGTGGCTCCATATACACTTCATCCTGTAAATCTCCATGAAGAAATGCATTCTTCACATCCATCTGGTATAGTGGCCACTCAAGATTTGTAGCCATTGAAAACAGTACTCTGATCGTGTCTATCTTTGCAACTGTAGAGAACGTTTCTGAGTAGTCAATGCCATTGGTTTGAGTGTAGCCTTTCGCTACCAATCTTGCTTTGTATCGCTCAATGGTCCCATCTGCTTTGTACTTCAAAGTGAAAATCCATCTGCATCCAACCGGTCGTTTCCTCGAACTTACTCGGCACCTTTCCCAGGTTCCATTTCTTATCAGCGCATCTATTTCATCTTTCATTGCCTTCCTCCATTCTGGTTGGTTCTGAGCCTCTTCTACTGTTCTCGGAATATGCATCGCATACAGAGAAGTTTGGAACGCCATAGCTACGGGTGAAAGTCCCTTTGTGGTCCTCGTTAATGGATACTTCGAATTTCTGGGAGTGTATTCTGGCTCATAAAGAGTAGTTATGATCACTGAGTTTGTCTGATATGACTAATTGCTGGCTAGAGGTACCTTCTGTTGAGCCTGATTTGGGTGTCCATTTTTGCAGAAGTTCCAACACTTGGGATAAATTTAAGGATTCAGTCATCGGGTTGGTTGCCTCCTGGGATGTACTGGACTGAGGAGTTTGGTCGTCCATGAAGAATCCCAGATGGCTGGAACGGCGTTGGTGGGGTAAGTTATTGGGTAGATGATGAACGTTTGTATTTTACCACTTTTGAATATGGAATACTAGCACTGGTACCATGTTTGATTGAAGAACACAGTATTGGATTGAAGAAAATAGTCTTTCTTGCTTTGATGGAATACGGCATACCCATATTAATAGTACACAGGGGGCTACAAATTAGGGAATTAGGAGAACCCAACATTAATAGAGAATCAATCACAATTAATCAAATACAATCAAATTAATTCCAATATCTTTGTTAACATAATTATGGTGATTATGATGACATGGGGCATTAGGATAATGGTATTTAAAAAAACTACTAGATGGACCTCAGTCAGCGCCACACGCCTATAAAGAGCGTTACATAATTGACTAATAGAGATAGTGGTAGGTTCAACAAAGACACTGATCTAATTAAGGAGGTGAATTACGATGCCCCGTCCCACATTAAGAATAGGATAAACAAATGCATGGTAAATAAATATGACCTATTAATGTCATTTTCGAGTCGCTGAAAAGCCTAAAAAGTTTATATTAAAACCAGCATATCATTAGTAGAGGCATCAGACTCATAACAGAAGTGTTAAAAAAAAAAACCTTAATATAGTCTTTTTCAGCAAGAAGAAAGGGGGTTGGGATCTCCTCACCCCAATTTTCCTCACCTCCTTTGCGACCACGCGACACGTGGCACCAAGAGGGAGTGGTGAGGCTAGATGAGGGTCTAGCCTCACCACCCGCTCTTGGTGCCACGTGTCGCGTGGTCACGCGTTGCCGTACCCCCTTTGCGGTGAGGTGATCCTATCCCGAAGAAAGGAGCTTTCTCCATAGAGCTTTTTATCTCATTTTAGAGTTTTTTTTTTGGGAGCAAGTCTTCTGTCAGTGGATTATTCATCTTCTTATCCGCAAAAGAATCCTTTGATCCAAAAAATATTTATGAGTTACTATCTTCTGTGATATTATGTCCGACTTTTAAAGAAGGAAAAGTACAAACGTATTCACATGTGTGAGTCTATATGGTTTCATTGACACACTCTTCCTTAACTTTGGAATATAATAGAATAAAGTAAAATAACTCATTAAATTGGTACGCTTCTTATATTGTGAACTACCAGTTGGCCGACATAGCTTGACGCATCATTATGGGTAATCGGAAAACAACATCTATGTGTTTCTAACACATGAGTATGGTTGCGTACATCCGACCCCTCATACCCCGTCATAGGCAGAAACCTCTAAGTCAATGGGGATAATATTATTGTTGTTGTACGTGTGAGTCTACATAGTTAAGAATGTTGGTTCTACCAGTAAGATTCATCAACTTCGACTTGTAAGATCGTAGGTTTGAATTTCGCTGGCAAAAGTCTCTCTTAATGGGTAATTTGTAAATTTCACTATAAATTTTCAATGAAACTGGTAGTATACCCTAACTCTGAATTGATTAAGTCTTCCTTCAACTTAGACTTTTTTTATCATTGAAAAATAAAAACATACTTAAATCAACTTGGTAATTGTTTGTAATAATCATTTTCGAACAAGTGTAAACCAGACATAAAAAATTAAATCTTAGTGTCAGGTCAGTAATATCATGTTTGAAGCTTTTAAGAAGTAAGTATCACATATAACTAACAAATAGAACTAAGTACCAAACCATTTAATCTCTTTCCCGGCCTTTTGAGACAAAGTATGGACGATAGGTCTGGTTCATCATGCTTAATTTAATAATCGGCATTTTCAATCATCATCTATCAAGAAACGAACTTTTATAAACAATATAACAGTGTAAGTAAAAGAAGTAAGTACCGTATGTGTTCGACTAGTAAAATCATAAGTGTGTTTCCGTATTTGCGTAGGGTCTGAGGAAAGAGCATGATCGCTTCGCGATCTGATGTATACAGTTTTATCCTATACTTTGTGTAAGAGGTTGTTTTTGTTGCTCAAACATGTCACTTCAATGTCACAAAATAACAACATTACTAGTTGTGATAAGGATAATCCTTCACTAATAAAATCATAATAAGAAATAAGGGAAATCACATGACCATTTGATCTGTCCAATTTACTTTTAGAGGTCCAAGTAGTCTTTTCGAGTGCAAAAATATTAAAAAAGACTAGTCTCCTTGCACAACTACAATGTTAGGGGAACTATTCCCTTACCGTCAAACACCTCACCTCCCACGCGACCGCCAGATACGTGGAAGCAGAAGAGGTGGTGAGGCTGGATGGAGGTCATCTGTACCTAACCCCACTACCTCTGCTGCCACATGGCAGTAGACCCTTTGTTATCGTCCCAAAGAAGGGTCAGACTATCCGAATCCAAATGTTAGACGGGTGAAAATAATTGTTACTTTTTCCTATTTTTTTCCAATCGTATCACCACGTGGTCTAGAACAAATGATATTAAAATGAATTTTTTTTTTTTTTGGCAAGAAATGAAACCTGAAATTTAGCTTTGACAACCAACTCAAGCTTCCTCGGTATCGCGCAAAAAAGTGAAATCCTCTCAACGAGTCTCATCGTCACAGTCCCAAAAAGCATATGTGAAGGATGCAAATTAATAATTCAGCAGTCTTTTAGATTGGGTGAGATCTTACGCAGTGACCCACACAAGGTGTCCCCCGCAAACCAGACATTCGGCCTAACAGCAGAAGAACACTTACACTGTGCGTGTCCATGGAATCGAATTCTTGACCCTTTGAAGCAAATCTTAACCCAAGTATCAAGTGGACGATGCCCTCGAGGCCTTCCTTGCTATCTCAATCGATACTAAGTTATTTAAATTTTATGTAATAAAAGTATTGCGCATAGCAACTTTTTGTTTATATTAGAGAATTTTGGTTTTAACAGAAATAGTGCAATTGTTGTATTATTACATTTTTCATGTATATACACGTGCATTTCACATTTTTTTTTTCAATGTTCGCATTGAGCTGTTAGAAAATTCTTACCAGATGATTTTAGAGATGGTTTTCAATGTATAACATTTTTGTCACGTATGTTGAAGAAAGTAGATCTTGAAACATATCACATACTTCTGCGGACATTATTGGTATCATTATTTTACACATGAGAATTTGGCTCAAAGCCGTTGCTATGCGTTTGAGCTCATTAAAAGACATTTTTTTCAGGATTCCTTCTTATTTAATTTACTTTAAAATAATCAACTATAAAATTGTATGGACTGTAAGTTTTGCTTCTGAATAGTATAAAAGTCTTACTTTCCTTTAAGAAAATTGTAAATATGTATATATGCTAAAATAATTCTCGAACTAGTGAAGATTATTTCAGCGGTATTCCTTTGTTACGTTTCTGGTTTTGGTTACAATCATTTGGCTCAATGCACTAACACTAGAACCACAAGTTCAATTTGTATTCTAGCGTAGAAAAAGTCTGAAACAATAACAACAAACATTACCCCATTGCCTTAGAGTCTCCTAGCTATAGTAAAGTATAGAGAGTCGAATATACACAACCATACTCATGTGTTAAAAACACACCAACGTTGTTTTCTAATGACCCATAGTAATACGTCAAGCTGTATCAATCAACTGTTACTTCACAATATAAGAACCGCATCCAATTTAATGTACTAAAATTGTGTAAATGCAAACAAAAAGACGCACCCATAACCCCCCCGCCCCCCGCCCCCAAAAAAAATCTTTTTTTTTTTTTTTTGCTTGAAATGGTACTCTCACCTTTTGCCTCAATGGGATCAGAAGAAGCACAATGCCATTGCATTATTGTTGTAAACCAAAACAGATTCGTAAGGAACTTGTACTACCACGTACCATCTGCAAGTTACGATTATTGAGGGATGAGATATCGTGACCATCAATTCTCTCACCCCTCTCTACTGCACGACACGTATCCTCCATCCCCTTTATACACCTGTTGCTATCCACCCTCTCATCTAGCCTCACCACCATTACCCCTACTGGCACATGGCGTGCTGTGAAAAAGGGGTATGGGAATTGGAGGTAAATGAATCTCATCCCAATTACTGAGTACTGAGCCCACACGTCTTTATTTTTGGTTTTCAATGGGAAATGGAAAAGAAAATTAGTTCAATTGGTATTTATACTAAAACATTGTAGCTAGAATGACGCATGTTAGAAACAGAACATAATAGCGTGGGTGTCATACTGTTACTGTGTCAACAATGACTTAGGTCATGATATCCGGTCTTAAAAGATTGATGGCTTATTTGTAGTTGGTACCTTGTATGGGTTGTCTAGTAAAATGTCTTGTCAATTTAAGAAGCCGCTGAGTTCATAATTTATATCATCCACAAAACTATTTAGCTTATGTAAGTTGTAAGGTAAAATACCTTACTAATTTAGAAATTCCTGAGTATATGATTTTTATCATTCACAAAATTTTTTAAGACTGGAACGATATAATATTTTTCATCGAAAAAGAAATTTATCCTGAAAACGACGTTAGTATTGGAGAAAAAGAAAAGGAGGGGCCTTCCTAAAAAGTAAAATGGGTGGAAAATAATTAGGCGAAAAAAAACAAGAAGAAAGACAAGAAGTAAAGGGTCCAAACGTACGGAGTTCCCTCACCTCAAAACAATGTCGGCAGACGGTCCATCCTGCAAGAGAGTTACGAGTAAGATATTTTCTTCATTTTTTATTGTATTTATATGTTTAAATATATTTGAAGGTAACATTTTATTTAGGTTACGCGTCAAGGCTATGATCTTACAACGTTGTTCTAACAGCACTACATTTTTAATTTCTTAGATATAGTCTTTATTTGCTAGAAAATATTAACAATCAATCTAAGTTTTATTGAAAGGGTATGAGGTATATTGAGGGTGGTGCTGCTAGAGGGAGAACCCCTTTTTTTAATATATGAAGAAAAATAACAGTCACAGACGTACTTTTGTTAATATTCAGATTGAGAATTGATACAAAAAATAACAAAGATGAAACTAACTATAGATTTTTGTTTTTCCTTTTCAAATCCTAGGATACAAACATCACATCAATATTTGAGTGCCAATTATACTTAGAGCCATTTTATAGTAGAAACAAATACTATTATATTATTGCTTTAAGTTACTATTTAATCACAAAATTGAATGGCATTCTGCTAGACTTGAACATATCAATGCATACATACATGAATGAATGAGGACTTACATAAATAAGTCCAAGCAATTGAAATTGCTTTCCCATTTAAAAATAGAATCTTATGCGAAAAGATTATTGGTTCATTCTCGTGGTCATTTTATATTAAGTTGTCTGCCATACCATTAGAATAGTAACAAATGTTATTTTCTTAACTGGCAGACTCTCTATCTCTTAAGATGGAAGTATTGATTGTCTGACTCTCATCTTTTCCAGACTCTAACGATAACTTTTGCTGTCGTTAAGATATACTGGGTATGATTGTTGTTGTATAAGGTCTTTCCTCGAATCCCATACCTCCCCTAGGGTCCTTCCTTCACATGGAAGCCGTAATCACCCACAAAGCTCGACAAGAACACTATTGAATGAGACATCTTTCTCTTATTTGATTCCTAAGGTCTCACATCACATGCACACTCCTTTTCTTCCCCGTCACATGCATACACTCAATTACTTGTCACTCACTATTTTATCTTCCCCTTTTATTTGAAATTCCCCTTTCATAGCTTTCGGTGCACTAGTTTTCTACGTTTGCATAAGGTCTAGGGACATGCCGAATCATTTCACGATCTTATTTACGTAGCATTATCATATACTTTTCCGTGGCTCGAACCGTGACTTCAAACTGACAAAACAACAACCTTATCAGTTGCTTCAAGGCTCACGCTCCAAAATTCTCCATTCATAGTTAAGACATGAAAAGATCTTGCAATAATCTCAGGGTTGATTTAGCCACACAAATGCACATGCTTGTGTAGTTAAAGACCAGCCTAGTCCCATCATTTTGTACTAACAATATATTAGGCTCAATAAAGAAAGGGTAGGCAAATTGAAACGAAATTAACGAATCTGCATAAATCCATATCAAAAAAAAAAAAAAAACATTATCATGTGGTACTAGAGACTAATTAAAATAGGGCTTCCGGTTTAGTTGGCTCGATAGAGTGAAAGTTTTTCAATCTTTATAACTTTTTTGGTAGGGAAGGTTAATGGAGAACGTTACGTCTTTGTCACATTCTCTAGGGTCCTATGGAGCAATTAGGACATTCTCGGTGTATTAGACTTCTGCATTTGTGTAGGATCTAGAGAGAGGTCGGATTGCTTTGCGATCTGATGTATGCAGTTTTACCTTATATTTTGTGCAATAAGCTATTTTCGCAGCTCAAACTCATGACCTCTAAGGTCACAAAAGAATAACCTTATCGGTTGATTCATGGTCCTCCCCTTTTATGAAGTAACTAGCTAGGTGAATATAAAATGAACTGGAAATGATATTCATTTTGTGGGTTTATATCGAAAATCATAGTTATTAATACTGAACTGTTGTTGACCCTGCAAGGATATTGATTGACTCAACTGGAGCAGTGTATAAGTAAATAAAAGTCTATAATCATCATTAAATAATATACAATTTTAATTTTGAGCGACGAAATATGATTTGATAATACAATAAAAGAGTAATATTTTGTAATTTAAATCAAGGATGATGTAAGTAAGATTCATTATTTCTAAATAATACATAAGGTCCAATGCCTTTTAGAAAGATTTTAATAATCAACCCCATAACAGCTATCTCCAGTTCATTGACTTCGTCGCTTTGTAGAGTTAAAGACAAAAAAGAAACTGAAAAATATTGGTGAAACTCCGTAAATGATTATAAAAATAAAGAAAATAAAGCTCAATTATTCTTGAGAATAGTGCGTAAAATATGGAAAGAACAAAATAAGCAGTTGAACTTTATACCAAAACTGTAAATTTTAACAAATGTATTCCAACACGTACCGAAAGCAGTATCATTTATTATATTGGGTGAAATTGGAAATGGATTGTTGCAGGGACTCGTACTCGACTAACAGAACAAACTCGTTATCTTTCTCAAATCTACAGATGAGTAATTTTTATTACTATCAAATCTACATATCTTTTCTAAACAGCTACATATCTTTTCTAAGCCGTAATTTTATGTCAAAGGAGTTTTTTATTTTGCAATAGAGAGAGTTTGGTCATATTAGCTTGAAATTTTCAACAGATGACATAAGAAACTACTTTCCAAATGCAAGTGAGCCGGATTAAGGTTATCACAACATGGTTAGGATCCTCTCACCCCAAATCTCTCACTCCATACGTCACCGCACGACACGTAGCAGTAGGGGTGGATGGTGAGACTAGATGCGGGCCACCATCATCTAGCCTCACCACCCACCTCCTGCTACCACGTGTCGCTTGGTGATGCGTGTGGTAAAGAGAAAGTTGGTGAGGTGATCTCATCCCCTCACAACGTGTAGTCTCTGCAGTTGACCACAGCATTTAAATAAATCTTTCAATTTACATCTAAGATATATCGAAGAGCTTCTCCGTTCATATGAGTATCAAAGTCTTATCTGAAAACCCTCATCGATCAACAACAACAATATTACAATATTATTTCATTATGTTAAAGCTTCTGTCTATGAAGGAGTAGAGAAGTCGGATATACGCAACCATACCCTCAACGTTATAATGAGTAAATTTGGACATCCTAAGATTCAAACACCGTTCAACAACAGTACACATACAAGACATTTCCCCATGCCTCTTGCTCTACGAATGCTATAATTGGTATAAAGCCCAACCATAAAGTAATCAGCCCGGGAAAAATGCGAAGTGGTTTATGTCGGTGTAGCTGCAGTCTTTTGCTTTATTCACAAGTCTTCTTCAGTTCTTCATGAGAAGACACACTTCTAGCCCACACCCAGGTAATAACGGGATAGGATCCCCTCACCGCAAAGGGGGTGCGGTGATGTGTGACCGCGCGACATGTGTCAGCAAGGAGGGGTGGTGAGGCTAGATGCAGGTGACCCTCATCTAGCCTCACCACCCTCCCTTGCTGACACGTGTCGCGTGGTCACAAAGAAGGTGAGAAAAGTGGGGGTGAAGAGATCCCAACCCGGTAATAACGGTTTTCGGTATAACGTACGACGTTATCTTGTAACAACTCCAAATTGATTGAACAGGCGCAGAAAAAACAAAAGGTTTGAAGTTGTTTGTTTGGGAGAAATGTGGGGTATGAGTTTCAGTTTGATATCCAATTATTTGGTAATGGATATGGTTTTTTGATATACTAGCCCCTGTCTATCAATATGGGAGAATGAAGAGGAATGAGGGTATGGCCGGTCAACGCCGCCGGTCGGTCACTATTCCGGCCGATCAAATTTTTCCAACCATTTTTCCGATTTTCCACATTCGATACTCATTTCAATTCCGATACATTCCAAACACCATCAATGTCTATCATACATATTCCCACTTCAATACCAAACAACTGTCACTTTTAAGCTCAAACTCATATTCTCCAAACACATATCATGTCATACCCATTCCAATTTTGATTCCATTCCGATTCTGATTCCCCGATACCCAAGTGCGATATCCTCCAAACCCATACACTGACATACCCATTCCGATTCTGATTCCGATACCCGAGTGCAAACCAAACGCCACTTAAGTGTTATTCATTCAATAAAATATTGACTAGTAAGGTCGTTAGTCTCAAAATGGGTAACTAGTAATCGCCTAATGGGATATAAAGAAAGTAATAAAAAAAAAGAATGTTATATTAACGCCAAATTGTGCTTGAAATTGAAGGAAACAGCAATATCTGCCTATATCCCATTTAAATAGGTTCAGCCACTGAGAGAAGGATTACAATGTTATAGCTTATAGCTCTAGCAGAAATTACTACATTTTGCAACTAAAAGTTTGATAATTTTTCACAAAATATCGAAGCCATATATTATTATAAATTTTATACAAACCTTCTAAAAATGTTCCTAAAGTGACTTACTAATAACATGTGATTGCGGTTTGTCACATCTATATGCTCTTTCTCCCTTCCTACAACGCCACCCTTCCTTCCCCGAGATAGGATCCCCTCACCGCAAGGGGGTGCGGTGACGCTTGACCGCGCGACACGTGGCCGCAAGGGAAGGTGGTGAGGTTAGATGCAGGTGACCCTCATCTAACCTCACCACCTCTCTTGCTGCCACGTGTCGCGTGGTCACAAAGGGGGTGAGAAAAGTGGGGGTGAGGAGATTCCAACCCTCCTTCCCCCAGCTCCCTCAGCGTCAACTTTCCCTCCTTCTTCCTCTCTTCTCTCTCCTCCCTCCTCCCTCCTCCCCTCTACCCTACAGCCCGCCCCCATCCCCCTCCGGCCCTCTCCAACGGATTGGGATCCTCTGACCCCGTGTCTCTCACCCCCTGTATGTCACGTGTCAGCGGGTCATTTAATACTCCTTAAAGGGGTAAGGCAATCTGTTCCCCTCCCCAACACCCTAAGCCTTATTTCCCTCTTTCCTACCACTCTCAGCCTCTTCTCCCACATTAACCAATCAATGAAGATATTACATTAGTTATAATGAATTAATGCAATAAGGATAAAACCGAAAACTGTGAATAATTTTAATAATCAGAGAATACATTCAACTGTTATCTAAATCTAATTATATCTCCCAAACCGTTCGGACAGAGGGACGATTTACCACACAGGCCAAGATGCCCACATGCATAAACTTTTACACGACTATATCATAACTTTTTGGACATTAACGTTTGACGGCAAAGGTCTCAGATTTGATGACTTCACCTCATTCATTTATTTTTATTTTTATCGAGATAGACGAATTTGCGAACCAGATCTTCTCACCGCACGGTGAGAATCACCGTCTCTGTAATGCCTAGTCTTACTCTCCCTGCTAACCACTCTTCATTCAACATCACAATATCCGTGCAGTGAGGATCACCGTCTCTGTGCCTAATCTTACACTCCCTGCTAACCACCCTTCATTCAACCTCACATCCCTTCATTCAACCTCACAACATCCTGCTACCACGTGTCACATTCAACCTCACAACATCCCTTCATTCAACCTCACAACATCCTAACATCCTGCTACCACGTGTCACACAGTCATGGCGTCATCAGGGGATCCAAATCCAAACCGACAAAAATGGTATCACAATGAAAAAGTTTAGGCAGACCAAAGGCTTTTACTCCTCACTCACAGAAGCACAAACATCCATCAAATGGATGCATTTTAAGCTGCTTATATACATGCTCTTATATTAAACAACACCTTTCTCAGACAAACTACTATGAAAAAGCTTGGTAAACTGTTACATCTATTTCTCTTCCCACTATTTGTTTCTATCAAAATTAAAGTGCAATGGAATAGAAAATACCGTATAAAATAGGCAGGATTGAGGCTAAAAGATACTTATCATACTATTACAACACGGATAGACGGCAAAACGAGCTCTCAGAAACTTTCCGCAGCCATTGCAATCTCTAATCAACCTGAGACGTCTACTTTCACTTGTATACAGCATCATAAGCCCAAATATTATTGGAAAAGTAACATTATTCTTTTATCAATAAGCCAAAGAACATCAGAAGGAAAAAGAAATACAAAAGAACACACTAAAACATAAAGACACAGAAAAAGGGAAGGAAAAGCTCAATGTTGTGATCTAGTCCTTGTACTTCATCTCAGACATCCTGAAGCCTGGCATATCGAAAGAGGATGCGAACTTCTCAACATCAGCCTTCAATTCCTCGATGTCCTTGTTGTTTACCAGCCCCTTGTTGAAGTCCTTGAGAAGTTTGCCGTACTCTTTTTGGATCTTCAAGCACAGGGTCACTGACCTGTGAAGAAACTCGGCAATCTGCTCAAAGTCCTTCTCAACCAAACCCCTTGATGTCATTGCGGGAGTACCTGCCAACGTAATCATATTTATAAGATTCAAGAACGAATGTCAAATATACAAAAGCCAATAATGTGCAGCCACAGTGTGACAGCGCCCGGACTATGAGCTATCTATAATTATAAGGGAAAATAACAATTTACACCTCCTGTGGTTTAGTGTAAGTACCCTTAGACCCCCTCTAGTTTGTTTTTTGACCTTTAGACCCCATGTGGTTTTGGACTAAAATGGAAACACCATAAATAACCTAATGAAGTCTAATTAACCCTTTAACTACCTGAGATAAACACTCCATTGCCAAAAATATTTTCTGGCAGCTAAGATCAGAATTTTTACAAAAATACCACCTTCTTCTACCTCCATCTCATCCCCACCTAAAAACCCATCCCGCCTACATCTCCCCAAGCCTTCCTCTTCCCCGCCTCCATTCCCACTCCCCTCCCATGCCTTGCAAATCCTCTCCTCTTTCCCCCTTGCCGAGCCTTCTCCAGCTTCCAAAGCCTCTACTTCTCCATACCCAACCCTCCTAAAACCCACCTACACATCCATCTCCGCCAGCCTCCTCCTCCCTACCTACATTCCCACCCCTCCCCCTACAAATCATCAGCCTCTTACCCTTAAGCCGCCCATCCCCCGCCTTCAAATCTCCCTATAGATTTCAGCCCAGCCACTATTTAGCTTCAAAGCATATCCTCCAATGGCGTGATTCAAATGGATTATTCATTTCATATTCATAGCATCGTTTGATCCTTTATTTCTCTCTTATGGTTTCTATTTTTCCTGGCTCCCCCCCCCCCCCCACCCAAGATTGCTGAAGGATGTGCAAGTGAATCCTTTTCCTTCCCTCCCCTTGTAGTTTTTTGTCCCACTTTCTTGGCATCATCATTGTGGCTAACTAAGCACATTAATGGGGGCAATTGCAACAGCAGTGATGGGTTCCTAGTAGGAAGCATGGAGAGCCATTATTCTCTACCGGAAAAAAAAAATAGGTTTTTCAGTCTTTGATTTTCATCTTTTGGAGGGCTGAGTACGGAGGTGGAAGATGGGGTTTCTGACAATACAACCATCATGAAGGTGGTGCGGTGGCAGAACCACCATTATTGCCGGTGGATCAATGAAGGTGGGAGAAATTTCATCGATTTTGCAGTTGGGGTTGGGTTGGGGGGGTATCCAGGAGTGATGAGAGGAGCCGTGGAAATGGAGTTAGTGGTATTTTGGATAACATTTTCTAAGCTCAGACTAATGGAGCAATTTTACGGCGACGGATTATTTAGCAACCTATTAAGGATGCATTTAGACTTGACTAGGTCATTTAATGGTGTTTCTGATTTACTCCAAAAGCATAGGGGTCAAAAGGCCGGAAAAAAAAACTAGAGAGGGTCCGATAATTATGCTAAAGCACAGGGGGGGTATAAAAGTGATTTTCCCTAATTATAAAGTGAATCAATTTATGCCCTGGCCAGCAATCTAGTCCTTCAAGGCTATCAGCACAAGATTGTCTGAACGCCAAATTAGCAATATCAAAATCTAAACCCGGGTCATTGCACATGCATCAGAAAGTTGAGTAGCACAACCATTCTGTACCGCCATTCGCCAAACAAACACAGGGTATTTTTCCTGGGCTCCGATATTTGGAGGGCACAGAAACCACTCTCAAGATAGGATGATTAAAACAAAGTTCTCCATAAAAAGATATTACTTTATGCTAGGTTGACCGAAAAAGAAAACCATGTCATGTAAGTTCGTTCATTACCAATACGAACACCTCCAGGGGCCAAAGCACTGCTATCACCAAATACAGCATTCTTGTTCACAGTAATGTTGCACAAATCACAAAGTTTCTCCACCTTGTTGCCTACAAAAGTTTGGTTTAAGTTACTCCCAAGAAATCAGATGAGCAAGCAAGCTGAGGTTCCAAAATAGAATGAAATTTGAACTGTACCAGTCAGCCCAAGAGGGCGAAGATCCCACAAAACAAGATGGTTCTCAGTTCCTCCAGTGACAAGCTTGTATCCTTTGCTCATCAGATAATTACCAAGGGCAACTGCATTAGCCTTGACTTGCTTGGCATAGGCCTTGAAAGCAGGGGTAGCAGCCTGTTTCAAAGCAACTGCAAGAGCACCAATTTGGTGGTTATGAGGACCACCCTGAAGAGACGGGAACACAGCGAAGTTGATCTTGTCTTCAAAATCATAGACTGCATCCTCTGGTTGGCCCTTCTTTGGTGGCTTAGGACCCTTCCTGTAAAAGATCATCCCAGCCCTGGGACCCCTTAGACTCTTGTGAGTGGTGGTTGTGACTATATCACAATACTCAAATGGATCAGCTGCTTCCTGTATCCAAAACAGAAAAAGGATTTCAAATGTTGCAAATTGGAGTTTCCGTTCTCGAAAATCAATATAGGACATGCTACAATGCAAGAATGAAATAGAAGGAAACAACAAACATTACTCTTGTATCCAGGAAAAACATAGCATTTATACCCTGGATGGGACAAGTTTTACTAAGCTCAAAATCAGTTCACGTACGACAATATCAATGACAACAACAACAAAATGTATCTATGCATATGTGTGTGTGTATGCGTGTGTGCGTATATATGTTTATATATATGTATAATGTGTTTGTGTGTGTGTATAGCGTTAGGACTATTAGATCCAGATGAAGGCAGGGGCATATCCAATTCAATCTCACATATTTTTAACCAAAACGGCACTAAGATCCAAACCAGCCAATTAGCACGGCACTGATAGTCAACATCATCTAAGAACTGAATAGAATAAATAATGGATACAAATCAGCATTAAGAGTAATATATTTCAGGAGTAGTAACTTTCAAATTGTAAACTGCAACCCAGAGAAAAAAATTAATTCCATCGTGATGCTGATACACCTGCAAATCAAAGCTAGACCCACCTACAAATTAAACTTAGAAGTTAAATCTGAGCAAGATCCAGACTATTATGAGTATCATTGCCGCCATAACAACCATGAACATCCATACAAATCACAATTAGCTAAACATGAAAGCTAGACTAAAACGACAAAACCCCAGACACCAGATCCATTCAATACACTCAAATTGTGCCAGCATAATTCCAGATCTCCTTCAAAATATTATGTTTTAAGAACCCATGCATAAATTGAAAAGAAAAATACCAAATTCAATCAATAAATATAAGCAAGTACCTGGGCAGCAACAAGACCACTGATGTGAGCCATATCACAAAGCAAAAGAGCTCCCACCTTATCGGCAATCAATTTTAGCTTCTTGTACTCCCAATCCCTCGGATAAGCACTCCCACCACAAATAATCAACTTAGGCCTAAAGTCCAAAGCCTTCTCCTCCAATTTCTCATAATCAATATACCCTGTCTCTGAATTCACCTTATAAGGCAAGCTCTCGAAATAAATCGAGGTAGCACTAATCTTCTTCCCACCGGATGTATAATACCCATGAGTCAAATGCCCTCCAGAAGGCAAATCCAACCCCATGATTCGATCGTGTGGTTGGAGAACTGCAGTATATGCAGCGAAATTGGCTGGTGAGCCTGAATAAGGCTGCACATTCACACCCCATTTAGTGGGATCAAGCCTATAGGCTTGAAGTGCGCGAGATCGAGTTAAATTCTCGATCTCGTCTATGTATTCATTTCCGCCGTAATAGCGGTTCCCCGGCATGCCCTCTGAGTATTTGTTTGTCAAAGCGCTGCCGAGGGCCTCGATTACGGCAAATGAGGTGAAGTTCTCGGAGGCAATCAGCTCGATTCCGCGGCATTGGCGGCGTTTTTCCTTTTCTATGAGGTCGTGGATCTCCGGGTCGACAGCGGCGAGGGGGGTGTTGCCCCAAACATCGACGGGATCCATTTTCCGGGTCGGATTTTGGTGAAGCGGGTGGGGAAAATTCACAGAGAAAAGGAAAGATATGTTTGGCGCAAAAGCTTACAAGGAGAAATGGGAGGGCGGAGCTGGGAGTTTAAAGAGGATTGGGTGGGGTTCAATTGACTAAAATGTCCTTTGTTATTGATATTTTCCGGTAACACCCCTTCTTTTTTTTTCAATAAAGGATCTATTTGTCAACTGATATTTGTTGGAGGTTGGTGAGGAGGAAAATATGTTTCTGTCCCAAGGAATTTTGACGGGGGTAGGTGGGCGCGTGTATTTCAATTCAACTCACCCTCTTTTTCACGATTTTTAGCTGTTGCTTTTATCATCATTATACCAAAATATCCCAACGACAGAAAAAGCTATCGTCAGGATCTGGGGAGGGTGAGCGTCAGTCAAACAATACCTATGTCCCTAGGGATAGAGAGTTTGATTCCAATGAGACCCCCGACTCTGGCTGTACCTGCATAAATAACACGGTAATAGGAATATGATGTGCTAGCTGTTACTTTTATTAGTTTTATTTCTATTGTTGTCTAAAAGTAATTAATAGTGATCTTAATAATTAATTTTCAATTAATAAAATATAGACAATGGATGATGCCGCATTGATAGTTAAAATGTTTACAGAAATGCAAATCCATTTGTCTATCTTTAGTTAAAAAGAAAAACTGTTAAAATGTCTAATTAATACTATTGTTTTATAAGTTTTACTTCAAAAATTTAGGTACATGACAACTATGATTTTATTTTATTAAAAGTTCTTGAATCGACTTACATATAACAAGCAACTATATATCATTAGTATGTTTTACATGCACCGATTTAGTTTATTAGTAAACGATAAATGTCGAAAAAGCGCTTGAATGCATTGGCTCTACCATGTTATTTGTTGACATAGACTACCATCAAGACAGTAACTATGGGACATGCAAACAACTTAAAAGTCAACTCTATATCGATTATAGATATATTTTAGTGTAAGAAATCATACATTATTCATGTAATTCTTAGACATTTTACATATTATTAAGATTGCATAAGCATCATTTTATTTTGTTGAGCTTAAATGTTATATTACAAAATCGTGGTGTTTTTAGTATTTCCTAGCGTGTAGTAATATACAGGAGTTGAGGGGATAGGATCTTCTCACCTTTATTTTCCTCACTCATTGTCCACTATCTGACATGTGACAGCAGAGTTCTCTCATTTAACTTCACCACATCATACTGTTGCACGTGTCGGACGGTAGAAAGTGGAGTAAGGACCTCGTCTCGAGTTAGATGTGTTTGGAGTTGGATTAACAGAATTGCATAGATGAACTGAAAAGATTGGATACAGAGTTTCAGAGACCGGAAGTGTTCTATCCCTCCTGGGAGCGTTCCTCCTTAACTGGGAGCATAGCTTTGCAGTTTTTTCGAGATCGATCAGAAGTCTCCCAAGATCGCTCTCCACGAAGTGAGAATCATCGATGCGAGCCAATTTGGGACCGCTTTCCCAAGTCTTTTAGGATCACTCACCAGAACTTGTATGTCGTTCTTTAAATATTTTGATGGCGTGAAGGCCTCTCATTGTCTGCGTCTAATGGGGCTCTATCATGGGTGTAAGTACCTTAAAAATTGTAGAATCTAGCATATCATCTAACTTAATTTTAGTCTAGGGTTAATTGTAGTTAGAGAAACTCCTTCTCCATCTCTAATTTCTCTCTCTAGAATCTCACCTTTTTTGTCTTTTGTTTTTGTTTGCATCATGGATGCTTGGATGATGATTGAACACAAGTTGCTTGTAAAAGTACCTAAGTGTTGATCACTAGCTTTTAGGGGGATAGGACCACCTCACCGCAGGGGTGCGGTGACGCGTGACCGTGCGACACGTGGCACCAAGGGGGGGTTGTGGGGCTACCCTCATCTAGCCTCACCACTCCCCTTGGTGCCACGTGTCGCATGGTCACAAAATGGGTGAGGAAAATTGTGGTAAGGAGATCTCAACCCGCTTTTAGGTTGGTGTTAGATGCTTTTCTTACCTTTGCACTTTATTATCATCAGATTAGTTAGAGATCCTGTTAAGTAGGGCATTTCACTTATTTTTAGGCATGATCATATTTAATAACTTATATCTAGTTAACTTTAATTAATCTATTTAGACT
>AP025046.1:4218799-4403873 GCA_036186865.1 Eustoma russellianum
AGTCCGATTTGCCTTTAAAATTTAGCCGATATTAGCATATTTCTTGCATCCTCAATTAACATAGGACACTTGATCTACCATTATCTGAATGATTTATTTGATTTCAACACATAAAGTACATTATCTTCTAAAACTGATCTTTCCAAAATCAATTGCCGAGCAACTTAATAGCAGACTATTCATACAATTGGAAATCATTTTAACAGCCCAGATGCAACACCTAACTTAGTTATTTGACATTACGCCAAAAGAATTTACTATAAATCTATTACCAGTGTTACTTTACACTTTTTATGCTGTAAAATGAAAAATCTACATGAACTTCAAGAAATTTAAGATTGCATAAGCATCATTTCATTTTGTTGAGCTTAAATGTTATATTACAAAATCGTGGCGTTTTTAGTATTTCCTAGCGTGTATGAATATGCAGGAGTTGAGAGGATAGGATCTCCTCGCCTTTCTTCTCCTCACTCATTGTCCACTATCCGACACGTGGCAGCAGAAGGAGTTTCCTCATCTAGCTTCACCACCTCCTACTGTTGCATGTGTCGGACGTTGAAAAGTAAGGTAAGAGAAAGAGGGGTGAGAGGATCTCGTCTCGAGTTAGATGTGTTTGGAGTTGGATTAACAGAATTGCATAAATGAACTGAAAAGATTGGATACAAAGTTTCAGAAACACGGAAGTGTTCTATCCCTCCTGGGAGCGTTCCTCCTTAACTGGGAGCATAGCTTTGCAGTTTTTTCGAGATCGATCCCAAGTCTCCCAAGATCGCTCTCCGCGAAGTGAGAAGCACCAATGCGAGCCAATTTGGGACCGATTTCCCAAGTCTTTTAGGATCACTCACCAGAACTTGTATGTCGTTCTTTAAATATTTTGATGGCGTCAAGGCCTCTCATTGTCTGCGTCTAATGGGGCTCTATTATGGGTGTAAGTACCTTAAAAATTGTAGAATCTAGCATATCATCTAACTTAATTTTAGTCTAGGGTTAATTGTAGTGAGAGAAACTCCTTCTCCATCTCTAATTTCTCTCTCTAGAATCTCACCTTTTTTCTCTTTTGTTTTTGTTTGCATCATGGATGCTTGGATGATGATTGAACACAAGTTGCTTGTAAAAATACCTAAGTGTTGATCACTAGCTTTTAGGGGGATAGGATCACCTCACCGCAAGAGGGGTGCGGTGACGCGTGACCGCGCGACACGTGGCAGTAAGGGGGGTTGTGAGGCTAGATGAAGGTCATCCTCATCTAGCCTCACCACCCCCTTGGTGCCACGTGTCGCGTGGTCACAAAAGGGATGAGGAAAATTGGGGTGAGGAGATCTCAACCCGATTTTAGGTTGGTGTTAGATGTTTTTCTTACCTTTGCACTTTATTATCATCAGATTAGTTAGAGATCCTGTTAAGTAGGGCATTTCACTCATTTTTAGTTAATAAGCTCTTGCATGATCATATTTAATAACTTATATCTAGTTTAACTTTAATTAATCTATTTAGACTAAATAAGTTCCTAGTGTTCTTGTTTTCTTTCAATTCTTAGACTCCATTTGTATTTGCAATTCTTTATGCAAAAGAGAGTCACTAGAGTTATGATTTCTCTGTCACCATCATCATCATCCGTATCCAGTATATCCTAACGACAGCAAAAGCTATCGTTAGGGTCTGAGGAGGGTAAGTGGTAGGCAGACAATACCTCTGTTCCAAGGGATAAAGAGTCTGTTTCCAGTGAAACCCCGGCTCTACCTGCATAAATAACATAAGAATAGAGATATGATGTGTTAGTGTGTCAGTGATGAAATTCGAAAATACAAGAGAAAGGCTTTAGGATCATATTGCGCACACAAGTCACCTCACTCACGACTTGTTTATTTATCCTGTTACACCTTGTTTGAACCTAGTCAAGGCTATGTCGTTAGTTTGATTAATGGAATTGATTCTACATTGTTGAACTCGTCGTTTAGGCGGGTGCCGTGACGCGTGACCGTACGACACGTGGCAGCAAGAGGGGTGGTGAGACTCACCCTCATCTAGTCTCACCATTCCCTTGGTGTCACGTGTCGCGTGGTCACAAAGAGGGTGAGGAAAGTTGGGGTATGGAGATCTCAACCCCGTTTAGGCGGGATATGATCACCCTCACCGCAAGGGGTTCGGTGACGCATGACCGCGCGACACGTGGCAGCAAGGGGGTGGTAGCCTCATTACCCCTGCTGTCACTTGTCGCGTGGTCACAAAGGGGTGAAGAAAGTTGGAGTGAGAAATCCAAACCCGGTTTAGGCTCTCTGAAAGTATACTCGCCACGTGTCGCTCTCTCTCAATCCTTTCCACTCGCTCCTCCTCATTTTCTTACTCCAAATATGAAAAAAGAAAAATACATTTGACATCCAGTTTTTCAGCGGATTTACTGTAAATAAATCAGTCAAAAACAACAAGTGACCACAAAACTGGAAAAAAAACAATTTTGTGACAAGTTTTCATATTAGTATGGTGAAAATGGTTTTTTGACTGATTTCCTTACAAAATGGATTTGAAAATTGGGTGTCAAATACATTTTTCGATCCCATACTCATTGCCAGTTATCTCTAGTAAGATTTAGAAAAAGGCTTAATTTAAGATGGGTTGATTATTCTAACGGAACAGAGTCTGTCAATAAAGCAGATTGAATTACATTAGACGGAAATGAAAAAACTTTGCTCTTTGCCAACAAATGAACCGCACTGTTGCATTATCTATTAGTCCGATTTGCTTTTCAAATTTAGCCGATATTAGCATATTTCTTGCATCCTCAATTAACATAGGACACTTGATCTACCATTATCTGAATTGATTTATTTGATTTCAACTCATAAAGTACATCATCTAATAAAACTGATCTTTCCAAAATCAATTGCCGAGCAACTTAATAGCAGACTATTCATACAATTGGAAATCATTTTAACAGCCCAGATGCAACACCTAACTTAGTTATTTGACATTACGCCAAAAGAATTTACTATAAATCTATTACCAGTGTTACTTTACACTTTTTATGCTGTAAAATGAAAAATCTACATGAACTTCAAGAAATTTAAGATTGCATAAGCATCATTTCATTTTGTTGAGCTTAAATGTTATATTACAAAATCGTGGCGTTTTTAGTATTTCCTAGCGTGTATGAATATGCAGGAGTTGAGAGGATAGGATCTCCTCGCCTTTCTTCTCCTCACTCATTGTCCACTATCCGACACGTGGCAGCAGAAGGAGTTTCCTCATCTAGCTTCACCACCTCCTACTGTTGCATGTGTCGGACGTTGAAAAGTAAGGTAAGAGAAAGAGGGGTGAGAGGATCTCGTCTCGAGTTAGATGTGTTTGGAGTTGGATTAACAGAATTGCATAAATGAACTGAAAAGATTGGATACAAAGTTTCAGAAACACGGAAGTGTTCTATCCCTCCTGGGAGCGTTCCTCCTTAACTGGGAGCATAGCTTTGCAGTTTTTTCGAGATCGATCCCAAGTCTCCCAAGATCGCTCTCCGCGAAGTGAGAAGCACCAATGCGAGCCAATTTGGGACCGATTTCCCAAGTCTTTTAGGATCACTCACCAGAACTTGTATGTCGTTCTTTAAATATTTTGATGGCGTCAAGGCCTCTCATTGTCTGCGTCTAATGGGGCTCTATTATGGGTGTAAGTACCTTAAAAATTGTAGAATCTAGCATATCATCTAACTTAATTTTAGTCTAGGGTTAATTGTAGTGAGAGAAACTCCTTCTCCATCTCTAATTTCTCTCTCTAGAATCTCACCTTTTTTCTCTTTTGTTTTTGTTTGCATCATGGATGCTTGGATGATGATTGAACACAAGTTGCTTGTAAAAATACCTAAGTGTTGATCACTAGCTTTTAGGGGGATAGGATCACCTCACCGCAAGAGGGGTGCGGTGACGCGTGACCGCGACACGTGGCAGTAAGGGGGGTTGTGAGGCTAGATGAAGGTCATCCTCATCTAGCCTCACCACCCCCTTGGTGCCACGTGTCGCGTGGTCACAAAAGGGATGAGGAAAATTGGGGTGAGGAGATCTCAACCCGATTTTAGGTTGGTGTTAGATGTTTTTCTTACCTTTGCACTTTATTATCATCAGATTAGTTAGAGATCCTGTTAAGTAGGGCATTTCACTCATTTTTAGTTAATAAGCTCTTGCATGATCATATTTAATAACTTATATCTAGTTTAACTTTAATTAATCTATTTAGACTAAATAAGTTCCTAGTGTTCTTGTTTTCTTTCAATTCTTAGACTCCATTTGTATTTGCAATTCTTTATGCAAAAGAGAGTCACTAGAGTTATGATTTCTCTGTCACCATCATCATCATCCGTATCCAGTATATCCTAACGACAGCAAAAGCTATCGTTAGGGTCTGAGGAGGGTAAGTGGTAGGCAGACAATACCTCTGTTCCAAGGGATAAAGAGTCTGTTTCCAGTGAAACCCCGGCTCTACCTGCATAAATAACATAAGAATAGAGATATGATGTGTTAGTGTGTCAGTGATGAAATTCAGAAAATACAAAGAGAAAGGCTTTAGGATCATATTGCGCACACAAGTCACCTCACTCACGACTTGTTTATTTATCCTGTTACACCTTGTTTGAACCTAGTCAAGGCTATGTCGTTAGTTTGATTAATGGAATTGATTCTACATTGTTGAACTCGTCGTTTAGGCGGGTGCCGTGACGCGTGACCGTACGACACGTGGCAGCAAGAGGGGTGGTGAGACTCACCCTCATCTAGTCTCACCATTCCCTTGGTGTCACGTGTCGCGTGGTCACAAAGAGGGTGAGGAAAGTTGGGGTATGGAGATCTCAACCCCGTTTAGGCGGGATATGATCACCTCACCGCAAGGGGTTCGGTGACGCATGACCGCGCGACACGTGGCAGCAAGGGGGTGGTAGCCTCATTACCCCTGCTGTCACTTGTCGCGTGGTCACAAAGGGGTGAAGAAAGTTGGAGTGAGAAATCCAAACCCGGTTTAGGCTCTCTGAAAGTATACTCGCCACGTGTCGCTCTCTCTCAATCCTTTCCACTCGCTCCTCCTTCATTTGCTTACTCCAAATATGAAAAAAGAAAAATACATTTGACATCCAGTTTTTCAGCGGATTTACTGTAAATAAATCAGTCAAAAACAACAAAAGTGACCACAAAACTGGAAAAAAAAACAATTTTGTGACAAGTTTTCATATTAGTATGGTGAAAATGGTTTTTTGACTGATTTCCTTACAGTAAATGGATTTGAAAATTGGGTGTCAAATACATTTTTCGATCCCATACTCATTGCCAGTTATCTCTAGTAAGATTTAGAAAAAGGCTTAATTTAAGATGGGTTGATTATTCTAACGGAACAGAGTCTGTCAATAAAGCAGATTGAATTACATTAGACGGAAATGAAAAAACTTTGCTCTTTGCCAACAAATGAACCGCACTGTTGCATTATCTATTAGTCCGATTTGCTTTTCAAATTTAGCCGATATTAGCATATTTCTTGCATCCTCAATTAACATAGGACACTTGATCTACCATTATCTGAATGATTTATTTGATTTCAACTCATAAAGTACATCATCTAATAAAACTGATCTTTCCAAAATCAATTGCCGAGCAACTTAATAGCAGACTATTCATACAATTGGAAATCATTTTAACAGCCCAGATGCAACACCTAACTTAGTTATTTGACATTACGCCAAAAGAATTTACTATAAATCTATTACCAGTGTTACTTTACACTTTTTATGCTGTAAAATGAAAAATCTACATGAACTTCAAGAAATTTAAGATTGCATAAGCATCATTTCATTTTGTTGAGCTTAAATGTTATATTACAAAATCGTGGCGTTTTTAGTATTTCCTAGCGTGTATGAATATGCAGGAGTTGAGAGGATAGGATCTCCTCGCCTTTCTTCTCCTCACTCATTGTCCACTATCCGACACGTGGCAGCAGAAGGAGTTTCCTCATCTAGCTTCACCACCTCCTACTGTTGCATGTGTCGGACGTTGAAAAGTAAGGTAAGAGAAAGAGGGGTGAGAGGATCTCGTCTGAGTTAGATGTGTTTGGAGTTGGATTAACAGAATTGCATAAATGAACTGAAAAGATTGGATACAAAGTTTCAGAAACACGGAAGTGTTCTTATCCCTCCTGGGAGCGTTCCTCCTTAACTGGGAGCATAGCTTTGCAGTTTTTTCGAGATCGATCCGCAATCCCCATCTCCCGAGCCTCGCGCTCTCCGCGAAGTGAGAAGCACCAATGCGAGCCAATTTGGGACCGATTTCCCAAGTCTTTTAGGATCACTCACCAGAACTTGTATGTCGTTCTTTAAATATTTTGATGGCGTCAAGGCCTCTCATTGTCTGCGTCTAATGGGGCTCTATTGGGTGTAAGTACCTTAAAAATTGTAGAATCTAGCATATCATCTAACTTAATTTTAGTCTAGGGTTAATTGTAGTGAGAGAAACTCCTTCTCCATCTCTAATTTCTCTCTCTAGAATCTCACCTTTTTTCTCTTTTGTTTTTGTTTGCATCATGGATGCTTGGATGATGATTGAACACAAGTTGCTTGTAAAAATACCTAAGTGTTGATCACTAGCTTTTAGGGGGATAGGATCACCTCACCGCAAGAGGGGTGCGGTGACGCGTGACCGCGCGACACGTGGCAGTAAGGGGGGTTGTGAGGCTAGATGAAGGTCATCCTCATCTAGCCTCACCACCCCCTTGGTGCCACGTGTCGCGTGGTCACAAAAGGGATGAGGAAAATTGGGGTGAGGAGATCTCAACCCGATTTTAGGTTGGTGTTAGATGTTTTTCTTACCTTTGCACTTTATTATCATCAGATTAGTTAGAGATCCTGTTAAGTAGGGCATTTCACTCATTTTTAGTTAATAAGCTCTTGCATGATCATATTTAATAACTTATATCTAGTTTAACTTTAATTAATCTATTTAGACTAAATAAGTTCCTAGTGTTCTTGTTTTCTTTCAATTCTTAGACTCCATTTGTATTTGCAATTCTTTATGCAAAAGAGAGTCACTAGAGTTATGATTTCTCTGTCACCATCATCATCATCCGTATCCAGTATATCCTAACGACAGCAAAAGCTATCGTTAGGGTCTGAGGAGGGTAAGTGGTAGGCAGACAATACCTCTGTTCCAAGGGATAAAGAGTCTGTTTCCAGTGAAACCCCGGCTCTACCTGCATAAATAACATAAGAATAGAGATATGATGTGTTAGTGTGTCAGTGATGAAATTCAGAAAATACAAAGAGAAAGGCTTTAGGATCATATTGCGCACACAAGTCACCTCACTCACGACTTGTTTATTTATCCTGTTACACCTTGTTTGAACCTAGTCAAGGCTATGTCGTTAGTTTGATTAATGGAATTGATTCTACATTGTTGAACTCGTCGTTTAGGCGGGTGCCGTGACGCGTGACCGTACGACACGTGGCAGCAAGAGGGGTGGAGACTCACCCTCATCTAGTCTCACCATTCCCTTGGTGTCACGTGTCGCGTGGTCACAAAGAGGGTGAGGAAAGTTGGGGTATGGAGATCTCAACCCCGTTTAGGCGGGATATGATCACCTCACCGCAAGGGGTTCGGTGACGCATGACCGCGCGACACGTGGCAGCAAGGGGGTGGTAGCCTCATTACCCCTGCTGTCACTTGTCGCGTGGTCACAAAGGGGTGAAGAAAGTTGGAGTGAGAAATCCAAACCCGGTTTAGGCTCTCTGAAAGTATACTCGCCACGTGTCGCTCTCTCTCAATCCTTTCCACTCGCTCCTCCTTCATTTGCTTACTCCAAATATGAAAAAAGAAAAATACATTTGACATCCAGTTTTTCAGCGGATTTACTGTAAATAAATCAGTCAAAAACAACAAAAGTGACCACAAAACTGGAAAAAAAAACAATTTTGTGACAAGTTTTCATATTAGTATGGTGAAAATGGTTTTTTGACTGATTTCCTTACAGTAAATGGATTTGAAAATTGGGTGTCAAATACATTTTTCGATCCCATACTCATTGCCAGTTATCTCTAGTAAGATTTAGAAAAAGGCTTAATTTAAGATGGGTTGATTATTCTAACGGAACAGAGTCTGTCAATAAAGCAGATTGAATTACATTAGACGGAAATGAAAAAACTTTGCTCTTTGCCAACAAATGAACCGCACTGTTGCATTATCTATTAGTCCGATTTGCTTTTCAAATTTAGCCGATATTAGCATATTTCTTGCATCCTCAATTAACATAGGACACTTGATCTACCATTATCTGAATGATTTATTTGATTTCAACTCATAAAGTACATCATCTAATAAAACTGATCTTTCCAAAATCAATTGCCGAGCAACTTAATAGCAGACTATTCATACAATTGGAAATCATTTTAACAGCCCAGATGCAACACCTAACTTAGTTATTTGACATTACGCCAAAAGAATTTACTATAAATCTATTACCAGTGTTACTTTACACTTTTTATGCTGTAAAATGAAAAATCTACATGAACTTCAAGAAATTTAAGATTGCATAAGCATCATTTCATTTTGTTGAGCTTAAATGTTATATTACAAAATCGTGGCGTTTTTAGTATTTCCTAGCGTGTATGAATATGCAGGAGTTGAGAGGATAGGATCTCCTCGCCTTTCTTCTCCTCACTCATTGTCCACTATCCGACACGTGGCAGCAGAAGGAGTTTCCTCATCTAGCTTCACCACCTCCTACTGTTGCATGTGTCGGACGTTGAAAAGTAAGGTAAGAGAAAGAGGGGTGAGAGGATCTCGTCTCGAGTTAGATGTGTTTGGAGTTGGATTAACAGAATTGCATAAATGAACTGAAAAGATTGGATACAAAGTTTCAGAAACACGGAAGTGTTCTATCCCTCCTGGGAGCGTTCCTCCTTAACTGGGAGCATAGCTTTGCAGTTTTTTCGAGATCGATCCCAAGTCTCCCAAGATCGCTCTCCGCGAAGTGAGAAGCACCAATGCGAGCCAATTTGGGACCGATTTCCCAAGTCTTTTAGGATCACTCACCAGAACTTGTATGTCGTTCTTTAAATATTTTGATGGCGTCAAGGCCTCTCATTGTCTGCGTCTAATGGGGCTCTATTATGGGTGTAAGTACCTTAAAAATTGTAGAATCTAGCATATCATCTAACTTAATTTTAGTCTAGGGTTAATTGTAGTGAGAGAAACTCCTTCTCCATCTCTAATTTCTCTCTCTAGAATCTCACCTTTTTTCTCTTTTGTTTTTTTTGCATCATGGATGCTTGGATGATGATTGAACACAAGTTGCTTGTAAAAATACCTAAGTGTTGATCACTAGCTTTTAGGGGGATAGGATCACCTCACCGCAAGAGGGGTGCGGTGACGCGTGACCGCGCGACACGTGGCAGTAAGGGGGGTTGTGAGGCTAGATGAAGGTCATCCTCATCTAGCCTCACCACCCCCTTGGTGCCACGTGTCGCGTGGTCACAAAAGGGATGAGGAAAATTGGGGTGAGGAGATCTCAACCCGATTTTAGGTTGGTGTTAGATGTTTTTCTTACCTTTGCACTTTATTATCATCAGATTAGTTAGAGATCCTGTTAAGTAGGGCATTTCACTCATTTTTAGTTAATAAGCTCTTGCATGATCATATTTAATAACTTATATCTAGTTTAACTTTAATTAATCTATTTAGACTAAATAAGTTCCTAGTGTTCTTGTTTTCTTTCAATTCTTAGACTCCATTTGTATTTGCAATTCTTTATGCAAAAGAGAGTCACTAGAGTTATGATTTCTCTGTCACCATCATCATCATCATCCGTATCCAGTATATCCTAACGACAGCAAAAGCTATCGTTAGGGTCTGAGGAGGGTAAGTGGTAGGCAGACAATACCTCTGTTCCAAGGGATAAAGAGTCTGTTTCCAGTGAAACCCCGGCTCTACCTGCATAAATAACATAAGAATAGAGATATGATGTGTTAGTGTGTCAGTGATGAAATTCAGAAATACAAAGAGAAAGGCTTTAGGATCATATTGCGCACACAAGTCACCTCACTCACGACTTGTTTATTTATCCTGTTACACCTTGTTTGAACCTAGTCAAGGCTATGTCGTTAGTTTGATTAATGGAATTGATTCTACATTGTTGAACTCGTCGTTTAGGCGGGTGCCGTGACGCGTGACCGTACGACACGTGGCAGCAAGAGGGGTGGTGAGACTCACCCTCATCTAGTCTCACCATTCCCTTGGTGTCACGTGTCGCGTGGTCACAAAGAGGGTGAGGAAAGTTGGGGTATGGAGATCTCAACCCCGTTTAGGCGGGATATGATCACCTCACCGCAAGGGGTTCGGTGACGCATGACCGCGCGACACGTGGCAGCAAGTGGTAGCCTCATTACCCCTGCTGTCACTTGTCGCGTGGTCACAAAGGGGTGAAGAAAGTTGGAGTGAGAAATCCAAACCCGGTTTAGGCTCTCTGAAAGTATACTCGCCACGTGTCGCTCTCTCTCAATCCTTTCCACTCGCTCCTCCTTCATTTGCTTACTCCAAATATGAAAAAAGAAAATACATTTGACATCCAGTTTTTCAGCGGATTTACTGTAAATAAATCAGTCAAAAACAACAAAAGTGACCACAAAACTGGAAAAAAAACAATTTTGTGACAAGTTTTCATATTAGTATGGTGAAAATGGTTTTTTGACTGATTTCCTTACAGTAAATGGATTTGAAAATTGGGTGTCAAATACATTTTTCGATCCCATACTCATTGCCAGTTATCTCTAGTAAGATTTAGAAAAAGGCTTAATTTAAGATGGGTTGATTATTCTAACGGAACAGAGTCTGTCAATAAAGCAGATTGAATTACATTAGACGGAAATGAAAAACTTTGCTCTTTGCCAACAAATGAACCGCACTGTTGCATTATCTATTAGTCCGATTTGCTTTTCAAATTTAGCCGATATTAGCATATTTCTTGCATCCTCAATTAACATAGGACACTTGATCTACCATTATCTGAATGATTTATTTGATTTCAACTCATAAAGTACATCATCTAATAAAACTGATCTTTCCAAAATCAATTGCCGAGCAACTTAATAGCAGACTATTCATACAATTGGAAATCATTTTAACAGCCCAGATGCAACACCTAACTTAGTTATTTGACATTACGCCAAAAGAATTTACTATAAATCTATTACCAGTGTTACTTTACACTTTTTATGCTGTAAAATGAAAAATCTACATGAACTTCAAGAAATTTAAGATTGCATAAGCATCATTTCATTTTGTTGAGCTTAAATGTTATATTACAAAATCGTGGCGTTTTTAGTATTTCCTAGCGTGTATGAATATGCAGGAGTTGAGAGGATAGGATCTCCTCGCCTTTCTTCTCCTCACTCATTGTCCACTATCCGACACGTGGCAGCAGAAGGAGTTTCCTCATCTAGCTTCACCACCTCCTACTGTTGCATGTGTCGGACGTTGAAAAGTAAGGTAAGAGAAAGAGGGGTGAGAGGATCTCGTCTCGAGTTAGATGTGTTTGGAGTTGGATTAACAGAATGCATAAATGAACTGAAAAGATTGGATACAAAGTTTCAGAAACACGGAAGTGTTCTATCCCTCCTGGGAGCGTTCCTCCTTAACTGGGAGCATAGCTTTGCAGTTTTTTCGAGATCGATCCCAAGTCTCCCAAGATCGCTCTCCGCGAAGTGAGAAGCACCAATGCGAGCCAATTTGGGACCGATTTCCCAAGTCTTTTAGGATCACTCACCAGAACTTGTATGTCGTTCTTTAAATATTTTGATGGCGTCAAGGCCTCTCATTGTCTGCGTCTAATGGGGCTCTATTATGGGTGTAAGTACCTTAAAATTGTAGAATCTAGCATATCATCTAACTTAATTTTAGTCTAGGGTTAATTGTAGTGAGAGAAACTCCTTCTCCATCTCTAATTTCTCTCTCTAGAATCTCACCTTTTTTCTCTTTTGTTTTTGTTTGCATCATGGATGCTTGGATGATGATTGAACACAAGTTGCTTGTAAAAATACCTAAGTGTTGATCACTAGCTTTTAGGGGGATAGGATCACCTCACCGCAAGAGGGGTGCGGTGACGCGTGACCGCGCGACACGTGGCAGTAAGGGGGTTGTGAGGCTAGATGAAGGTCATCCTCATCTAGCCTCACCACCCCCTTGGTGCCACGTGTCGCGTGGTCACAAAGGGATGAGGAAAATTGGGGTGAGGAGATCTCAACCCGATTTTAGGTTGGTGTTAGATGTTTTTCTTACCTTTGCACTTTATTATCATCAGATTAGTTAGAGATCCTGTTAAGTAGGGCATTTCACTCATTTTTAGTTAATAAGCTCTTGCATGATCATATTTAATAACTTATATCTAGTTTAACTTTAATTAATCTATTTAGACTAAATAAGTTCCTAGTGTTCTTGTTTTCTTTCAATTCTTAGACTCCATTTGTATTGCAATTCTTTATGCAAAAGAGAGTCACTAGAGTTATGATTTCTCTGTCACCATCATCATCATCCGTATCCAGTATATCCTAACGACAGCAAAAGCTATCGTTAGGGTCTGAGGAGGGTAAGTGGTAGGCAGACAATACCTCTGTTCCAAGGGATAAAGAGTCTGTTTCCAGTGAAACCCCGGCTCTACCTGCATAAATAACATAAGAATAGAGATATGATGTGTTAGTGTGTCAGTGATGAAATTCAGAAAATACAAAGAGAAAGGCTTTAGGATCATATTGCGCACACAAGTCACCTCACTCACGACTTGTTTATTTATCCTGTTACACCTTGTTTGAACCTAGTCAAGGCTATGTCGTTAGTTTGATTAATGGAATTGATTCTACATTGTTGAACTCGTCGTTTAGGCGGGTGCCGTGACGCGTGACCGTACGACACGTGGCAGCAAGAGGGGTGGTGAGACTCACCCTCATCTAGTCTCACCATTCCCTTGGTGTCACGTGTCGCGTGGTCACAAAGAGGGTGAGGAAAGTTGGGGTATGGAGATCTCAACCCCGTTTAGGCGGGATATGATCACCTCACCGCAAGGGGTTCGGTGACGCATGACCGCGCGACACGTGGCAGCAAGGGGGTGGTAGCCTCATTACCCCTGCTGTCACTTGTCGCGTGGTCACAAAGGGGTGAAGAAAGTTGGAGTGAGAAATCCAAACCCGGTTTAGGCTCTCTGAAAGTATACTCGCCACGTGTCGCTCTCTCTCAATCCTTTCCACTCGCTCCTCCTTCATTTGCTTACTCCAAATATGAAAAAAAAAAATACATTTGACATCCAGTTTTTCAGCGGATTTACTGTAAATAAATCAGTCAAAAACAACAAAAGTGACCACAAAACTGGAAAAAAAACAATTTTGTGACAAGTTTTCATATTAGTATGGTGAAAATGGTTTTTTGACTGATTTCCTTACAGTAAATGGATTTGAAAATTGGGTGTCAAATACATTTTTCGATCCCATACTCATTGCCAGTTATCTCTAGTAAGATTTAGAAAAAGGCTTAATTTAAGATGGGTTGATTATTCTAACGGAACAGAGTCTGTCAATAAAGCAGATTGAATTACATTAGACGGAAATGAAAAAACTTTGCTCTTTGCCAACAAATGAACCGCACTGTTGCATTATCTATTAGTCCGATTTGCTTTTCAAATTTAGCCGATATTAGCATATTTCTTGCATCCTCAATTAACATAGGACACTTGATCTACCATTATCTGAATGATTTATTTGATTTCAACTCATAAAGTACATCATCTAATAAAACTGATCTTTCCAAAATCAATTGCCGAGCAACTTAATAGCAGACTATTCATACAATTGGAAATCATTTTAACAGCCCAGATGCAACACCTAACTTAGTTATTTGACATTACGCCAAAAGAATTTACTATAAATCTATTACCAGTGTTACTTTACACTTTTTATGCTGTAAAATGAAAAATCTACATGAACTTCAAGAAATTTAAGATTGCATAAGCATCATTTCATTTTGTTGAGCTTAAATGTTATATTACAAATCGTGGCGTTTTTAGTATTTCCTAGCGTGTATGAATATGCAGGAGTTGAGAGGATAGGATCTCCTCGCCTTTCTTCTCCTCACTCATTGTCCACTATCCGACACGTGGCAGCAGAAGGAGTTTCCTCATCTAGCTTCACCACCTCCTACTGTTGCATGTGTCGGACGTTGAAAAGTAAGGTAAGAGAAAGAGGGTGAGAGGATCTCGTCTCGAGTTAGATGTGTTTGGAGTTGGATTAACAGAATTGCATAAATGAACTGAAAAGATTGGATACAAAGTTTCAGAAACACGGAAGTGTTCTATCCCTCCTGGGAGCGTTCCTCCTTAACTGGGAGCATAGCTTTGCAGTTTTTTCGAGATCGATCCCAAGTCTCCCAAGATCGCTCTCCGCGAAGTGAGAAGCACCAATGCGAGCCAATTTGGGACCGATTTCCCAAGTCTTTTAGGATCACTCACCAGAACTTGTATGTCGTTCTTTAAATATTTTGATGGCGTCAAGGCCTCTCATTGTCTGCGTCTAATGGGGCTCTATTATGGGTGTAAGTACCTTAAAAATTGTAGAATCTAGCATATCATCTAACTTAATTTTAGTCTAGGGTTAATTGTAGTGAGAGAAACTCCTTCTCCATCTCTAATTTCTCTCTCTAGAATCTCACCTTTTTTCTCTTTTGTTTTTGTTTGCATCATGGATGCTTGGATGATGATTGAACACAAGTTGCTTGTAAAAATACCTAAGTGTTGATCACTAGCTTTTAGGGGGATAGGATCACCTCACCGCAAGAGGGGTGCGGTGACGCGTGACCGCGCGACACGTGGCAGTAAGGGGGGTTGTGAGGCTAGATGAAGGTCATCCTCATCTAGCCTCACCACCCCCTTGGTGCCACGTGTCGCGTGGTCACAAAAGGGATGAGGAAAATTGGGGTGAGGAGATCTCAACCCGATTTTAGGTTGGTGTTAGATGTTTTTCTTACCTTTGCACTTTATTATCATCAGATTAGTTAGAGATCCTGTTAAGTAGGGCATTTCACTCATTTTTAGTTAATAAGCTCTTGCATGATCATATTTAATAACTTATATCTAGTTTAACTTTAATTAATCTATTTAGACTAAATAAGTTCCTAGTGTTCTTGTTTTCTTTCAATTCTTAGACTCCATTTGTATTTGCAATTCTTTATGCAAAAGAGAGTCACTAGAGTTATGATTTCTCTGTCACCATCATCATCATCCGTATCCAGTATATCCTAACGACAGCAAAAGCTATCGTTAGGGTCTGAGGAGGGTAAGTGGTAGGCAGACAATACCTCTGTTCCAAGGGATAAAGAGTCTGTTTCCAGTGAAACCCCGGCTCTACCTGCATAAATAACATAAGAATAGAGATATGATGTGTTAGTGTGTCAGTGATGAAATTCAGAAAATACAAAGAGAAAGGCTTTAGGATCATATTGCGCACACAAGTCACCTCACTCACGACTTGTTTATTTATCCTGTTACACCTTGTTTGAACCTAGTCAAGGCTATGTCGTTAGTTTGATTAATGGAATTGATTCTACATTGTTGAACTCGTCGTTTAGGCGGGTGCCGTGACGCGTGACCGTACGACACGTGGCAGCAAGAGGGGTGGTGAGACTCACCCTCATCTAGTCTCACCATTCCCTTGGTGTCACGTGTCGCGTGGTCACAAAGAGGGTGAGGAAAGTTGGGGTATGGAGATCTCAACCCCGTTTAGGCGGGATATGATCACCTCACCGCAAGGGGTTCGGTGACGCATGACCGCGCGACACGTGGCAGCAAGGGGGTGGTAGCCTCATTACCCCTGCTGTCACTTGTCGCGTGGTCACAAAGGGGTGAAGAAAGTTGGAGTGAGAAATCCAAACCCGGTTTAGGCTCTCTGAAAGTATACTCGCCACGTGTCGCTCTCTCTCAATCCTTTCCACTCGCTCCTCCTTCATTTGCTTACTCCAAATATGAAAAAAGAAAAATACATTTGACATCCAGTTTTTCAGCGGATTTACTGTAAATAAATCAGTCAAAAACAACAAAAGTGACCACAAAACTGGAAAAAAAAACAATTTTGTGACAAGTTTTCATATTAGTATGGTGAAAATGGTTTTTTGACTGATTTCCTTACAGTAAATGGATTTGAAAATTGGGTGTCAAATACATTTTTCGATCCCATACTCATTGCCAGTTATCTCTAGTAAGATTTAGAAAAAGGCTTAATTTAAGATGGGTTGATTATTCTAACGGAACAGAGTCTGTCAATAAAGCAGATTGAATTACATTAGACGGAAATGAAAAAACTTTGCTCTTTGCCAACAAATGAACCGCACTGTTGCATTATCTATTAGTCCGATTTGCTTTTCAAATTTAGCCGATATTAGCATATTTCTTGCATCCTCAATTAACATAGGACACTTGATCTACCATTATCTGAATGATTTATTTGATTTCAACTCATAAAGTACATCATCTAATAAAACTGATCTTTCCAAAATCAATTGCCGAGCAACTTAATAGCAGACTATTCATACAATTGGAAATCATTTTAACAGCCCAGATGCAACACCTAACTTAGTTATTTGACATTACGCCAAAAGAATTTACTATAAATCTATTACCAGTGTTACTTTACACTTTTTATGCTGTAAAATGAAAAATCTACATGAACTTCAAGAAATTTAAGATTGCATAAGCATCATTTCATTTTGTTGAGCTTAAATGTTATATTACAAAATCGTGGCGTTTTTAGTATTTCCTAGCGTGTATGAATATGCAGGAGTTGAGAGGATAGGATCTCCTCGCCTTTCTTCTCCTCACTCATTGTCCACTATCCGACACGTGGCAGCAGAAGGAGTTTCCTCATCTAGCTTCACCACCTCCTACTGTTGCATGTGTCGGACGTTGAAAAGTAAGGTAAGAGAAAGAGGGGTGAGAGGATCTCGTCTCGAGTTAGATGTGTTTGGAGTTGGATTAACAGAATTGCATAAATGAACTGAAAAGATTGGATACAAAGTTTCAGAAACACGGAAGTGTTCTATCCCTCCTGGGAGCGTTCCTCCTTAACTGGGAGCATAGCTTTGCAGTTTTTTCGAGATCGATCCCAAGTCTCCCAAGATCGCTCTCCGCGAAGTGAGAAGCACCAATGCGAGCCAATTTGGGACCGATTTCCCAAGTCTTTTAGGATCACTCACCAGAACTTGTATGTCGTTCTTTAAATATTTTGATGGCGTCAAGGCCTCTCATTGTCTGCGTCTAATGGGGCTCTATTATGGGTGTAAGTACCTTAAAAATTGTAGAATCTAGCATATCATCTAACTTAATTTTAGTCTAGGGTTAATTGTAGTGAGAGAAACTCCTTCTCCATCTCTAATTTCTCTCTCTAGAATCTCACCTTTTTTCTCTTTTGTTTTTGTTTGCATCATGGATGCTTGGATGATGATTGAACACAAGTTGCTTGTAAAAATACCTAAGTGTTGATCACTAGCTTTTAGGGGGATAGGATCACCTCACCGCAAGAGGGGTGCGGTGACGCGTGACCGCGCGACACGTGGCAGTAAGGGGGGTTGTGAGGCTAGATGAAGGTCATCCTCATCTAGCCTCACCACCCCCTTGGTGCCACGTGTCGCGTGGTCACAAAAGGGATGAGGAAAATTGGGGTGAGGAGATCTCAACCCGATTTTAGGTTGGTGTTAGATGTTTTTCTTACCTTTGCACTTTATTATCATCAGATTAGTTAGAGATCCTGTTAAGTAGGGCATTTCACTCATTTTTAGTTAATAAGCTCTTGCATGATCATATTTAATAACTTATATCTAGTTTAACTTTAATTAATCTATTTAGACTAAATAAGTTCCTAGTGTTCTTGTTTTCTTTCAATTCTTAGACTCCATTTGTATTTGCAATTCTTTATGCAAAAGAGAGTCACTAGAGTTATGATTTCTCTGTCACCATCATCATCATCCGTATCCAGTATATCCTAACGACAGCAAAAGCTATCGTTAGGGTCTGAGGAGGGTAAGTGGTAGGCAGACAATACCTCTGTTCCAAGGGATAAAGAGTCTGTTTCCAGTGAAACCCCGGCTCTACCTGCATAAATAACATAAGAATAGAGATATGATGTGTTAGTGTGTCAGTGATGAAATTCAGAAAATACAAAGAGAAAGGCTTTAGGATCATATTGCGCACACAAGTCACCTCACTCACGACTTGTTTATTTATCCTGTTACACCTTGTTTGAACCTAGTCAAGGCTATGTCGTTAGTTTGATTAATGGAATTGATTCTACATTGTTGAACTCGTCGTTTAGGCGGGTGCCGTGACGCGTGACCGTACGACACGTGGCAGCAAGAGGGGTGGTGAGACTCACCCTCATCTAGTCTCACCATTCCCTTGGTGTCACGTGTCGCGTGGTCACAAAGAGGGTGAGGAAAGTTGGGGTATGGAGATCTCAACCCCGTTTAGGCGGGATATAATCACCTCACCGCAAGGGGTTCGGTGACGCATGACCGCGCGACACGTGGCAGCAAGGGGTGGTAGCCTCATTACCCCTGCTGTCACTTGTCGCGTGGTCACAAAGGGGTGAAGAAAGTTGGAGTGAGAAATCCAAACCCGGTTTAGGCTCTCTGAAAGTATACTCGCCACGTGTCGCTCTCTCTCAATCCTTTCCACTCGCTCCTCCTTCATTTGCTTACTCCAAATATGAAAAAAGAAAAATACATTTGACATCCAGTTTTTCAGCGGATTTACTGTAAATAAATCAGTCAAAACAACAAAAGTGACCACAAAACTGGAAAAAAAAAACAATTTTGTGACAAGTTTTCATATTAGTATGGTGAAAATGGTTTTTTGACTGATTTCCTTACAGTAAATGGATTTGAAAATTGGGTGTCAAATACATTTTTCGATCCCATACTCATTGCCAGTTATCTCTAGTAAGATTTAGAAAAAGGCTTAATTTAAGATGGGTTGATTATTCTAACGGAACAGAGTCTGTCAATAAAGCAGATTGAATTACATTAGACGGAAATGAAAAAACTTTGCTCTTTGCCAACAAATGAACCGCACTGTTGCATTCTCTATTAGTCCGATTTGCTTTTCAAATTTAGCCGATATTAGCATATTTCTTGCATCCTCAATTAACATAGGACACTTGATCTACCATTATCTGAATGATTTATTTGATTTCAACTCATAAAGTACATCATCTAATAAAACTGATCTTTCCAAAATCAATTTGCCGAGCAACTTAAATGGAAGACCATTCATACAATCAGAAATCATTTTAACAGCTCAGATGCAACATCTAACTTAGTTATTTGACATTACGCTAAAAGAATTTACTATAAATCTATTACCAGTGTTACTTTACACCTTTTATGCTGTAAAATATATTTCTTTTATTCAGAAAAATCTACATGAACTTCAAGAAATTTATGACTTGAGAGAGCACCACCTCAAGAGCAAGCATATATAAATGACAGATTCCATTGAACTAAAAAATGACCAAGCCTTTTACAAAGATGTTCTCGGTGTATTAGTTTTGCGTGTTTTAATCTAAATCCCGCTTAATACAATGTTTTTCTGTTATGGTTGTTTGAAAATTTGAATTGGTGGGCAAGCAAACTCTTATTAGTCATATTCCTGAAGTATTACTCACCTCACGTATACAAGAAGGGAAGTCTTGTAAGGGTGGATTTGTACTTTAAAGGATACACTATACTTTAGTAGCAAAAGGCAAAATCTCTAACTCCAAGCCTTTATTGCCTCAGTCGCATTGATCTATGTGGAAGATAAAAATCAGGTGTTCAGCGGCCTCGTAGGTTAGTGAGGCTACACACGAGGACCCACACAAGGTGCCCTTACAAACTAGTAGAAGTGGAACAATTGTCTTCTACAAACTAGCAGAAGTAGAGCACCACACTGCGAGTGTTTCCGGATTCAAACTTTTGCCTTTTTGGTAGCAATTCTCAACCCGAATACCAACTGGACTACGCCATGGAGTCAAAAGATACATTATACTTGTCCAACGAAATGTCCTTATAAATAATGATAATATTTTTATTATTTAATAGCAAAAGAAAAAGGAAAATTTAGACACGATCGGTGAGACGATAGACAAATCTAGACGTTGTAAAGTGGGCCTTATTAGTGTGTGTTTTATGATTTTATACTTAAATATTCGCAAATCTATAAAGCATAATAGAGGTTACAAACTTATAATCATATTTTATCATAAGAAAAATGTAGTACAGTTAAAGTAAATACTCAAGGAAAGTCAATTCATAAAAAAAAAAAAAAAGTGACGGCTATTTTCAGCCGTCTTGACTTGAACCCGCATTTGAATTTGAATTCGTAATTGGATGACTTGACCTAAAGTCAATTAAAAATATTAATCAGATGGCTGATGTAAGATTTTCTATAAAACAATGTATTTTTCGTACAAAACTAATTAAAAGGTTTGACAGAAGTATGTGGTATAACAAGTGTGAGAGTCGATCAAAGACAATATATAGTCAATTCAATAAAATCGTAAAGTAGGCTTTAAGATTGGTAATCGGTATAGTTTTTAAATAAAAAAGCTTAATGTCTTGTTGCATTATTTCAAGGAAAAATTTTTTTGTTGCACTAAATGGACGTTAGTCATGCGGGAAAAAAGGAAACTTATGATAGCTATTAATAACCCATTATTATATATACGGATGCAACTTGGAAAGATCGTTGAAATTAAAAATAAAAATAAAAAATTTGAAGTCTTGATTTTATATTTGGATTACGTTGAGTACAGGAAATGAAGAAACAGCATGCCCCCATTTTCTTCAACAAGAGCATCATGTGGTTATCATTTCTCTTGGAACAAAAGACCATTCCTTGACTCTGATGGTCTCTACTGTCTCAGTCCGAAAGAGCACTGTGGAATACAAATCAAAAACTCAGCAGCCTCCTAGGTTAGATAAAAATAAATGTGGCATGTATTTTATTATGCAAAAGGTCAAATCTCTGACTCCGAATACTCCCACTATTTTATTCTTATAGATGTATAACATGCATCTTATTTTGCTAAAGGACAAATCTATGACTTCGAATACTCTTACTATTTTATTCTTATGGATGCATGGCATGTTTCTTTGATGAGGGAGTAGGTTCTCCCCCCACTTGTACCAGATGCCCTTTAGCCAGGTGGGATGTAAATCGAGGGATGTTGTAGCGCCCCGGCCCAATACTGTCATCGGAACCAGTGCACCCGCCGTAGTCTACTATGAGAACTACGAAGCGTCAAAGCAGATCAAGTGTACATCATTCACGACGTAAGATAAATCAGCGGAAACATCATCAAATTTAAAACTTTATCATCATTAATACAACCAGAAAGTACACTAAAAGGGTGTTCAGACAACGGTCTAACTTATCCTCCAGTACAGCATAATAAACATCGAGTTTTCCAACATAAAGAAAGTAAGCAACCATCTATCTACTTCCATGTCCATCATCCCACTGAACCCACTTGCCATCGTCTTCGATAAATATCATTTCATATTCTGGCTCACCTGAAAAGAAATAGAGTATCTGTTCTTAGCGAAATTATCGCCAGCAAGTAACCCGTCTATACACCTTACGGGATCACACACGACGAGTCACCAGTGTACAAGTCATTGCCCAAAATAAGGTGCTCGGGTTAGCAAATAGCATCTTTATAAGAATTCTTCAAAACAGATAGATCACATAAATGACATGCGGATACGAGAACAAACATGTATTAAACAACATATCACATAAGACATAGACTAATCACATATCTTGCATGTCAAGTCTTATGCTTCGTGTATCATGATGCATGAACTTCTTTAAACCACACACAACACCCATGCATAAGTCTTCTTTCATAAACATGTCATGCGTGTCATTTCACAAACTTTTCATAATACTTCTTATCATATTCTTCGCGTAGCAGAACTTTATACCCTGTGGGTGATCAGTCCACAGCAACAGAACTTTATACCCCGTGCTGAAAGGTCCACGGCCCCATAACATATAACTTTATACCCCGTGCTGAAAGGTCCACGGCCCCATTACATATATCATATATCCGTGCTGAAAGGTCCACGGCCCCATTACATATATCATATATCCGTGCTGAAAGGTCCACGGCCCCATTACATATCATATATCCGTGCTGAAAGGTCCACGGCTCCATAAAATAACTTTATTTTCCGTGCTGATAGTTCCACGGCCCCATAAAATACTTTATACCCTGCTGTTGATTCACAGATCACGCTTTTATACCCTGCTTTCGCAGGCGTGACTTTTATACCCTGCGATCAACCAGCAGCCATCTTGTCTTTCGAAAACTTCAAACTTTTCTTGTAAACACATGTTCTTTCGCAAAGCAATTCTCAAATCAAATGCAAGTGCCCATGTCATGATGCAGAATGCTCATGTAACTCATATCAAACGGGTAAACATGCACACACACTTTACATATCAAGTACAAAGTCCTGAACTTCTATCACATCCTGCTCGTATCATTTCATGTCCTTTTGAATTACGAAATCATCTCGAGTACACACTAACCTTGCTCGTTCATACTTCCTCAAACACACACCTTTTCGTACCATTTTGTGCTCTTTCATATTGCTAACTCACTTTGGATTCATACCTAACTTTACTCATTCACACTTAACGTTTACTACTCAAATACACCTCATTCATACCACTTCATGCCCTTTCGTATCACGAATCCACTTCGAATTCATACTTAACCCTACTCATTTCACACTTAATGTTTACAACTCTAGCACACTTTCAAAACACTTTGTAATTTATGAGCACTGGAAGATAATAAAGGTATCTCACACACACATCTTACATATCAAGTATACGATCTTGCACCTCAAACACTCCCTGTTTGTATCTTTCCAAGTCCGTTCGTCTCACTAATTCACTTGGGATTCAATCTTATTCTTACTTAGTCAATCTTACCATCTATTCCTCAATTACACCTCAAATACCCTTGCATTTTATGTTCAAGGAAGTGTATAAAGTTGCTACACTTACATAGGGCGCCTAAAGGGTCAAAATGACTTCCAGTATACTTGGAACGCCACATGAGGCGCCTAAAGTGACATAGGGCGCCTATACTAGGCGTTCGAAGTGTTCGGGGATGTTCCGTAGACATTGAACGCCTACATGAAGCGCCTAATGTGACATAGAGCGCCTTATGTAGGTGTTCGAAGTGTTCGGGGATGATTCAGGACACATTGAACGCTACATTAGGCGCCTAATGTGACATAGAGCGCCTAATGTAGGTGTTCGAAGTGTTCTGACGGTTCTAAACTGCAGTTTTTCTGTACGGGAAAGCTTCAGGACACATTGAACGCTACATTAGGCGCCTAATGTGACTTGAAGCGCCTAATGTAGGCGTTCGAAGTATTCTGACGATGCTAAACTGCAGTTTCTCTGCAGTAACTTCCTCCCATCATCTTCCTCCTTCAACCCTTTCATGTTAAACCTCTCAAGATCCATCTTACCATCTAGATTCATCATTCTTAACTCACATCTAATCATGAATTGATGCTTAGTTATGTCTAACAATATCCACTCTTAACCTTCAACCATTCACAACCTTCAAAAGTTATCATCAACACTCCCAACACAACAAGTCTACAACAATGCCATCACTCATCCTTCCATTCCCTGCACTTACTCTCAAACGTCTAAGTGTAGACAATCAACATAAGAATAGAACAAGACAATAAGCACATCAAAATATACACTTTCATGGGCATGCTTGACAAACAACAAAGCACCACACAACTATTTTCAGAAATATGGCCCAAAGAACAAGACTTTACGCAACTAGCAACAAAACATACATATAATAAAGCATTTAACATAGACAAGACAAGATTACTAATGTGTGATCCAAGTTTTTCTCTTTGTAAGAACATAGGGCCTAAAGTATCAAAATTTGCGTAAAGCATATAGAAAGATTACTTGCCTTTGTTTCTAGTTAGCTTACGGATTTACTGCAGAATTTCGGTAGAGGTTGCACCTAGATTGACCTTCTTCCTTCCTTTTTCTTTCTTCTCTTCTTCTTCTTCCTCTCTTTCTCTTTTCTCTCTTTTCCCCTCTTCAGCCGTTTTTCCCCTTTCTCTTTGGTGTTTGGAACCGCCAATTGAAGTGTGTGTGGGGGAGTTATGCTCCCATGTGTAACTCCCCATTCATTTAAGTGGGTTGAGGGGTATTTTAGGTAGTTTACCCTAATTTCTTAATCCTCACCTTTAACCCCTTTATTTCCTTTTTCTATATTTTATTTTCACTCAGCTCCTAATCTATACCATTGAGTAAATCGTGTCTAAGGTTGACCTTTAATTATTGAGAGTCATGCTAAAAAGTCACGGGGTATGACAGATGTGCTCCACCGGCAGCCCTGCAGAGGGAGAGGACACTCGAGACTTAGCCAGCCCAGAGGCAACCCTGTAATATTTCAACAAGGATTGTCTCCACACGGACTCGAACTCGGGACGTCGTAGTTCTAGCCCCAATCACCTTTGCCTCTTACCACTAGACTATGCCTCTGGGCTGCATGGCATGTTTCTTGATCTAATACTAGATGTCAAAAGTGAGAATACAGAGTGGCAGTCAGGCAAAGGAACTATACCAAATTGCAACTTGACAATAACAAAAAGCTACCAAAATAATAATGAAAAATGATAGTAATAAGGACGAGAAATATGGGTTTTTTTATTCTTTTTAAATTCTGCATACATATTTTAACAGTTTCTCAGCTGTATGCTTTATTAGTAATATATGTGTATTAACAATTTATCTATATGTTTTTGTTGAGACGATGTTTTCTCAAGCCCATAGCAATAGTTTACGGAAAGGGGGATCTTTTATTAACAATACATAGCAAGTTTACAATACAAGTTCCATCGAACACTACATCTGTTTACGTATATACATCATCATTATCAACGAAACTGCTATAACAATTGACTAACACTAGTCTAGAGACACGCCACATGATCTCGTCACTAACATGCCTTGGATGGGGTAGCTGAGGGACACAACCATGGACCATTTGGTTTCTCCAATACCATATAGACGCTATACCTTCTCGGAAAACATATCTCCATTCTATTCTATTAATACTGGGAATATCGGAATTCTCCAAGTTGCGCATAATCCACTGCCTGGGGGTGGAGACGTTGCGAAACCAATTAGAATCCTGGGGTCGGACAAGCAAAGTCCAAATCCGAGATGCCCACACACAATCTCGTAACACATGCAAAATATCCTCTGACCAACCACCACAAAGCTTACAACTAGGATTGGCATCAACATGGTGCTGTTGTAGAACTTTTCCTACTGGGAGTGGACTCATGACATATCTGCCAAAGTAAGAAATTCTGCCTCAAAGGACCCTTCATAGCCCAGATATTGTCCCAACCTGTGGATGCTGGCACAGTAGAATTTTTAGTGATGTCGTATGCACTAGAAACCGAGAACGTTTCCGTTGAACTCGCACGCCAACGGACTGGCACCTGTTGGTCCGTTGCCAGTGGTTGCTCTAATGATAGTCCCGCCCGAAGCAACGGAAGACTACTGCAAATATGTCGCCATATAGGTGAAGCATTCGCTTTCGGCTGAGCTTCCAACAAGTTCCCGTATTTGCAGTGCAATACTCGCACCCAAAGACTGTCCGGTTTAGTCAACATGTTCCAACCCAATTTCGCAAGCTTTGCTTTGTTCATGTCTAATATGCGTTTAACGCCCAGACCGCCTTGTGATTTATCTAGACATATGGTATCCCATTATAGCCAATGCAACTTTCTGTGATCCCCAGTTTCTCCCCAAAAGAATTTTCGCATTATGCGTTCAATCTCTTTCACAAGGCTCATCGGTAGTAGGACAGTTTGCATAGCGTACATTGGCATTAAAGAAATAACACTCTGAATCAAGATGTACCTTGCAGCATGGGACAAGATCTTTGTTTTCCAGCCGGCCAGTTTGTTACGGACATTGTCAATAATATAGTTATAGTGAGTGCGACCCCCTCGTCCGTTTATCAGGGGCATACCTAAATATGTCCCAAAATCCTTCGTACATCGATGCCCCATTCGGATAAAAGTGTTGGGCATGAAGTCGGGGCCTATGTTCTTAGACATCAAGACCTGTGATTTCGCCACACTAATAGTTTGTCCAGATGTTTTACAAAACTCTCCAACAATGGTCTCCATGACTAAAGCCTGGCGTGCTGTTGCCTCCCCAAACAGTAATAGGTCATCTGCAAAAAATAAATGGGAAACAGGCGGTCCCCTAGCCGAAGTAGAAAGAGGCTTCCACATGTTCTCATATTCCGCCTGCTGTATTTTTTGAGAAAGAACTTCCATGCAGAGCAAGAATAAATAAGGTGCAAGAGGGTCACCTTGGCGTATTCCTCGATGCGGTTGGAAAGTTGGCAACCGTTGACCATTCCATATAATAGTTAAGGTGGATGACGAGATAGTATACATGATAAGGTTAGTCAGCTCCGTACTGAGACCGATTTTCAATAGGATCTTCTGCATAAAGCTCCAATTTACTTTGTCGTGTGCCTTTTCTAGATCCAATTTCACTGCCATGTATCCTTTCCTCCCTGTTTTACGTCGCATGGTGTGCATTATCTCTTGCGCGATGATAATGTTATCCGATGCCTGCCTACCCGGGACAAAAGCACATTGAGTGGGGGAGATAATCTTACTAATCACAACTTTCAAACGGTTGGCAATAACTTTCGTTATGATCTTGACTGTAACATTCATGAGTCCAATGGGTCGAAAATGTGAAGGTCCTTCCGGGACTTCCTTTTTAGGAATAAGAGAGATGAGAGTTTCATTGAGTTCACTCGGGTAGCATTGATTTTTAAAGGCACTAGTAACAAACTCTACCACATCCTTACCAACAATACTCCCATTGCATTGATAAAACACAGGGGGTAGGCCATCTGGACCGGGAGCTTTATATGACCCCATCTGAAAAATAGCCTCCTCGATCTCCAATGCACTAACCGGTCTATTCATCCACCGTCTGTCCGCATGATTTAACGTGGGTATAGAAATGTCTTCATCCATATCCAAGTCTGAAGAAGTGCAGGAAAACAACTGTTGGTAGTAGTCCATAATCGCTTGTTGGATGAGTATAGGATCATCCGTCCATTGCCCATTTCCAACTTGCAAGCGCGTGATCTTGGCTCGTCGCTGTTTAGATGCCATGCATAAGTGAAAGTATCTGCTATTTCTCTCCCCGTCTAGTAACCACTGCAGATTACTTTTCTGTTGCCAATATGTATCTTGTTGCATAAGGATTTCATTATATTTGGCCTTAAGCTCTTTCTCGAGTTCAGACAAAAAGACGGTTTACCTGCCAACGCCATTTGAACTCCACTTATTCGGGCAAGGCACCTCCTCCGACGGTGCTGAAGGCTGCCAAAAATTTCTTTGCTCCAACTAGACATTTTTTGTTGAAATTCATGAATGGTGCGGCAGAAGTCGCCTTCATACGAATGCCATGCACGTTGCATAAAGGAAAGAAAAGTTTATGATCCATCCAATATGCTTGAAACTTAAAGAAATGAGTATGACCTGCAGAAATTGTAGCGGCCTCAAATGAGAGCAACAAAGGGCTGTGGTCAGAAAATGTCCGAGGTAGGTGCTGTAAGGACGCCATAGGAAACTGCAAATGCCAAGAGTGGTTTGCCCAGGCTTGGTCAAGCCGTTGTTCAATTTTAAGACGCCCTTACTGTCCATTAGACCAAGTAAATTGCGGCCCAGAGAACTGAACATCCATTAGAGCACACACATCAATCATCTGCTGCATGCGATCAACGGCTCTCCCATGCACAACTCTACCACCTCTTTTATCCTCCTGTCGTACAACTTGATTAAAATCACCGATTAACACCCAGGGGGATGTAATGTGGGGTGCCATTGCCTCAATGTAATCGTAGAATACCTCCCTTAACTCATCCACTGGTGAAGCATACACAAGAGATACAATGCAATACACCCTTGTACCCTCTAGAACAACAACGTTGAGAGTTTGAGAAGTGTATGTTAGGACACGTATATCAATAGATGTCTTGCTCCACAAACACCATAATCCTTCCGCAAATCCACGGGCCTCCACTGCGACTAAGTGTGTAAATTGTGTTCGTCGAATAATTTGATTCGCTCGAGTACTTTGCACACGCGGTTCCATAAGAAATAATATATCTGGTTTATGATCCCGGGTCAATCTAACAATGTGACGCAACGTGTCGGGTGAGCCAGCCCCCCGACAATTCCAAGAGATGAGCTTCATTTATAAAGAAATACTCCCCGCTTCTTGAGCGGGCTCAACATCGTCCCCATCCGACGGTATACAGCAGTCTCCATCAGTGTCACATTAGGCTCATGATGCATATCAACATCATATACCATCGACATATTCTGCACTGGATCAGGCGGGTGATGTTTGGTTAATTCCCCAACAGGCGGCCGATCTTGGGAATTTGTATTAGACTGACTATTATGCATTATACTATTATCAATATTCATCCGTGGACCTTCCATATGGTTGATGTTTGTGATATCAGACAACGTTCTATGTAGTGAAGCCAGTGGTACATGGACAGATGATTCACAGTCGGGCCTAGGCACAATCGATGCCTTACGAGAAATATTAGTGCCTGTCAGACTATTAGGTAGCCGTGAGACTTGCACTCGAATCCGTGTCTGCTCCTTTACTGGCACCCCTTTGCTCTTGTGTGCTCTGGGCTTCGCAGTTGATGATTTTGTGACTGCCCGGAACTTGGGCACTGGTCCATGATCAGGAATTTTTCCAAGGGTAGCTTCCAGAATATCCAATGCCATAGTAGGGGCTGTCACCTCCTGATCGTCAGCCAAAAGGGCAAATCGCGATCCACTCCCTTGTGCCACCTCTGCACTATCTTGAAGTATCTCCTTGCCCTTGCCTTGGACATTTGGTCGTGAGGTGTTTAATGTATTAGCATTTTCCTGGCGTTCTCGGGCTAGAGGAGTTCTCTTGCGGTTACCACTACGGGCTATCATCCAAGGTCCGAAGGGATCCGGTGGATCCATTGCAGCAGTAGGTACCGGTTGAGCCATCGTCGCAGGACCAGATGCACTATTCATATTAGTAGGACATAATTCCTTCCAATGTCCATATCGTCCACAGGTGAAACAAATTTGATGTAAGTTTTCATATTCAACCTTTAGTTGAACACCATTAATAACAATAATCGAGATAAGAGGACACTATAAATCCACTTCAACACAAACACGGGCATACTTTCCACGTGATGCCGTAATTGTGTTATGGTCCACCTTTATAGCAGTTCCCAACTGATCTCCAATACGCATAAGAACAGATTCATGGAAAAATTCAAGCGGTAGACGTGTAATTCTTACCCACACCAATGTAGAGGACACCGTCTCTGCCGATGGTAGGAAGCCTGAAACTTAGCAACAGTTAAATAGTGTCCTTGAATTGTCCAAGGGCCATTCTCTAGAACGTGAATATAGTCATCCTTCGAGTAAAAACGAATAACAAATAAACCTTCTTCAAGATCTGTGATATCAATTCGCCGCCTTAAAGCCCACATATCCGTAAGGCGCTGCGATAATACGCGAAATGAGATGGTACGACCCAATGGTTTGACAATCAGAGCACGACGCCATGGGCGCCATAACCTTTTTACATTCTTCTGCAGGAATGTCCACCACCGCTTTGCCAAGACCAAGTGGAATATCATTAGATGCCATACTGTCCTTCCAGAATCCTTCCACAGTTTCCATGTCATCCTCTGCCTCAGAACTTCCATCATAGATTTCATCTCCTGGGAGTAGGTTTGCGGGTATAGGCTGTCGTAATAAGTCAGCCCAAGCTTTGGGTGGTTTCCATGTTTCATGAGCATCCGTATGGGGTTCCTCCATGGCATGTCTCTTATGTTTTTTTACACTCCATAACAATTGGTCTACTTCCTCAGTGCTATTCTCATGTTGGACTTCCTCCATCACGCTGACGATGGCAACGCCGGTGAGATTCCGGCCAAAAACAGTTGAAAAACGTGATTATTGGGACGGTTACAAAGTTGCGGTTACGTCGCCAGAGCCAAGGCGGTTTCTTTTACTGTGGAATTAGCCCATAGCAATAGTTAGAACAAGTGTTCTTATTTTGGTTTATATAAAAGTTTATCAATATTTTATAATAAAAAAATGGAAAAGCGGGTAGTAGACTAGTACATGAAAGGGGTCGGTGGATATCAATGGTCGGCAACGGTCCGCATCTCGAGATTCTGTTGCGGTTGCCATTATTGACATGGTCTCACTTGTTATATATGTATGTATGCAGTTATATATATGGTCGGGATCTTACTGGAATCAATTTCTCTATTTCTTAGGATAGATATATATTTTTTTTGCCTCTTACTTTCTCCAGACTCTAATGATAGCTTTTATTGCTGTTAGGATATATTGGATATGATTGTTATTGTTTTAGTTATTGCTTTATTTATTTAGTTTTACCCACACTCCCGAACACTTAGTACGGATATTAGTATCAAGTAGACAGTAGCAATAAGAGTGCAACGATTTTACACTATCGAATTTGAATTATGAAATTCAAATGTAACTAATAACATAAAAGTGATAGAAATGTACTTTTCTGTTCTATTTTCTAGCCAATGTTACAACTTTAAAAATGTCTCAAACTATAAGTTTAAATGTGCACTTTTTGAATAAACAAACACTTACAATTGAACACCTATTAAGAGGAAAAGAATAATTGTAACGGAAAAAATTATTTTTTATTTCTAATTGAAATATACCAACTTAGTATCAAATGAGTTATGACTGGAACCATTATTTTTTGATTTCTTGTTTCACCGTCTTCCTCTTCAAATCGGCCGCCACTTCCTCCCCCCCCCCCACTAAATCAAAAAGCAGGGATTCCCTTTTTCCCCAACCTCCGCCATCGCACTCCCACCGACACTGCCGCGACAATTTCCTTCTCCTCCTAACCTCCCCCTAAAAGCAGCGGGATCTCTATTCCGCCAACTTAAAAGCCGGATGTGATCCTCTCATCTCTCACTTCCTCATTCTCTATCTCACCGCTCCCATGTGTCATCCTAATTTTCCTTTTATGAAAAAAATTCTCCGCCTACCTCATTTAAGTCAGAAATCTCTCCTCTCTTCTCTCTTCATTCTCTTTCTTCTATTCTCTTTCCTTCTCTCTACTATTTCTCTTGCAACGTTCTCCCACACAACGAGTGGTGGAGGAAGGGGCGAGAGAGTAGGAGAGTGAGAAGATCTCATCTCCTAAAAGTAGCAGCTCCCTTGTCAAAATATTATTCATACAACAAAATACGTACAAATAATATTTTGATAATTTTCTAAAGATCATTACCAGTAACATTTTGATTGTCACGTGTGCATAATGAAGTTTTCTTTTCTTCACACTTCTCACGTGAAAAGAACATATATTGATTGTCACAGACAGCGGATAAGTCAGAGTTGAAAAGAAACAAAAATAAATGGTAGTATAAGTTTATGTTCACTTTTTGGAATATAATAATCACAAAAGGATATATATGAAGAGAAAAACGAGCTTTTATTAACTGGCTTCTTAGACGTCCTCGGTTCATTAGGTTTCCGTGTTTGTATAGGGTCTGGAAACAGACCGCATCGTTTCACAATATGATGTATATAACTTTGCTTTATATATTTTTATACAAAAGTCTGTTTCTATAGTTCGAACTCGTGACCTCATGTCACGTTCACTTTTTGGAATATAATAATTACAAACAAGACGTATCAAGAGAAAAACGAGCTTTTATTAGATGTGTCGAGCTATGTGCAATGGAACATGGATGACATTCTTTCCTACTCTTTTCTTCCTGTTCTAAATTTTTTTGGTGTCCTTAATTATGTTTCTCAGGTACAACATTCCTTTTCTTTTTTCTTTTCTTTAACCCTTTGCTCTATTGACTGTTTATATAAGAAAAAAGTGCAGTCTTTACTATTTAGTTCGGGAAAAAAAACTTTTAGAGCTGAAAATAATTTTTATGGGTTTACCATGATATTCTGCTCATACTGTTGTAGTGCATGATACACAACTGACTGCTTTCATTTAATGCATACAACTTTAGTTGCTAATTGGATCGCCTGATTTGTGCCGTTACGTATTCGAGTTGCAGAAACATTCTTTTACACAAAATGTAAGATAAGACTGCATACTCCTTTCTGGATCGTTTGCAAATGCGGGAGTCTAATGTATCGAGAATGCTCTATTTGCTCAATGGGTCTTTATACATTAACAGTTTTCTTTTTCTTTTTCTTTTTTTTTGAACATTTATTGTTATCCGTGTAACCAGTTCTTGATCCAACGTGGAAATAGGGCATATGATCCTTGTATTGTTCATGACTCAGAAGAAAAGAAAACAACTTATAGGATTGAAGTATCATATGAGAAAATGTGATGAATGTAGATATTTATAGTTACAAAAGTGTAGGAGACATATTTTTTTTTTCGATTAAGTTTTTTGAAACCTATTTGTTACTCGGTTTATTTAGATCTGTATATATATATATATATATATATATATATATATATATATATGTATTCAAATGAAGTACACAAATCTTCTTTGGATTTTTCAAAGATGTATAAGAAAAAGACGTTAAACCGATATATTCCCGTCAGTCGAAGTAGATCTATAGATTTCCTCCCTTTTCCTCTTTTCGATTCTCTTGTACACCAAAGTGTACGTCATTACACATTTTCTTCATTTTAGGACAGCTAAAATATCTTACATAACCTTGGAATGGTGTTATTGTTTACATGTCTTTTACCATTTCTAGACTCTAGTTATGGTTTTTGTTATTGTTGTAAAATATCTTACATAATGTAACAAAAAATATTGTTCTGAAACTTTTTATATAAAAAAATTCAAACTTGAATAATAGAAATAAGAAAATCCTACTCATTTTCCAATGTAATTCAATTTTTAATCCAACCAAACATTTATCATTACTGAAGAATTATGATAATATTGGGCGGATCATTTTTATTAGTGTCCCTCACATGACATTTTTTAGAAACGGAAGGTTTCCCACTAGATGAAAGTTAAAACCATCATCACGTGTTAACAAAAATAAAAAGGAAAAGGAAAAAAAAGTAACAATACGAATACAACAGAAAAAAAAGAGGTGACCAAGGTATCGTACAGTTGGTACTCGGGTTGAAGATTGCCAACAAGAAGTCATGAGTTCAAATCCAGGGACGCACAAAGTGTGGGTATTCAGGCCAAAGGCCTGGTTTGTGAGGCACCTTGTGTGGGTAACTGTGTAAGATCTCACCCAATCTAGGAAACCGCTGTACTCCTGATTTACATCATCCTCCACGCAGCTCATTGAGACTGAAGCAATGGGGTTACTTTGGGTTGGGGTTCAACCTTTAAAAAGAATGCCAACAAAAAAAAGGAAGTGAAAAAAATCAACGCCACCAATAACTGGTGACCAAACTCACCTACCCCAAATCACCAATATCTCTCTTTTCAGTTCTCAATCACCCATTGTTCAAACACGATCAATATCGTCATTATTCAATTCTTTTGTCGAATGGTGACCACTACTTTTTTTTTTTTTTTGTTTGACAACAAACTTTTAGGTCTTTGATCATTTGGGACGAACTTAGTTAAAAATGTACAAAGGTTATTTGCTATAGTGTGAGACATTAAAAAATGTGTTTTAATTATTAGACGTGTATAATGGGAACGTCAGTACGTTAAAACCATTATATTTTACTAACATACTAATACATGAAAACTTCGCACCATATATAAGGAAATGTCTGGACTAGATAGCGTGACCTGACCTTTGCCACTGTTGGACCGTAACGCCGGCAGTAAACACCACTAGAGAGGTAAACAGTGATTAGCAGAAATTACACTATCAAGATTTCTTTACAAAACTTCTCACAGAACTGATTCTGTAAAACTCATAATCAAATGTACCTTTAAAAAATTATTTCTCTTTGTGTAGAACTTCAAAATCTTTGAGCCTTTCCAGAAACAAACTTCAGGTGTTCTATAACTTATATAAAAATTTGAGAGAAATCCAAAGTCGTTTGATCCTTCAAAAAGGTAAAAACTTTTAGTCTCACAGATTTTTCAGAACAGGACAGAAAAGTTGTTCAATTTTGAAAAACTAGAACTCCGTGTATACTTATCCAAAAGCTGTGATCTTTATTTTAAAACAAAGCTTGGGAAGCCTAGTTTATGTTCTCGAAAACCCTTAACCAAGTATCCTAGCCAAATAATACATAACTGCAAAACTTTTAAGACAGGTCAGTTTTGCTGACATATTTGTGCAACTAACTTGCAACGACTGTTTGGCTAACTTTTCTTTGATCAAATCAAGTAATTGTTATTACAAATGAAAGCTAACAGTCTGAATTTGGTTGAAACCAAAAATCAGAATTTTTAAAAACGTTTTTCTATTTTTCAAGATTTTAGAATTTCGGTGCAAAAATTGTAAAAAAAGACAGGAAAGTAAAGAAAACAAGAACACCAAGAATTTATCCTGGTTCGGTCAATGTGACCTACTCTAATCCCAATGAACACATTTTCTTGGATTTTCACTATGGTATGAATACCTTACAATTTGCAAAGAACTTGATTCTGGTGTTATACACCAACCCTAATCAAGATTTGATCACAACACCTTCCTATTACAAGAATGTAATCATCTCACCACTTATTGTCAACCCTAATCAAGATTTGATCCTTGTGGATTAGGATGCTCATATGTCACCTTCCATATCATCAATCTCACTTGTATTCATTTGATTTGAGGACCATCTCACCACCTTGCTTAGTTGACACCTTCAAGACATGTGATTGGACCATTTTGAATGATGAAATTTTTGTAGGAATTTTCTGAAAAGATCAAGTGGTTTGGATGACCACTTCTTCCTCCACCTTTTGTTCAACCTCTTTAACAACTTTGTTGAGATATAGGCCGACCAAAGCTGCAAGATTTGAACTCCAAAAACCAAAATATATGCCACCTTAAGTGCCAAGTATACAACCCCTTGCCAACATGTCATCTATGAGTGTTTGGTTAGTCCATGTGGTGTAGTATTGCACATATATAAAATTTGATTTGTCCACCTCAAATATACATATATAGACGTTTTTGATGTAAAAATGAGTAGAAAATCAGATAATAATTGCTGAATAATAATGAGAATCAGCTGCATAGTAAACATAACCATATATCAAAAATACTTTCCATTTTCTCTCCTTCAAGTATGGCGTATTGTTTCTTAGCCTTTTGATCAATATCCATCTAAAAATAATAAGAGAAAAGTCCCAAAATATGTGTATGATAACACCATGATGATCATATAATGTGACAAAATAAATGCCACAATGTAAGACACCCGAGAAAACCAAAAACCATAACATATATGGTTAATATAAATATGAAGTCCATGAATCACCAAGAATAATATGAAGATCATGAATATGATATAAGAGACATCCATATAGAAACCATTTTAGCATTACACAGAAGATAAATCTGTGTAAATGACAAAATGACCTTGAGCACCAAAATGACCAAAATACTTTTGAGCACCAAATATGTCAAAAAGAGTGTAGAGATACTCCAACTTTGCACTTTCATTCATATGGACATTCTCGGTGTGATATGACCTTGAAAAAGCTCAAACATACTCCTTTGTCCTTGTGGTAAGTTGTCATAACTTTCTTGGCAAGTTAGTGATATAACACATGCATATATAAACTCATAAACACATCAAATCCAAGTAATGAAACATGATAAACATATATGGAATGTTTAAAAACTCATTACATGCAAAGAAGATCATGTGTATACCAAAACTGATTATTAGTTTGTCATGTTGGAGAAATTTTCAAAAAACTGTTGACATCGATCGATCTATGTCTCAATTTTTAGATACTGGTGTATACATCGATTGATCGATGTACTTCCATTTGAGAGATCAATGTCTCACATTGAAGTTTTTTTTTGATTCTAAGTGACATCGATCTCAGACTGAGAGATCGATGTAGAGATCTATGTACATTGATCTCTGGCTGAGAGATCGATGACACTTTTTCATTTGTTTCAGCTTTTTGATGTAAAAGTATTTTAACACTTAACATCGTACTTTTGAAAATTATTCAAATATTCTTAACATTCTCAACAGCCACGGTATTGAAGAATCATCACACTTCAAATGATGTAGATTTTACCATCGGATTATGCCTCTAGGGTGCTCACTCTTATTTTTTCTGCAGATTGATTAAAGTTCTCTTAATGAAATCATGTGGAGCTTATGTGAAGACAAAAGAAAACGGGTTGAGATCTCCTCACTCCAACTTTCCTCATCCCCTTTGTGACCACGCGACACGTGGCAGCAAAGGAGGATGGTGAGGCTAGATGAGGGCACCCTCATCTAGCCTCACCATCCTCCCTTGTTGCCACATGTCGTGCGGTCACGCGTCACCGCATCACCTTGCGGTGAGGTAATCCTATCCCAAAGAAAACGCACATGTAAGACCTATATAATTTTCGCCAACATATTGAATGATGGTAAAAGCAGAAATAACTCTCATTATGAAAATATATATGACTAAAGTTATCCCTATACATAAATGTACATGCTTGCACATACACGCATATATGTATCTATATATATTATCATTACCATGTTCATTTGTTGTTATCTTATTTTAGTGTTTGTTCCTGTTCTCTGTTATTCTCACTTCCACCCTAAACAAAACCCCAACTAGCCAGAATGATTTTTTTGAAACATTATTCTTCAATTTTGCCATTGTTTCACATATTTCACCAACCATTTCATTACAAGTGTTTCATGTGGATACCAAGTTTTAGTCATGCCATAGGTCGTTGATGTTAGAAAATCAACCGAGATCACTGCAAAAACGCGCAGCGAAAAACAAAAACTTGATCTCCGATTTCCTACCAAGAATCCATGTTGTTCGTTTAATTCGATGAAAGAAACTCGAAAATTACCTTTGTAGATCCGAATTACGCAGATGAAGCAGGTGCGAAAATACAATCACCCTCTGTCGGTATCCACACGAATGCTTCCGTCCGGAGTGCTAGCTCTTCAAACGGCGCGGCTGAAGAACTCGTTTTTCACAAAAACGATTCTAGGATCTTTCGTTTTCTGTTATTTTGTTTTTACTGATTGCTTGGTGTACATGATACGCCAAGCTCCATACATATATATAGATATCAAAATCCGATTCCAGATCGGATTTGTCAACGTCTATCATAATCCGTACCAGATACGGATTCTGTTAGGATTAGATAAAACCAATCAAAATCCATATCAGATATGGATTCTCTGTTATTATCCGATGATATAAATATATACATAAAAAACGAAATTAATAATAATAATAATTAATATCCAATATTAATATTATTAATATTAAAATGATAATAATAATAATAATTAATATCCAATATTAATATTATTAATATTATTAATCTCAGTCATACGCATTCTTGTGTGTGACCCGATAGGTCCATATTAATTGGCAGTGGTTTAAATCGCTATTAAACCAACAAGTCGTAATTGGCCTCTAGCAAGGCATTACAACTACCCAATTAATACGAGTAAAGTCCAACTAGCCTAATAATAGTACATGCATTAATCCATTTGTCACACGATATCTAGTTTGAACATAAGTCATGGTCAGCGTCATACTTATATTGTTCAAACATATGATTACTCGATCTCTAAGTAAACTGATAAAACAAATGATATTGATCACACTATCAAATCATTTGAGGACGGCCATGCATTTCACAGTCTCACTAATCGAGGGGCCCAAAGATATCACTCTCAAAATAGAGGGACAAATTCTATCTTGATTGTTCAATATCCTCTACATAATTTATATCACATTCAATCATGACCTTTATTATCATCCAATTACGGATAACGTTTGATCATGTCAAAATATAATAGTCCTTATGTTGGAAACTATGACAATCTCAAGTCAAAGGATTAAAACATGACTATCGTGAGATTTATTTATGACGCTAATCCATGTAGTAATCTCATGATGGGTCTATCCAATACACTGTTCTCTAACAAGTATCTATGAGATTGATTCGTATCACCATACACATAATCATCTCATGATTATCAAATCAATACTCATACTGATTATAAATTATTTTATCTCTATAACAATAATGAATCAGGGACATCTATCAAAATTGTGTAACATACTAACCAACAATAATGATAATAAAACCTCTTTTATTAATAATAAATGCATAACATAAATATCCAAATCATGGCCTAGGGCATATACACTAACAGTTGAGTGACGTGATTTGCATCTTTTAACTCTTTTCAGAAAAAAGTCGTGCACTTTCTCTTCCTGATTTTTCTTTGGGCTGGGTGTGGGGTATAGGTGAAATGGGGTGGAATGGTGGGGATAAAAATTAAAAGATTTATTCAAATGACATACTTAGCTTTGATTAGGGGCTGAAATGTGTGTAGATTTTTCTATTTTGAATCTAATTTATAAATATGCGGTATGATTCCGCATAGGGGTGTCAAACAGGTCGTATATCGTGTTTCGTGTTTCGTGTTTTTCGGGTTTCGTGTATCAAAGTGTCATACTCATACCTTACCCGTTTGCTTCGCGTGTATGGATGTAGATACCCAAACCCGTACATGTCATGTTTCGTGTCGTGTATCGGGTATACCCACGAACTTGACAAGTACAAATATTTCAAGGCGTCTACATGTCATTTCATGTATTTTTCAACTAATTTCAAGTTTTGTGCATTTTTCAAGTTTCATGTACTTAAACGACTAGTGATACAAGGTCATCTAAACGCAAATCACTTGACTATGCAATAATAGATTAAAGAAATGGGATTTGGAAATGGAGAAAGGGGGAACCGAATAGGGTTACTTAGTAGCGCGGTAGTCTTTTTTTGGAAAATTTTATTTTTTATTAATTATAAATTTTATTTAAAATATATTTTTTAAATTTTGTGTATAAATGGGTATAAACGGGTACCCGCGGGTATACCCGGACACGATCCGCCGTTGGTGGTTATCTTTCAGGTCTTAACCGATTTGTACACGAAACCCGCCAAGGTCATACACATACCCGTGAAAATTCGTGTCAGGTTCGGGTCGTGTTTCGTGTCGTGTCTGAAATTGCCACCCCTAATTCCGCAGTTAAAACAGGAAAACAAAGAAAAAAGTAAAACTGTAATTGTAGTTCTCTTTTTCTTAAAAAAGAACGGAAGATATTTTAATAAGAGAGGACGGGCTTTGAAGCAATTAGTAAGGTTGTTGCTTTGTGACTTTAAGGTCACAAATTCGAACCGCGGAAATAGACTCTTACACAAAAGTGTAGGGTAAGACTGTGTATATCAGATCGCAAAACAATTCGGTCTTTTCCCTGAATGCAGGAGCTTATTACACTGAAAACGCCTTTTTTTTACTCTTTTAATGATAGAAAATTACTTTTCAAAATACCGTATATATGATCTTTGAGGTATGATCATCTTACCATGGGGGCTTCTAAATTCATATACGTTTTTATACCTTACCATGGGGACTTCTAAATTCATATATGTTTTTTTTTTTGGAAATAACGCATAAGAGTAGAGGAAAACTAAAAATGTCAGTGTATAATTAGTCAACACAGAAATCTTATGTTGGTCAATAAAAAACTAGTGATAGAATAATATAATATTATATAAAATTTATGTACATATAAAAATAAAATTGACTAAAATAGAAAACACATATATCATACACATTTAATTTCATTTAATTGATGATGAAGCAAATATCTTATTTACTCATTAAAATTTGCGTAGTCAACAATTATTTGTGGGGCTGGGCGAGCGGAGATCTCATCTCCCCACCCCTACACCCCTAGCCCTTTGTCTACCGCTAGCCACGTAGCAACAAGATGGGGTGGTGAAGTTAGATGAATGTCATCCACATATAGTCTCACCATCCTACTTTGATATCACGTAGGCGGACAGTGAACAAGAGGATGAGGGTGTGGGGGTGAGGAAATCCGGTCCCAAAAACACCCGATTTTAGATCCACCAACCACCACTAATTTACAGCTGTACCCTTCTAAAACCTATCCTTAAAGCTATATATATCCCTTCATTTCCTTCACTCTTTCTTGTACCGCTCTCTTCTTTTCCGAGCAGTCCCCAAAATTAGAAGAGAGAGTTTCCAATTTCACCCTTCTCTGTCGTTGCCATGGCTTTGCTCGTCGAGAAGACCACTTCCGGCAGGGAGTACAAGGTCAAGGACATGTCCCAGGCCGATTTTGGCCGTCTGGAGATTGAGCTTGCCGAAGTCGAGATGCCTGGGCTCATGTCGTGTCGGACAGAGTTCGGCCCGACACAGCCTTTCAAGGGCGCCAAGATCACCGGCAGTCTGCACATGACAATCCAGACTGCCGTGTTGATCGAGACCTTGACGGCTTTGGGAGCCGAGGTCAGATGGTGTTCTTGCAACATCTTCTCCACCCAAGACCACGCTGCCGCTGCTATTGCTCGTGATAGCGCTGCCGTGTTCGCCTGGAAAGGGGAAACCCTACAGGAGTATTGGTGGTGTACTGAGAGGGCTTTGGATTGGGGCCCAGGTGGTGGTCCAGACCTGATTGTGGATGATGGTGGTGATGCTACTTTGTTGATTCATGAGGGTGTTAAGGCTGAGGAGGAATTTAAGAAGAATGGAACGTTGCCAGATCCGAGCTCCACGGATAATGCGGAGTTTCAGATCGTGTTGACGATTATTAGGGATGGGTTGAAGACGGATCCCGAGAAGTATACTAAGATGAAGCATAGACTGGTTGGGGTTTCTGAGGAGACTACTACTGGTGTCAAGAGGTTGTACCAGATGCAGGCTAATGGAACCTTGTTGTTCCCTGCTATCAATGTCAATGATTCTGTGACGAAAAGCAAGGTATGTTTGCATTCTTGAATCTGTTGGATTTCTTTAGAAGTATGATTTTGTGGGTCTCTTTTATGTGGATCTGGGTTTTATGATTGGATTTATTAGTTATTAACGTTGTGGGAGCAATGAATATGGCAAGATTTGGTTGTTGATTTGTTTGTTTCTATCTTTTCCTTTGTACTTTATATCTGTGTGATGCTTTCGGTTGGATATGGACGAGATCTGGTTGATTTTCTGGGGTTAAGTTTGCATTACTTGGTAGGTCTGATTTAAATCTGGATCTACTGGAAGATTTGGGGTGCTAAAGTTACTACCTTGATCAGTGATTTTGTCGATTTCAATGATTTGCAGATTCAGAAAGCAGCTTAATGCAATCAGATCTCATGATCCAACCGTAACTCTAACGTGAAATGTTTAATTTTCCGTGTTCCCTCCCCTTGATTTTATTAACTGTGAAAATCGTTCTACATTTTTAATGGTGATCTATGTTGGCTAATGGCATTACGGAAAGATAGATCTAGGCTAAGTGGGTGCCACCATTGCGTATATTGAGTATAGTTACATCGTTCTGCTAAAATCTCTGGCAATTTGGAGATGGTGTAGCCTTCTTCAACTTTTCATGGTCTAATGTCTTAGCTATCTTGGTAGCAATGTTGTTTGCTATTACTTTGGTTATCATGATGATTTAGTGTGGTTCTAACTAGCATTTGTCAATGTCTTTTTAACAGTTTGATAACTTGTATGGATGCCGGCACTCACTTCCTGACGGTCTGATGAGGGCTACAGATGTTATGATAGCAGGAAAGGTCGCAGTTGTCGCTGGCTATGGTGATGTCGGAAAGGGATGTGCAGCTGCCCTGAAGCAAGCCGGTGCCCGTGTCATTGTTACTGAGATCGATCCCATTTGTGCCCTTCAGGCTCTCATGGAAGGTCTTCAAGTCCTTACCCTTGAGGACGTTGTTTCAGAAGCTGATATCTTTGTCACCACCACAGGAAACAAGGACATCATCATGGTTGACCACATGAAAAAGATGAAGAACAATGCCATCGTTTGCAACATTGGCCATTTCGACAATGAAATCGACATGCTCGGTCTTGAGACCTACCCTGGCGTGAAGAGGATCACAATCAAGCCTCAAACAGACAGATGGGTTTTCCCCGAAACAAACTCAGGCATTATTGTCTTGGCTGAAGGCCGTCTGATGAATTTGGGTTGTGCCACAGGACACCCTAGCTTTGTGATGTCATGCTCATTCACTAACCAAGTGATCGCCCAGCTTGAGCTCTGGAAAGAGAGGACTTCTGGAAAGTATGAGAAGAAGGTTTATGTCTTGCCAAAACACCTTGATGAGAAGGTTGCCGCGCTCCATCTTGGCAAGCTTGGTGCTAAACTCACCAAGCTCTCGAAGGACCAGGCTGACTACATTAGTGTGCCTGTTGAGGGTCCTTACAAGCCTGCTCACTATAGGTATTGAGTGATGATGGCACTGAGCTGGGGAAGATCAATCATCAAGAATTTTATCATCTTATTATCTGTCTTAATTTTGTTAGTGTTTCACTATCACATTAATATTTCAAGTGTTTTGGGATGGAAACGGTTGGTGAAAGAATGTGGTTTTTGAAGAACTTGTGTTGTTGAATAAGGCAGACAGGCAGGCTGGTGGTGTCGAATGATCTGTTGCAGTTAGATTTGTTGTTTTGCTCCTTTTGGAAAAAATCTTGAGAAATAGTTGTGTTTTTCTCCCAAGTTACGCTTGTGTCTTTATATTTACATGTTTTGAAGCATCTTTACCGTCTAGTTGCTCTGAAGAACGGCTTCTTGGGGAATTGTAATGAGATCTAATTCCGTGAACTCTGGATTTTCATACCCAGTAGTAAAGTTTAAGTCTCATTGCTTGTTACATTATATCTCTGTTGAGTTTAGCTTGTGTTTTATAAAATGGTTAACTTTTTCTTTTTTCTTTTTTTTTTCAATGTTTACTGTAGAAGTTGATGACAATCTTCAACCCCTGAAACATGTTTATTCATCAGAACCTTGTATGGTTGTACTGGAAGGGATACGTTCATGATGCGTGTTATATTATGGGACTAGGTCCATAATTAGGAAAAATAAAGAAAAAAGAAAAATGTTATGATCTCTCAAGGTTAAAAACTTTTAGGAATCTCTTGGAACAAGGCTTGTGAATCTAAATCATTATGTATGTGTGTGTCATTATCTCTGTTTCTATATCATATGCCACATTTATCATTTTATGTGTCTTCTTTTCAAACCTTTGTGGTGGTAACTCAAAAACCTTTTTACCCAGAGGAAGAGATCAGTAGTCGCTATAAATGAGATTAGTCGTCGCCTATGAATACCATTGAAAAAAAAAGTGGGATCACAATATCTTTTTGGAGTTTTCATTCGAATGCAAGAACGTACATGGGAGTACGAATTTAATAAACCTTTGCCCTCTATTTTGACAATGGGTTTCAACATTAAAGAATTTTCTGTTGAATTCATGTAATCGTTACATAATATATGTATGTTGTTTGTACAAATAATGTAACACCGGTCACCGTTCAATATAATGTCTTCGCCACAGGAATATCACCGGTCACCGTTTTGGACCGGGAAAACCGACAAAATCTTCTAGACATATTTTTGAATTATAACATAAATTACGTAAAAGAAAACATATATACCAACCAATGTACAAAAAAATACACAACAAACAATATGCGGATAATAATTATTAAGTGAATATAGTAAAATGCATCAATACATACCTTTTATTTACCTATTGTAGGACGAGAAGGAGTTGCCAAGGGACGCAAAAAGGTTCTTCGAGATGACATTGATTGAAATTGTTGCATAATATCTTCATCTTAAATGGTGCTAAAAATTTCATGATCAAAGTAACACAATAAACAATCCGATGATACGTCATCCCCCAACCAGTTACGTAGATCAGTCTTGACGATATCAATTGCAGAAAAAGTTCTTTCAACAGTAGTCGTTCCAACGGGTAAGATCAATGCTAACTCGATGAGTCGATATACTAAAGGAAAGTAATTGTGATAATTTTTCTCCACCATCTTCTTTGCAAGATCTCCAAGATTATTTATATTAGAGAATACTTCATTTGATTTCCATATTGACAATGTAATTGTCAAGTTGATGATCAAGCTCTATTCATTCAAAGGAAGCGAAGTCATCTGGATATAACTCAGCAAGATGCAAAAATTCACCATGATTAAAGTTCCCAAAAGAATTTGAAGGATCAAGACACGTTACACATCTAAGTAAATCCGTGTTTGCCTCTGTGAAGTGTTCATCCATTTCCATAGCAATAATGTCAATCACCTAAGAATTTATATGAATAAAAGTTAATTGCGATATAGACAAATTAATCATCAATATCATTTGTATCGACACAATAAAGATAAATGAAGTACCTTTATAAAAATTTTTGCACGAAAATGATGAAAGTATGTCATCGGTTTCACTACCTTTACGCTTTTTTCTAGACCGGCCAATGACAACACCCTCCGTATTAGGCACATCAATTTCATGTATTTCATAAAACTCAAAGACTTCTTTCAACAAATTATCCCACTAACCACTCTATATTCTTGTAAGCTCTTTTTCACCCATTTGATCGTATTAAGAGCACACCCTATGTTTTAATCTCTCACTTGTAGAATCTTAGAAAATGTACTTGTCATTCCTAAAATTTTCAACATAAACTTTCCAACAAATACAAACTCAAATGAGCCCATCTTATCGATCAAACCCGACGCAGTATTTTGGATATCTGATTTCTCACTATCCTCGTATTTCGGTAAGTTTTAGACACATTTTAGTCATTTAGCAGAGAATTAACGAATGTTAAACACTATGTAACCACGTAACAGAGAGTTAGTGTTCTGTCAAGGAGGGGCACACTTTGAACTGAATGGCCAAAAATACAACTACACATATCTATGTATATAATTTTTTCGTCGACGTTGGGAGGGGCACGTGCCCCAGGCCCCCCTTCCCTCCGCCCCTGCGCATTGGGAAAATTTCAGTTCAATATATGAATTTGTGTTAATTGCCCACTTGTCATTTTCCTTTGTTCGTGTTTTTGTTTCGATCAGTAGAAAAGTATTTATACATTTCATAAATGTCACAAGGACGATTAAAAGACAAATTTGTACGGATTTAGCAAAATCGATAAAGTAGAGGGTGGACCAATGATGGTCGTGGCGGGGAAGCTTTGGAAGAAACAATAATTGATAGCATCTTCTAAGTAGTAAATATTGTTATAAAATCAAGTTTCAACTGATACAATAGATATGAAGTAGACGAGAATGGAGGATAGAAGTATTTTGTATTAATTTTCTAAGTATGTATAAATCTTACAATATCATGTCTTATTTATAGGACTTTGGAGGTAAATACAATAAATGGGGTAATACCCTTTGTAGTTACCAACACATTGGACACATACAAGGTCACCTTACACATCGACAATTCTATCATATACATAATAAATATGTACCTTATAAAGAAAAAAAGGAAAAAAAATTGTAAACATGGATATACACATTGATTTGAATAAAAGTATAAATTATACGTATGTATAAAACAAAAATAACTAAAAACTAAGCAACAAGAATATTCTCGTATTGGATGAACCCTCAGGAAACGATGCACATATTATATAACAATCGAAGAAACTACATGGATAATATCAATCAATCAATCAATACCCATTATATCCCTGCGGTAGCAAAAGCTATCGTTAGTGTCTGGGGAGAGTGAACGGTGGCACACAAACAATACCTCTATCTCAAGGGATAGAGAGTTTGCTTCCAGTGAAACCCCCAGTTTTATATATACATGCGTAAATGACACAATAATAGAAATATGAATAGTAATATGATGTGATAGTGTGTTAGTGAGAGAACAACATAGATAATATAAAGAACCTGTCCGACCATACAAAAGGAGGAACTACCCCATACAACAAGAAAAATCTTTTAGGCATATAGACATGGAATATGCTTCATGAACTTATAAGAAGGGGGAATACGAAAACAATATGTAGAATCGGCTAAAAAAAAGGAGGGGGAAGGGGGAAGGAGAAAAAGAAACCAGTTATTCCTAGTGGAACACAATATGAATGTCAAAGCACGTGTAAAACAACAAAGCAACCAACTTTTCGTGCATAATAACACCAGTTAATCAAATCCCAATTTCAAGAAGGCTAGTTAATACCTGAATACTGTCAGCTTCTGCCTCTCAGTATATCTTGATGCTTACAGAGTCAGATGCTCTGCACTATTCATATTTCCAGCCATCCCCAGCCCTAACATTTTGTTCTCTTGTTCCTTGTAAGTGTTGGCCTTGAAACTCGAGCATACCTCGTCATTACAGCCAGGTCTTTCAGTCAAGAACTGTTCCCAAAATTGATCGTTCATCCTAACCGGATCATTGGGGGTAGCTTTCTTATCGTTATTATGTGAGGATGACAATTCTGATTCATCACTGAAACGGTTTCGATTACTTTGAGGAACTGGGGGACCTGCATTGATAACTTGATCCTCGCGATTAGCATCTTTATCAACCTCTTGAGTAATTTCAGGCACCTTGACTGAACAAGGGCTCTTGACAGCTGAAAATGGGGACGATGCAAGAGTAAGATTGCATGACACGACCCCATCGCCTTCATCGATGGATGTCAAGCACTGAGATAATGACTGTATGCATTCTGGTTTCAGTGCACATGAATCAATTAAGTTAAAAGAGGCTCCTGTATCTGACAGCTCCAAAGTTTCAGGTGAAGTGAGAGCCCCACATGGTACTTGTGTTGATTTTGTCCATTCCTCGCACATCATCCTCTGTGGACCGTCGATTTCTTCATTTGAGCTTTGTGTGCTGTGAGAAAGTAAATTAATATCTGAGATGCACGGTGACAGCTCTAGCCTGAGCTTGTTGCAGAAGTCCTGATGGAAACCGTTCACAACCTCGGGCTTTGAGTTGTTATGGTCGTCCACCAGCATGTTTTCTTGAACAGGCTGGAAATCGACCTCAGGCAGTCTTCTTTTCTTGTTATATGTAGATACATCCATAGATTCAAGCTTCTGAACGAGGCGTTCAACGAAAAATGGACTCTGAACTGATTTTTCAAGGAAGCTGAGCAAATTTTCTTGCCTTTGTTCCATAGCACTCACACGCTGATTAAGGTCTTCTAGTTCGAGTTTTGCAGTTGAAGACTGCTGCCTGAACTTTTCAAGATCGCCATCAAGCATAGTTTTCTCACGACTTAGCTTATCAATTTCTTCTTCAAAGGCTGCTCGTTCTTGGTCCGATCTACCCTGTGGGATACTGTGGCTATGAATGGGTTTTCTGCGATGAATATTCTTCAGAAGATGCTTCTGGTCTTTCACAAAATCTTCATTAGCGAATTCCCATCTTTCAGGATCAATCTTCCTAAATCCCTGTGGAAGAAGAATACAAATTAAACCCATGAAAAGAAACGGGTTGAATATTGTTAAACACACCTCAAATCGATGCAATGAGACACATATCTTAAAAACCTCTACATCGTATTTCTGGGAGTTAATTATACAAAAAAAAAAAAATAAATAAAATTTGTAAACTACATTTTTATAGTAGCTGTTGAGATATTACCAAAATATTGTTTTCGTTTTCTGAGAAAACAGGAAGTTTATTCTTCCCGCTATGCACAAAGACGGGAATTGCTTTTAGATTTTTGGAGGAAAATAAGGCTCTTCCTGCTTCATACAAAAAAGTGACAGTTCCAGGAATCGGAGCTCTAACCAGAGAAAGAGGAATACAATCTCAACCGCAAAGAAAAAAAAACATACTCCCTTGAAGCAGTATGAGGTGACTGTTCAAGCCTAAGAGACAATGCCTCCGGAAGCACAATTAGTGAAGATAAAGAGAATTCTTACACAGTATGGTTTCATGAAAAAAAGCAGCAAGTAGATGAAAAAGAATCATCTGAAAAAAAAGAAAAGAAAAGATAATCAACCTACAAAAGTTCTGTCCTGAATCCTGATTATAAGAAGGGTTCACCTTACATGCACCAATAAAGCAAAGGAAACGATGATCCCTCCTCTTTTGCGTCCTACTGATTCTGGCTTTCTATATTTTAGAGTGGCATTTTCAACTACTACATTTAAGAAGAAAATAGGGGCATGTTGGGTTGCTAGAAGGTTGAAGTCCTCATGATGACGAGTTTCCCCCTCTAACACTGGTTAAATCATCTCCTCCTCCTCCTCCTCCCCTCCCCCTCTTTTTTTCCTCTTTAACTTCTTTTTAGCTATGCAGTTTCGAGCATCATTTAACATGCAAAGCAATTCTTCGGATGCAATGACTAGCTACTGAGCTCTTCCTCATTTAAAATTTGTTAAGACTATATCCCTGAACCATTTCTTTCTTTCTCTCTCTACTCTTTTTCTTTTTTTGGAAGCGAGGGTGGAGGATATAAACTTTATCCATTCCCTCTATGGATGATGCTTCATGTAAAAGAACGCGATTTACCTCCTGGATTTCCGGCAAGAAGTCTGTAGTTTCATGGACCTCCTTGTCCATCAACTGATCTAAGACCTAAGGTTGACAAACCCACTAACTAATGCATTAGTTGAGGGTGTCAGTGTGTACATCATTAGAAAATGATGCAACATACAAAAATTCATATGAGCTACTTCACCAACTTCAATAAATTTCAGGAGGGATGCAAACAGCAGATATGTCATCTACTTGCTCCAGATGACTATGCTTCAAAGGTTTAAAACACATGCAACTTAAGACAACCAGAAGCTCTATAAAATCAAGGAGGCATCATAGTTTTGAAGGGAATGTGAAGAGGCCAAACAAAACCTAAAAGCACTGTGCTTAGGAGTTCACCAATGGCAATGTCAGTAGAGCATTATGTTGGTATTAATCTCACATTAACATTACACCTAACTTCCTGAGCAGAAAACCTTGCCGTGGTTCCTTTCACACTCATAAATGTGAGAGACCGTCCCAACCCCACCAACCAAACATGAATAATGCAAATCTAGTTCTTCACAATTGCCCAGCAGTTAAAAAGACCCAAGGAGTTTGAAAGCTTACATTTCTTTGCCACTTAGCTGCAATACGTCAAAGGCTTCGACGTTCATGAATCCTACCAACCATTTCCTGGCTGTAAAAGACATCTGTATATATAGTGTGATCTCTTTCAATATGCAGCTAGACAGCTATGCTATATGGTAGCCACCAACAATCCTCCAAATAACTTTGCAGTTTTGTCCAAACTCTTAAAATTATTTTTGGCATCTAAGCTGACTCAAAAAAAAATCAAGTTGAAGGCCTAGTTCAAATCCCATGTATCATCATTGTAAAATTTCACAAAGTTGAACGGAAGTAAATCTACTCTCCAACTGTCATGTTAGAATCCTTGATATATAGTATCTTACTTAAGTACAAACACACTTTAACTTATGCAGGAATGCAGGCAGCAAAGGTTCAAAGGAAAAAAACAAAAAATGACAGAGAATCACATTTTTCAAAGTTGTTACGAGAGTCGCAGGACAACAAATCCGATACATTGAATCAGTTTATACAAGTAAAACACGGTGGAAATGACAAATCCACATAGCCAAGTGTTATATTGAAACTTTACGAGTGACAGAAGAAAGATACACCATTTTCTAAACTTCTTTACTTGCTGGATTCATAAATGTTAACATGAAGAGTCAATTAAACATTATAATCCCCTCCCTGTACAGCTAAACCATAATAAATGAGCTTTAGGTACATGATATCAATAAAGATCTTGACACAACTAAACTATTGATGAAAATCCTTTTAAAGAGATACAAATAAATAAATAATTAAATAGAACCAACTAGAAGCGTTGAGAAAGAACAAAAATAGAAGTCACCCTGAACTTGAAAAGATAAAGAACAATACAATATATGTTCGATCAGACTAACTAAAAAAAAAAAAAAAACTTTTGAACATTCATTGAGATTAATAACTTGCAAACAAACAAAAGAAAAGGTAATCATGACTATTTCGATAATCAAAATTAGACCAAAAGCATGATACCAAATTATAATAAAAAAAACAGACGTACATAGGTATTGAGCTGGCGGATGAAGCTGGAAAAATTATTGTGCTTAAAATAAGTAGAGAGGAGGGTGCGAGCGAACTCCGGAGGATTCCAAACAATGAAGCTCTTCCGACTAGGGCTCCATGAAACGACATCGTCGGTGGCGGAATCATCAACCATATCGTAAGTCTTCAACAAGAACGGCGCTGGACCACCCCCTCCACCAGCTACGGTGGCCACCGTCTCCTGAGTTCCTTCCATTTATCAAGAACAGCAAACTAAAATGGATTTCCAGAATTCGGCAGAAGATAAGAGTCAATGCTGTGTTCTTTTTGGCTTGAGGAGCAAGCCTGCGAGAGGGAAGAAATGCTTCCCCTTCTAAAATCCCTTTTTTATTTTATTTCATCACCGATCAAAAGTCACTCAGTATTTGTTTATTCAACAAACTAAATTATTTACGAACTATTCGAGTCGTTTAAACAGTTATAGTGTTATCGAGTCGAACTTGAATAAAATTTAAACTTTCGTTACAATAAACGAATTGAACCAAACAATTCTTTTAGCTAAACAAATTCAAATTCAAAAATCTAATATTCAGCTCGACTCGGTTCGTTAACACTCACATGGACCCCAAGTTTCGGAAACCACATCGACCCGAAACTAAAACAGAGAAGAAGAAAAAAAAAATTCATATCTATTTTTATAACAGAAGTAAATTCGGAAATATACATAACAATTTTAACAGAATCGTTACATGAAATGTTTGTACTAATTTGAATTATCTGCTCAACCTTATTATGATCCATCCATTTTTCAAGATGTTGATACATTCACTTACTCACAATTGTCTCAATACATATATACCTTGAGATTAATTAGTCCATTCACAAATTTGTAAATGCATAAACTTGTATATTCATGTTCATGAAGTCTTAAATTCATGATATTTATATTTATAAGGATACATGTACTTGTATCATAAAAGTACATAGAGTTAAAGTTTTCGTCAGGAAACTACATTCTCCTGAAGTTTTGGTTGAAGTTAAATTTCATTCTCCGTCACAAAGTCAAGCTTTCACTTGCAAATCTACACGAGGCAAACCGTTGTCTTTAGAAAAAAAAGCTATATTGTACTAATCATACTCTAACGAGGACTTTTGTTGTTGTTGGGATATATTGTGTATGTATTGTTGTATTGTATTATATTAAAGTTTCTCTTGAGACGGATTGACTTTCAATGATAGTATGACATTTTATACCTCGACTTTCCCTCTCAAGGATATCATTTTTCTAACAATGTCCTCTATTATTAACATGATTCGGCTTGGATCACACTAGAGTTTTAGGATAAAAGGAAAACAAGAGCGAGATGGAGAAAAAGAGTGTGTTTACTCCAGAATCGAGATGCACGTATACGAATAGTCCATGTGATGGTATGAGGGGACCACATAATCTCACCACAATCCTCTCACCTACTTTTCCATCACACGACACGTGACAGCAGAGTAGGTGACAGCAGAGTAGGCTGGTGAGGCTAGATGAAGGTCACCCGCATCTAGTCTTACCACTCACCTATGCTGCCACGTGTCGTGTGGTGGGAAAGTGGATGTGGAGATTATGGGTGGGAGGATTCAAACTCTGGTCTGAGCTGGCATTGTCTAACATTTTTCTCCCTTCTTTTTTCCTTCTAAAAGTGTCGTGACAGTTAGTTAAAAATAGTTGATCAAACATTAATTAAGACTAAAATTTTCAACATATTTGACTTGATTTAATAATTTGTCACTAGTCTTCACATTATTAGCATCAAATTTTGACAATTTAATTTTATATTGTATTTGACCAAGTATGAAAGGACTATAATTTTTATACGTCTTATGTAGTAATCTCTTCCATCTTTGGCATTGTTTAACACTGTCATTTTAATATGTCCCGTGTAATTATCCCTTCAATCCTGCCAATCCTCCAGAGAAATTTATGTCTTCAGATCTCATCACCTTTCCCCATCCTATTTTTGGTAACTGCGGATATCTGACACGTCATACTTTCATATTTGTTTAAATATAATCATAGAGATATTCCTCTCCATATAAACTTATTATAATGGTGGATGTCTCCCCCAAAAAAGCCAAATAAAAAAAAAAAGCCTCTAAAGTCTGACCCATCAATCTGAACCCGCACCAGAAATAAAATCCTCAATGGTTCGATCTATGTTTGGAACATCATCGTACGTTGCGTCTTTGAGGGATAACAAAGAGCTCCTAAGATGCGCCTTTTGAAGATAAGAAAGTTTGTCTTTTGAAGATAACAAAGAGTAAGGCAGACCAAATTGATTTAGGATGAACGGATTAATCACGATTTGTTAGATTTACAGTTCTCTGAAGACATGATAGAAGTTCAAAGAGGTAGAAGATTAAGATTAAATATGTGTACACATGATATATGGTAACTTAGAATATACTTAGATGATTATCTTTTCAATTATTTGTGCATATTCAATGTTATGCCTATTTTAATATCGGAAGCTTTCTATTTGTGTTTACTAAATCCTTTCACTAATACACTAGCACACCATATTCTTTATCATATTCTTTATTTTTTTATCTATGCAGGTACATAAAGAGTCGAATGTCTCAATAAAAACGAACTCTTTATCTTTTGGGATGAAGCTATTGTTTGCATGTCTCTCATTCTCTCCAGACTCTAATGATAGCTTTTAATTTCATTAAGATATAGTGGATATGATCGTAAAGAATCTCTATGCAACCAGACGGGTTCCGGAGGAAGTTTAGGACTTTCCCATTTTAAAAAATTCTTTTCAGACTAACGCATGTCTTCTAGGAAGGTAATAAGTGTATCAATAAATATTGAGCGACAAGTCTATCATGTTCAAAAATTGCTGATAACAATATCTTCTATTACATACCGAGTATATTAATGGTCCCCGATATTTAAATATCTATCATCGAATGGAAGTTCATCTATCATCCATGTGACCCATGATTCAATCATGAGACCAAATGATCCAACCAACCAAATTAACAATCATTTACAAGATTAGTACTAAATTGGTTGTGATTCTTATATTGTGAAATAACAGTTGATCGACACAGTTTGACGAAATTTTCATTATTGAAAATCTCTGTGTTTCTAACACATGGGTATAGTTGTGTACATACGACCTCCATACCCGACCATAGACGGACCCTCTGTAGTAATATATACTACATTTCATCTTATGCATCGTGTCCAATCAAAACCTGAACTAAAAAACATTGGCCCGCCAAAGGCCCTATAGATGCGAATGTTTCTTGTAAAAGACCATGGCAAATTTGATTCATGACTTATAAAACTTGATAGATATAGATGCATATTAAACGACATGCATCTCAACCTATTTTTCAAGAATTTGCCTTCTCTAACCTCCATCCATAAAGGGTTAGCTCATTAACAAATTGGCAAATCTTTGATATTTCCTCTACATAGATTAAAAGAAAACTAGATAATGTATCGTACATTATTTGTATAAATTCTTTACTTGCTCCTGGTACTGAGATACTACTCTGTCCCTCTTGATTTTCATCGTCGGCGTCATTAGCCCATTATCAATCTGCACTTCAACATAGCTTTTTAGGGTACAAGGGAACAAAAGTACAATTGATCAGTTCATCAAGTTCCATGTAAGCCGATCCGATCCGAAAACATACCGTAAATGGCTCATCAACCACAAGAATAGGGCCGACTTGAAACGAGCAGTTTGAGGTCCTGGCAACAAAAAGCATCGTATATGTAAGTGAAGGATGCTACCTGTATATCTATGACCATTATACAACAACAACATTACCCTATTGCCTTTAGAGTCTCCTACCTATGGCGGGCGGGGTATGAGAGATCGGATGTACGCAACCATACTCATGTGTTAAAAACACATAGAGGTTAGTTCCCGGATGATCTATAATGAAAATTGCGTGTCGATCAACTGTTACTTCACAATATAAGAAGCGTAGCAAATTAAGTGAGTCATTTTGCTTTATTCCATCATATTCCAAAGTCAAGGAAGAATGTGCCCTTAACTCCATTAAAAATGAAAAAATCTATGATCATTATACATAGTATAGAAAGACATTTTCTGCCATGTATTAGGAACATGCAATAACCATGTGCAGGAAACTTACCATTTTCTTAACTCATTGTACAACAAGTTACTCAACTTCTCCTTGCTGATTTCGGGTGTACCAGACTCCGACGTTGACTGATCTTTGGATGCTAACATCACCTCTTGTTTGTCTGGTACAATTATAGCTCCAAGTCGTCTTTGATCCTAAGCATTCATAAAACACAAATTCGACATTGGAACGCATTCGAAGAACTTAACATGGTAGGAAAATATCATAAAATTGTACTGATGAAGGCTGCAGTTTCACCTGCCCAATGACAACAATCTGTTGAATGAGAGGACTCCTTATTGCAGCTTCTTCAATCTCTGCTGGTTCAACATTTTCACCTATATATCCCCATGCCGAGTGAATGAAAGGCCTCGAAAATTTGACTTATTTCGTGATGCGCATTCAAGCAATATATTAACCTAAACTTTTGGGGAAGGAATGGATGTGCTTTTGGACTAATGGAAATTCAGGAGGCAGGTAACTTTTATTCTCCAATTCAAGAATATATGAGACAACTACTACAACAACAATATTACCCTATTGCCTTAGAAGATCCCGTCTATGAAACGGAGTATAAGGGGTCAGAAGTACGCAACCACACCCATGTATTAGAAACACACAGAGGTTGTTTTCCGATGATCCATAATGAAAATTACGTCAAGTTGTGTCGATCAACTGTTACTTCACAATATAAGAAGCGCAGCCAATTTACTAAGTCGTTTTGCTTTATTGCATCATATTCCAAAGTTAAGGAAAATTGTTCTTGACTCCATTAGAAATGGAAACAATACATGGGACAACTATTTATCTTAATCTACAAATCCTAAAACTGAATCTTTCTTAATTTCAAGCTTAAATATTTAGACAGAAGACTCCCCTTATGTTATATGAAACAAACAGAGATACTTAGGACACTCCCTTTGAATAATATTGTCCATGGAAGAATTTTGATGAAGCAACGGGCACATATGGTGAAGTTGATGACCTCTTGTATTCATGCATGAGACAGGATGACGTAAGTACCTGTGGAGAGGACTATAGTATCCTTAGCCCGCCCTTCAAGGAGAATAACACCTCCAGAATTACGACTTCGCCCCCGTGAGTGGTGAGGTACTATCCATCCAACATCACCAGTATTGAGCCAGCCGCCCTCGTCTATGGCTTGCTTAGTCGCCAGTAAATTCTAATGGCAAAATAGCCACAACAGAGAAAATCAGGATCAGGCCAGCTATTTCTTAAACAAATTACCCACTGTACATTGTAGTGCATAAATCTCGCGAGAAATTTGTTGAAACTTGGGCTTACATAGGTGAAGCTCATATCCACTCAAAACCTTAAAGCAATGGATGGTGATACATCATCCTCTAACCTATATATTTTTCTCAAAGTGGCCAATGTGGTACAATATTCTCAATACCCGCCCTCACGTGGCAACATGTCTTGACATACACACGCGCCTTAGAATCCTTCCTCAATCACAAACCAGATATGAACATCTATACTTGGGTAAGGGAAGACAATAAATGGCCAACCATGAGCCATATAATGTCTGAGTCAGCGCTTCAACTGTCTCTGATACCATGTTGAAACTTGGGCTTACCTGAGGTGAAGCCGTATCTACTCAAAAGCTTAAGGCAATGGATGATGGTGCATCATCCTCATATAACCCATATACTTTTCTCAAAGTGGCCAATATGGTACAATATTCTCAACAAAATTACAAGGGCAAAACAAAAAAAACACCACAAATGGCTTGATGAGATAATTAGGACGCCTCGAAACCATTAACTGCACAGAGAAAGCACATAAAATCTTTTGAAAGTATGCAATGATCCAGATTTAGAATATCTTTTGTTCACATACTACTCAAAAAATCAAACCTTCGATAGGTTGCAAGAATGTTACAATCGTGTTTGAAGAAAATTTTCAGACTGAAGGAAACGGTGTCACAATTTAAAGAGCAGTCACGATTCTAAGTCATGGAAAAATCCTTTAAGAGATATACAAGGTAATGTTACCTACAACAACAACATTACCCCATTGCCTCAAAAGCTCCCGTCTATGGTAAAGTATGGAGGGTCTGATGTACGCAATCATACCCATGTGTTAGAAACACAGAGTTTGTTTCCCGATGACCCATAATGAAAATTGCGTCTATCGATCAGCTGATACTTCATAATATAAGAAGCGCATCCAATTTAGTGAATCATTTTATTATTCTATCATATTCCAAAGTCAAGGAAAGAAAACCACTCCATTCTAGAATGAAGGGCAGATGATGGGACAAGGAAACGACAATGTGCCACAAGGAGCTTCAAGAAATATTTTCTAATATTATACAAAAGGAGAAAACCACTGATCAAAAAGTACCTTGTAATAACCTTTCATCACTTGTGGCCCCCTAACTTTGACAATGCCTTTTGAACCAACTGGAAGAACTTCATCTGAGTCATGATCAACAACTTTCATTTCCGTGTATTTGAGGGGAGGTCCAATTGAGCCAAGAACCTTCAAGGATGAGATGTAAGCTGTATCTTAATGAAGAATCAAAAGATATATGGCAATTTTCTCCAAAAATAGAAAATAAAAAGAAAATACATGACATATCTACCAACTCTGCACTTCGTCTACCAAAAGCCATGATCTTCTCACTTCTTGGAATTTCACGCACTACGTCTTCTAAATCTTTCCAAAATTGAACCTTTATAGCTTCCTCTAAACACACTTGAGGAGAATATATGCTAAAAATATTGATTGTTTCTTTTTCAATCACCAACTTAAGGGCTACTGGCATTCTCCTATTTCATTATTGACTGTTGGGCCTGTCTTCTTAAAGATCATGATCCTGCTGTTAATTCTATCTTCTTTCCTAATATCACCTATAACATTGTCTATAAGACATCTATAATAACTCCAATTCCATTTCTTGTCTTATTCACCCGAAAGCATGCTCAATTTCAAATAAATAAATGATTTCAACCAGTCAATTTCATTGTCTGGAACCAATTCTGGCAAACCAATATCCAGAAAGGAAATGATCTCACATTGCAGTTGGGAAGTCGTGCCGCAACAACTGGAGATGATTCTGTTAAACCATATCCATTCTGAACCTTTATCCCGATTGCCTACATTTATGAGCACCAGACTAATGCCTATTAGCAGAGGTACTGCAAGAGTCCCAAGCCACTATTCAGTTTTCAATGATAAGCAGAGAAGACAAGGATTTAGAACACCCAACCTCAAAAAATTTGTCAACGTGTGAAGGCAAGCTACCACCTCCACTGACACCAGCCTGAAAAGTAATGAAACAATTTCTAAGTTCAAAGTATTTCTTACCGTCCTGACAATTAATCACAGCATCAAGAAGTTAAAGAACAAAGAAAGCAGAGAATGATTTAAAACTTCGTCACTAAAAAGTTAATATAGATACAACCAATAATTGCGTGAATACTTAAAGGTTCCCCATAATGAAAGCAACGTGTTCTCCAAATGAAGAATCTTAGCAAAGATTTTATATATATACATATAATATATATATATGTGTGTGTGTGTGTGTGTGTGTGTGTATATGTATGTATGTATGTATGTATGTATGTATGTATGTATGTAATCTAATATCTTTTAAAACTGTAAAATAAGTACAAGAATCTTAGCAAAGATTTTGCACTGCCTAAGTTCAGTGAAAAAATAGGCAAGGGCTGTCCCATCGCATGAACATACAAGAACAGATAAAAAATGGATAGGATATATATTGAATGTGTCAAGGAAAAAGTCACTGGGATCTATGGATGGAAAATGATGGAACCATGTCTAAAGTGCTACCAGCACTTGCAAGGCAGTCTTTGGATACAACTTTTACACTTTATGCAGCCCCAGAGAGAAGAGGAAGACCAAAGAAGAATATCATGAAAGAAAGTACAATATAATTATGAATCACAGGTGTACAGTAATTGATAGACCAATCAGGATAAACCATCCATAACTCTACCTGATGGGAATAAGGCTTAAATTGTTGTAAGGACGATGATAAATTATAGTGAAAAGGTAAGAGTTAAATATGTCCATGACATGAAACCTTTGAAATACCAATTGCAGCATGAATTTTGCTGTAGACAAATTTCTTTGCCAACATATGTAGAGGCCACAGAATCGAGGCGATGACTCTAGCCAATAATGAGTCCAATATGGAAAGCAAAAGGGCAGGCTGTTGCACACAGCTTGTTACGCATTTACCCTACAAAAATGTATACATCAGATAGGCATACAAGAGAGAAAAATAAAATCAAACGAAAGTCACTACTCCATATAAATGGCAACAAAGCTAAATAAAGCCAATCAAGCGGTTAAAATGTGTTGAGCTTTGAGCAGTAAAAATGCTAAGTTGCAGTATAAATGCAGGGTTTTGCCCCTTTGTTATACAGATTTCCATTATGGACATTCCGCTGGACTGAACGCTAGCAAGGATACAGAGAACTATTCTGTGGTAAAACAGGCAAAGCTATTGTCGGAAAATGAAAGGTTAGTCTCAAAGTAATTAAGTATCAAATAGGATTTGGAGGCAGTAGATGAGAAATAGGACTTATGGTCCCCTTAAGATAACGGTACCACGGACTAATTACAAAAAAAAGGCAGTTTATTTATCAAAAGAAGCGAAAATATACCAAAGAGAACGATAAGAGAAAGAAGCATAGAGTAGAATAATCATCAGCTAATTAACATGAAGCCAAACCATCAGCAGGATTTTGAGACATTTTGTTACTTCACACTTGCCTAGGCAAATAGCATTAACATATACCCACGATCAAGGTCCTACAATTAGTACAAACTCCCAAAGGATGCCACCTGGAAGGCCTCAACTTCTCAAGTATCCTAGAACTCATATTAGTGGAAAGAGTATTTCTTCAGTGGGAAAAATTTCTTATATAAAAACTTGGAAAGTACTTCACAGTTCTCTAAAAGGTTCGTCAATTACTCTTGCTTCAAAAACCGATACAATTGATAAAGAGCTAAACTAAAATAACAACAACACCACCACCACCACCACCACCAGCAACAACAACAAATATTCCTTACCCGTTACATTTTCCATATGCCTAGAACTACCAAGGACTTCACTGACTATTTTCTCATTTGCTATTTTACTTGTTAAGAAACCAATCAGTATCTATCCGTGGGAAAGGTAACAGCTAGAGGACCAACCATAAGCATAAAAACGGAGACATGAAAAAAACAGTAACTGAGGTATTGATATGGATGTATTATTGGCTCAAACCTCATAAATTCGTTTTGCTTCCATGTATGCCATACTGATCCTTATGAACAGAAAGGCAACAAGCTTGCGAGCAGCAGAACTTGAAGCGAGCTGCTTCTGAATTCCACTGGCGACAAGAAGCAACAAACAGCTAATGTATGTAAGTGGAGTACTTGGCAAAATAGAGTTTACAACAAAGAGTATTTTTCAAGTAAAAACTGACTAGAAGATCAAATAGACACTCTCCAATTCCTGACTAAAATGGCTTTCCATACTGGATGGTTATCATCATAATAAAAATTAAAAGACAAGGTCAAAGGTTGACAGTTGTGTTCAGCAACGCTGAAATAAGGGATAGTGGGAATCTTAATGAAACAACTCAGACATTGTTTTGAGCTACTTTTTTTTTTCAATTTTTTTTTAGAGTTGACAGTTATAATTGTTGGGCTAAATGAAATGTTGAACTACAATAAATTCAAATTTTGCTGAAAGAATTTTATGTCAGAACTCTCTCTCTCTCTCTCTCTCTCTCTCTCTCTCTTCATTAGCACGAAATTATTGAATATTTCTAAAGCCAATAAAACTTTCCAATAAACATAAATATCCTGCAGGTATATTTAATTATTTTATATTTTTATTTCCCCTTCCATTGAGGACTTGATTTTTTTTTGAATTATCAAAGCAACTATTATATTTAGCTGAGGCACACACACATACACATACATTTGGCTTCCTCAAATAATGTTCCTGAATCTTGTCGTTAACATCACATTTCAATCTTCTTCGTTTTGGAGAAGCTTTCTAAGAAGCATACCCTTCAAAACTGATGCAAGCCACTTGACTATATTAAGTTGAAGATTCAGATAAGTGAATCACCTGTAAAGTGTCTCATATACTAAAGGCACTGCAATCAGATAATGGGGCTGGTACTTTCGCAAGTCTTCCTACAAGGAAAGGGGTGGAATCTGTTAGAAGATAGAGTCATAAGTAAACCACCTAAGGATTGGGGAATCCAGAAAAAAATTAGCAAAATATTTTAGACAAACTAAGTGGAACATATAATAAAACAGAGAAAACTCCAAAACAAATATTAAAATTCTGAATAACTATAAGCCAATTGACAAAATGATTTCAAAAAAGTGGACTTTAGATCAACCAAAACAACACGAAAACAATACACTGAGATACAGGCCCACATTAGACGTCCTATATCTTAAATGTTTCAACATAACCAAACACATAAATTTTTTTATTGTAATAAAAAATGCATATGAAAACCAAACACATTTCTATAGATGATTATGCCTTAAATTAGCCAGTTAAAAGAGAAGGGTCATATTAGCATGACAGCTCAAAAAGTAACCAAATGTACTTTTTCACGAGATCAACCAGTTCCAATCCTGGGAAAAGGAAAAGGTTTGTATTAGGATGACAGCTAACATAATAACTGGTACTTATTATAATATGAACCAAGTACGAAATTGGGATAATGTAAGGTTATGCCCATTTATTATGACTGATCATGGATAATGTAAGGTTATGTCCATTTATTATGACTGATCATGTTCCCCTAGGACTGCATGCGGCATTCCTTGCTGATAAGAACTTATATCACTTGAAGAAGTTTACCTTCAAGTTCCTCACAGTAGTGTAAATTTGCTCAACTCCATGAGTAAATATGAAATATTCACTAGTGCGTTCATATGCATGCCACGGTGGAAGCACGCTCAAAAACCTATCACCAGGAATAGCGGGTACGATGTCCCATAAGTTGGTAATCTGCAGATAAGAGAAAACAAGCAAAGCTTACAAATATATCTTAAAGAAGAGGAATAAGTATTTACCGTGCTCAACAGAATAGTATCAAGCAACGAAAAACTGGAAGTCCCATTCTAGTTAAATATGCCATTGTGCAGCTACTTAATTTCATCAGTTAAGCCTGACAGTTTCCAAGTGAAATAGCATTTATTTCAGCTTCCCCGTTAGGACTCATACAAACTTTTTGATTTGGACTCAGACCTTTGAGCAGGATGGGAATGCAGTGGAACTTCGTTAAGTTATAATGCTAGTTTTCCTCTTGATTCTCCATCAAGAATCCTGTGCTCTGACATGCATGGTCAGAAGATTTCTGTTAAAATGCTCTAGCCCACATTCCATGCATCGAAAAAGAACTAGCTACAAATATTCTCCTCATACATAAGATTAATAATTATATCAAGACTATTGTTTTGGGGGGGGGGGGGGGGATTATTCTTTTCTTGAGCACTATTGTTCAACATTTTTAATTATCTTTCTGATAATAAACTAAACTTATCAACCAGGAATGCACCTGGAACTCAATTCCTTAGCGAATCCTTACTTGGATAAACTCGATCAATGTAAAACCACATAACATAAAACAATGTAAGAAAGTAAAACCTGACGGAGCAAACTCTTACCTGATGCAACAAATTCTTATGTGTAAGCATGACTCCTTTTGGGTTCCCAGTGGTACCACTTGTATAGACAAGTGTAGCTACATCGTCCGAGCTAATAGGTACATATTTATACTGCTGCACTGAGGTCAAATTGATAATGAATCACTATGTTGGTTTCATTTGAAGCTATGCCTTTACAGGATTAAAAGAATAGAGCTTAATCTAGTAACATTAATCTTTTTAAGTGTGAATCACACATGATAATTTCAGAAAATTAACGCAAATCCAGCTCATTGACCCAAGAACTCGATTCTAAGCAAGATCTTGTTGGGATCGGCACAAAAGAAATCGACATGCTAATGACAGCTGTACACTATTCACTCGTGAAAAAAGCTATTCATGATTATGGGCTATTGCACAGTGCATCAAAACATTGTTGTACACAAACTTAAAACATGAATAGAAACTCAGGGAGTTCTGCTTGTTAAACAGTCTAGCAGTCCTGCTATTATACTACCCCGTGATAAAAGAAAGCAAAATTGTTTATGATCATGCCACAACTGGGCTTCACTTCAAATTCGCTACATTTCTATGTCTATACACAACAAGGTGGCTATCTTCTTGATACCATTTGCTACCATATACGTCTATAGATGAATTTGGTTAACATAAATATTCACTCACTAGAATCTTCAGAATGTAAAGCTGTATGCCACTGACTTCCCAAATCCAGGATCTCCCTGTAGCAATACACAGGAAATCTCTCTTTTGCTTCTTTTGCAAGAGATGATTTGTCTCCCCAAAGGAGGATGACAAATCTTACACTAGCTTGGTAGCCAAATGATTCCGCAATTCGGTTGTACATCTCCACATTGTCCACAATAAGTGCAACACTGTAATAAGATAGCAAAATAAAAGGAGAAGAAATCCACAGTTAGAAATATTAGGGTTCAACAAGATAAACATAGAAATGAAAAGAGTCTTGAAATAAAGAAACACAACCATATCAGCCAACACAAATCTAAAAATTGGGAGCATTATTTGCGTCTTCTGGGCCATTTCTGCATATTAGGTCCATGGTGTACTATAATTAACTCAGAAAGACATTTACCAAAGGAAACTTTTTATTAGCCAGCAAGAATATGCTAACTGCTTGTAGTTGTTGACTGAGATTGCACTAAATTTGAATTTTCATAATATAAGTTTGAAAAGGGCCTAGAGAAGTCACTAAATGAAATTCTCATTTTAAACCCTAAGTATGATCCGCCAAGAGCATGTAAGCATTAAAAGGAAATGAAACTATTGCAACACCTGTGTATAAGAACACGTGTGAAATCGATAGATGAATTTCTGTGTGCCAAAGAAATCCCACAATTAAGCATGAGGTTACTGATATTAGTTTACTGAGAAGTTCATAAGCAACCACTTCATAAAAAAATTTTCCTGATGGGTAAGACAGATGTCCAAAGGATCCCAAAAAAAAAAATTAATTAAAAAAGAGAGTTACTAGCTTGCATAAAGCAGATTCAAAGAGGAAGAAATCAAATAACTCCAAGATTGAACTCCAATAAACTTCAATAAAGGAAGACCCATAACATAATTGAATCAAACAGTGACAATGAATAATCCGGAATGTCAGGAATGAGATCAATTTTTAACACAACAGGACAATGAACATAAACAAACGGACTCATGCAATCAAATATTAGCTGAATGAGCATTAGCAAAAAGACATAACTGCCTCTAACCTATCAGAATGGTTGTATATATGCAGAAGCTCTTCAACTGATGACCTAGAGCCTCTCACCACATTAATTGCTCCAGTTGCCATTGTACCTGAAGATAACTAAGAAATTAAACAGAGGGCTCAGAAATTAGGACTGAAACCTGATAATATGTGCCGTCCAGAGAAAAATATCTTACAAATCTTCTAGATTATTGTAGCAAGAATTGAAATGCCAATTGACATATGTTGCTTCAAGAAATAGGTAAAATATGATTGTAAAAGCAATTCCTTTCACCAGAAAAGGAGATGACGTCATGCCAGAAGGAAAAAAATGCAGAGTATCCAGTTGGTCGAAGAGGAAAATGGTTAAGCATGTCCGCTGTGTTGACACCACAAATGCATATAATTCATGACATAAACAATAGATGGGACAACCATCAAAGTTTGCTTGTCTTATCCAGCAGACTGCTGGCCTCTCCTATGCACAATTTCTCCTTCCAGATTTAACATTTCTAATTTAATATTTTCCTGTTAACCAACGAAAAACACCATGTCAATGTGTAGATACACCCAAAAAACTTTTAGTTTTATAAAACAACATGTACCATAGAGAGAAAGAGAAAAGGAGTTGGTTATCAGCTTTATTCTATAGTTGATGCACATTAAACTTAAGCATAAAGCCTTAAAGTTAACATTATTGATCGAAAAGAAGTACGTGCAATAGAAAAACGGATAGGTGATAAATCACTTTTAAAACACTTGAGCTATGGATAAGATTAACAACAGCTAACCTTGATCTGCAACCAGCCATCGGCATGAATTATCAGCAAATAGGGCAACTTTTTCATCTGATTCAATCCCAACAGCTCTAAGGCCTTTGGCGAAGTTCAGGATTTCTTGCTGAAGCTGCAGCAATATGAATGAAATCATTTGAACAACACGTTGTAAAACCATAGAGGGATGTGTTCACATGCAAAGGCAAAGAAGACTTTATAGCTGACAGATAGGCAGTTTATTTGGAACAGAGCAACTGTATCCTCAAAATAGCGCAAATATGCCTTAAAGGCTTCAAATAAGACTGATTAGCAAACTGACCTGCAAACCAAACATAAAATTACCAGGACTTAATGCTTTTCTTTCTTCTCACCAGAAATTACTGCATAAACATTTAAGGTGTAGACCACAAGCCAAAAACCATATTCACGTATTGACAAAACCACAACTACCATCAGATATTCTGAGTGGATATGAAATAATTGATAATTAGGAGGACACCGTGTTCGAATCAAAGGACAAGCCTACGACAACAAGAAGAACATCACATCCTAAGCTTACAGAAGTGCGAAAGAGATGCAAAAGTTAGCATGCCCATCTTTCCTACTCTCTTCTCATTTGTTTTCATAATTCATCACCCACATCTTGTCATTGAGAAATTGTTTCTCTTTAAAGCTTGGAGGGATCTTTAGGGTGGTATAAATTGGCCCGCATAATTCTCTCTTTCATGCATTCCACTAGAATGTCACATGTAAATATTTCGTACCCATCCAACCATAAAAAATTGATCCTTTATGCTATAATCACTTGTACATATCTCGGATCTTCTATCTTAACATATTAACTCTTTGTGCTCCTGTTGCCAAAAATAAGGTCATGCTCTATTCATAATAATTTCTGCTGCCTATGAAGGCAATACTGTAGTAAAAAAATATAGCATCTGTATATATAGCATAACTACTAACAACCAAGAAGGTGCAAACTAAAATACACATGCTCTCCTTATGAAGTTACATCTCCTCCCCCTTACGTTATTACACCCCACCCCAACCAAAAAAAAAGTAGTTCTTATTTTCTGAGAAGTTGCTGTTAATTGATAGAACATTTCTTTGGGGTCGCCTCAATACTTTTACTATATAATCATCTCCCATTTTCAGAAGCACATCATCTCACAAGGATGGGATTCTGAAGCTAGGTTTGAACTCCCTATCATGTATAAATAAAGTTTCATGCATTGCAATGGTATGATCAACTGACAAAGGATTGGATTCAACAAGCTAGTAATGAAGTAAGTTATACCAGGGAAAATTGAAATGAGAAGGACCTGCTTATAAGTCAATTTAGTAGGTGGGTCATGATATGGGTCCACTAATGCAACACTATCACCAAATTTTTCAGCTGATGTCCGCCAAATGTCTGGAACCACTCTCCATTCAGTAGATGGAAGCACATCACTTCCAGTTAACAGCATGCTTTCAAGAAAAGGCGCACACTTTCTAATACGTGTATCTGATGTCTAAGACCAAGACAAAAACAAAAGAATGTTAGACTTGATCCTCATCAATTGTTGCAAGCCTGTAATAAAGATGCACACAAGTAAACCAGTACTATTATCTGGCAGATATGACTTTTGAAATTGCAAGAAAAATGGAAGCCAGCCAAAAACTCAGGATTTTACAAATTCAAATCATGTAAAATATATTTTAAAAAAATCAGTTCTTGACGGAAATTTAAGGGAAACTAATCAAAACAGGGAGAGACAAAAAGTGATTTTTTACCAAAATAAAGGGACAAAACTAAAGTATCCAACTAAATTTAGAAAGTTCACCATGGAAGTAAATTTCCAGACCATACAACTTAGGATTGTTCATGGATAACTCACAATATTTACTTAGAATTACGCCTCAGATTACTGCAGAAAATTAAGAGTAAACGGGTCACTTTATGCAGAAAGGACATGTCATTGCCAAAAGTTTGCAGATATTTTCTTCAATTTACATCAACTAGTTGAAAACTCAGTTCAACAAGCCATAAGAATTATACAAGAACTTGCTCTCCCAACAGCAACAATTCATAATTACACCAAACACATATAAGGCAAGCTGGTAGTGAAATGAAACTCATCAAATGAGAAAGAAAGCTAAAATCTTTATGCTCCCCTCATGCACTTGATATGTACCAAAATCCCAAATCTAACAAATCACAAGAGCTTCAGCAACAATGCTTCACAACCAACTCAAAAAATAAACAGAGTCACACAAACAACGCAAAAGGGATCTCAAAACTACCGTAACTTCACAGCAAAGACGAAACTTTCGGCGGGAAAATTCACGAAAGAAACCAGCTTTGCTCTGCCGCATGCCGGAGTTGATCAAGCTATGAGGGAAAAAAATTACTACTCCACTGGCAGACCCGGTAACAAAATTGGACCTGAAATTCATCGCCGTGCTCTATGAAGCACAAGAACTGCGTGATCTCAGTGCAATAATCAACCGGCACGAGGCCAGAAAGCAAGTGTTTTAACAGAGTGGTAGCAAATGTTCTATACTTGAAGTATAGTGAGGATGAAAGCTGAGTAAACCGAAACAAGATTTGGTGGGTTTACCAAGAAATTTTTGGACACCAACAACAGGGGTGTTAAAAACTAAAAAGGAGAGTTAAAGTGTGTCTGTGTGTCTCTATATATATATATATATATATATATATATATATATATATATATATATATATATATATATAAAATACAATAAAAAAGATCAGAACATACAAGGAATATGATTTTAAACATTTTCTAATAGACAACCCATGCCCTCTTTCAAAGATTGATGGTCAAATCTCAGCTGAACTATGTAAAGTCTTCTTGCTATATTTATTGCTATGGTCGACATGTAAATGTAAAGGGAAAGATGTAGTTCAAGCCTAATTCATACTAGTTCATCAGTTATAAATAAATTTCATTTAAACGATCACAGTAACTCATACTAACATATCTCAAAGATCTATTTCAAACCTAATTCGTACTAGTTTATGGGTTATAAATAAATTCCATTTAGACGATGATAATATAACTCCTACAGCAAACACATATAGTTGCATGATTTAAGTCGTTACGAGCATCAATGTATAGCTCAATTGATACTCGAATTAGACTTGGTCCAAGAGTTACAGGGTTCGATTTCTGAGACACGCACGTATTTCACTGCTAATAGGTCCAATGTCTAGTTTGAAATGGACATTTTATGTAGGTCCATATTTAAGACCTCACCAACCTACCGCTAAACTCTTGATTTACATCATTCATAATACTCTTTTGAGCTGAGATAGTAGATTCCGAAGACAAGAAATTTGGTCTTTTATTCCATGATATAGGTCGTTATGAAAAGAAACCTTTGGAGCACCGAAGTCTATGGAGACAGTCTGGAAGAAAATGTCAGCAAAATTTCTTCCTTTTTTGACTTTATCGATGTAAAACTCCATTCTGCTGTCAATAGAACAGCAGTAGCTGGCGGCCATTATCCTTTACCTCGTACTCATCGTCTCAGTCCGAAAGAACATGTGTAGAGCATGCAAATCAGGAGCCCAACGGCTTTCTAGATTGAGTGAGATCTTACACAGTGATCCACACAAGGTGTCCGTTGCAAACCAAGTATTCGCCTTCGCAGTAGAGAAACATGTATCTCTAAAATCGAACTATTGACGCACCGAATACTAACTGAACTATGCTTTAGAACCCAATAATCTCCAGCCCTCGAGAGTGTAAATGTAAACGAAGTATTTAACGCTCCTTTAGGTAGAATGCAGTAGAAATAAAAGAAATATCAAAGATACAAAAGAATGAGGACTGCGACTATCACTATAACCTTCATGTGAGGACAAAAAAAATTCAAAAAACAAAAAACCAAAATAAAACATAATCCCACCTTTAATTTTTATAAATACGGTAAAGTAAAGAGGAGTACTTCTCCTCCAGGTTGGCGTTTAACCTTTTTTATCTATACAAAGTTTCCATTTTCAAATTGACGATTCTTTTTTGACTTCAGAATATGATGGAATAAAACAAAATAACTCACTAAATTGGCTGCAATTCAGTAGCGGTTGATCGACATATCTTGACGTAATTTTCATTATGAGCTATCCGGAAACAACATTTGTGTTTCTAACACATGTGTATGTTTGCATACATCTAACTCACATACATTGTTATAGTCAAGAGCCTCTAAGTCAATAAAGTAATGTTGTTGTTGTGTATCTATAAAAGTAGAGTAATCCATTTCCAACATAGATAAATTCGTTTGATTTCTGATCATAAGAGTGATTGAAAGTATTATTTTAAGTATATTTAAGGAGAATTTTGCCTTAATTATGTTTAAGTTATTATTTGGTTTATGATAATATTTCCGTTTTGACACGTCATGATTGGTATAAAAATTTCAAATTTAAAAGATTACAATACAGTTTCATGTTAATTTTAAACACATCTTTCATTACAAATTGAATGGTTTATAATCAATTTGTCCTTTCAAATGGTATCTTTTCCATACAATATAAAAGCTAGAACTAATTAGTTCTTGTGACATGATACGAACTAATTAGTTCTTGTGACATGAAGTATGAAGTCTATGAGAGTAACATGATACGAACTAATTAGTTCATAATAAACTCTTAAATCAATGAATCCATCCTTGTTAGTATATTTCTGATATATTGTTAATGATTACCTATTGATCATTTCAAAATTTGCATATGAAGGGAAAGTAAAAAAGGGTTCTTAAAACAAGAACAAAATGAATAACAACACACAGGAAATAAGATACATAAAGTGCAATCTCAAACCGTCTTGGATACAAATAAAAACAAGAACAAGTGCAATCTCAAACATTGTTGGTTACAAACAATAAAACACAAGAAATCAGATACAAAAACTGGAAACTCAAACCATCTTGGCAGAGAAACTTGAGAGTTCCTATCCTGGTTAGTGATGGGATTTATTGTCACACAACGGAAATTTGGAAGAAACATATCTTCAACCTCACTCACTTATCATTTATAACCTCCACAATGCTTATTAGTACCGGAACGGTGAGAACCATCCAGGGCCGGGTATGGCATGTTGCTCCAACATCACTCACTTTCACTATCACTATCACTTGAAAGGCAAGTATAACCTTTAAGTTCTGTAAGGTAGCCACACCCACAATCAGAAGGGCAGGTCACATCTGGACGGTCAGGACCACATGCAAAATCTTCACATTGAAGCTCGTCACCTACAAGTAGCTCTCGGTATGCGTATAAGGAGTAGTGTCTCTCACGTCGGGGGAGCTCTTGTATCATCATATTCACATGCAAATCACCAATAACATCTGTCTCAATAAAAAGTTGGAAAGCCAAAACAAACTTCTTGATGTTAGTCTAAATATGAAATATCTATGTATAAAGAAAGTATTAATCTATAGTCTACCAATTCCAACAAGTCTCATGGTGAAAACTGTTGTATTTCTTAGTAAAAATCAGGGTTCGAAACCTATTTTTTTTCTCGTAATGCATGAAATTTTCGAGAGAAAGAAAACATTATAAACTCTGACTTTTTCTTCTATTCGAGTAACCAAATACATACGAGAAAAGATAGGAAAAGAATCAACGTTATCCTTAATGTTCTAATCCATTCTATCCGGTTACTCGAATGGAAGGAACACCTATCAAGATGGCATGGACTTACCAGCTTTGCAAATGATTTTCCATGGTTCCGCTGGAATCTGGAATTTTGCAGCGAGAACGAGGAGGACGAAGAAGAATATCTTGCAACTTGGTGAGGTCATCCTTCAATCTCTTATCTTTATCCTTTGAACACTGAGTCACGATCAACACTGATATTGGTTCTGCATGATTGTTTAGCTATGGAATCAATTTATAGTGCCAAGACACATGAATAAGAACACTAGCATTCATAATCTATTATTGAAATATTATTCTCAAGGCTAAAGTTCGTTAATTATTATGACATAGCTTTGTTGTATTTGTATATGTGACCAAACCTAAACCCAACAACCGGACGCCATAAAGGGGGTGGGGGGGGAGAACATAACAATAAACAAAATATATAGAAAAGTAATCAAAATATAAATAAATAAATAGAAACCTAGCAAGCATTCAAGTCAACCGATTAAACTTTCATTCGATATGTTGAGGGGAAGACAACCCTAAAAAAGTAAGTTTATGCTGCAACGTTTTGTTCATAGTTTCTTTATACTTATTGATTATGAAGTTAGGAAATACATGTATATGTTCCAATTGTAACTCTATGTAGCGTCCCGCTCCCGAGCCCTAGCATCGGGAACAGTGCACCTGTCGTATCTCGCTAAGATAAATACAAGGCGTCGACACAAATCAACTACACGTCATCATAATAACGTAAATCGATGTCAGCGGAAGTCATTACTAAATTCCTCGATAAAATAATCATCATCTTTAATACAATGTCTAAGAATTTCTAATCAATATAATAGTCAAATGTATGTAAACACTAATCTCAAAAATACATAAACCTCGAATATCGAAATAACTGCCTCAACCAACCCTCGAAAATCTTTTCTGAATATCTTAGTCTCGAAATCTCCCATCTCGATCTTCTATGGTATACCAACTCCTGTGTAAGCGTACCCTAACTTCTCATGCCTGCAAAACTGGTGAGTGGTGGTGTGAGCCAAAATCAACGGGCTCAGTAATCAACCTTCATATACTTGTTATAGAAATCATACATGCAGAAGCAAATACAAATAACCTTTATAGTTAACATACATGTCCTTAGTCCACAAATAATTTCACTTAATTATCTTAATAGTTAACACTTCAAAAACACAAAATAAATAATTCATCAGCTCAACCTCAATTACCGTGATGCATGCTCTTCTAAAATATGACATACACAACAAACAAATAATCACATAACAAAGAAGAGAACAATACATACCAACGAAGTAGATAAACTGCGGAAGGTAAGTCACTCCACATAATAATGCGCAACTTCATTATGCATGCCCCTCTCTACGTGTCATGCACGATGCATCTATTTCTACCGTGCAATGCATGATCCCGGGACCTAATGGTGATATAGTCTATCACCCCGGCACCTGTGCCCATGTTAGACACAGCCTGCCGTTGTCGACACCCGTGCCCATTTAGACCCGGCCTGTCGTCCCCGACACCTGCGCCCATTTAGACACAGCCTGTCGTCCTCGGCACCTGCGCCCATATCAGACGCAGCCTGCCATCCATCACTATCCATCAATAATCGTGTCCATGTTAAGCACAACCTGTCAAATGCAATGCAATGCTCGTGCCATGAATGCAAATGCATATCATACTTAATATGGTGTATCCATACTCATACATATGCTCGCGTTCATACACGTGCATATATACATGCATGTATACCCCCACACATCCATATACATATACAATACGCATTGAAATCGTACAATCCTACATACACCCAGTTTACATACATGCCTCACATATGCACACAACTCACATATAGAGAAAATACAATTACGGATATGCAACAAACAACACATTAATGCATGATAAACATAACAAGCACAATTAGACTATTTACTTCTAATGCATGACAGTATAACAAGCACAGATAGACCACTTACCTTAAATCCGGTATTCACTTCCTTCGCCTTTTGGCTCGAATTTAAACAATTGTAGTATAAAAATCAATACCTAATAATAAAAGTTACTTATTTAAACTACATATAATTTCCAAAATGACACCTTTAATTTTCTAATTCTCTTCCGGGCTGGTTCATAAAATCTTTTACAAAATAATTACAGAAAACCGAAGAAACAATAACATGTATGTAAAACTGTCGACACCATGTACGTTGTTATATGCACCCATTTCTGCCGAAAAATGTGCACTTATTTAAATTCATCAAAGCAATTCCTGGATTTTTATATATAGGTATTAATGCAAAACAACAAATATCTATGTGCATTGAATTTCGAAACAGTTTAAGTAAATGTGTATATAATTTGCAAAACAGTTTATTAATTTATAATTAATATAAGGATCTGAGGTTAGTAATTAATATATACATATGATTTCGACAATGAAACGGTACATTTACATATATGCAATTCAGAAAATATTGCATATATATATAATTCTCAAAAGCATTATATTTATGTGTAAATAATTCGGAAACCAATTTTTATATATGAATATATCTATAACTTTGCGAAACAGAATTTGTAGCTATTTCTTATATAATTGTGAAATAATGTATACATTTATATGGTAATACCGAAAACAATATAAAAGTATATATGTGTGTATATGTGTTTGTGTATTTATATAATGGATATAAACCCAAGAATATAACATAAATGCATGTACCTCCTTCTAATAGGACAACAATACATATATTTATGTAAGATAAATCCATCGTCCAGCATTTTCTTTTTTTTTACACCCAACTATATAAATGTGTATATATGGTACGCGTCATATGTAAATAGAGGAAATAGTAAATATATTAAGATACACAAATCTCTCTCATGTGTCAATATATATAAACATACATATACTAATTTGCACATATAGTATTTGGCCAACCCGAGAATTCACATTCCACGAGTATATAAATGTATATATAATTGCACATTTTCATATATTATATACATACATCTACCACAATCAATATACAAATATATGATCCAAATTGTATAAAAAAATAGAGTCGGTGAAGAAAAATACGTAGAAAGTATATATAGGTACTTACATGATTTGTATAATATATCGTAAACAAATGGATTTCGGAATGTATGAAGACAATTTTTTTCCCCCTCCAAGAGGTCTCGGCTGCATGGTGAAAATATGGCCAAAGTGACTTTGCTACTGTGCTCTTTGTTTTGGTATTGCTGCTGGGTGGGAAATATTTAAGGGCAACAAATGATTTTTTTTAATCAAGAAGGGATAAAAACTGATGGGTGGAGGAGAAATCTTAGGCGCTAGTTAGGGGGTCAGTTAATGGGGGAATTGACACCCCCCACGTCTGACTTTTTTTATAAAATTTATTTTGTTTTTGCATTTAAAGCAATTTTTTAATTAAACTCTTTTTCTTTCTTTTTTTTTTTTGAAAACTGCGGTTGTAACACTCTAGTATGCCATTGTATATGTGAGAACATAAGTTCCTTTAGAATATATGCCGTGCACATTCTTTGAATTTTGATCTTGTTCTAGAGATAAAGTTTGTATAATAGTTAGAAAGATTCTTTGATACCGTATATATAAATCAAACAATATATTCCAACGATAAAAGACAGCGGCTAATTTATAATGCATTAGAATACTATTCATACTTTGAACTTTTTAATTGGGCATCTCTTCATCAAAGAAAGTCCAAGCTAATAAAGATTGAATCTTTGTCACTAATAAAGATTGAACTTTTTAATGAGACGTAGAACATCTCTTCATCAAAGAAAGTTCAAGCTAATAGAGATTGAACCTTTGTCACTAGAACGTATAACAATCTTTCATTTAAAATACTGTAGATGTGACCATTAAACTACGTCCCTGAGGCAACTTGTCATGTTCTTACTTGGTAAAAGTACGAAAGGTGATATGCGATACCCGAACATTTATAAGAAAATAAATAACATAAATCACAATTGTAGTCAAAAGTGATAAAAAGATAATAACATATAATATATGACTTGTTTAGATGATAAATACTAGTAAAAAAACAGATAAGTACTAATACATGTGAATGATACAAATATATATATATAGATATAGTTACATTAGAAAATAATTGTTGATAAGATTAAAACCCAATAAAAATCATTCAAAAATTGGAGATGAGATTTCTAAACCCCAAATATCGAACACTTATGCCAAAATAATAAAAAGAAAGAAAGAAAGAAGAAAGAGAAAGGCGGCAAGAAACCCAAAATATGTTGGTAATATTTTCTCTCTCCTAGGTATTAAATTAGTTTCTTCCTTTAGTATTTAATTAAATTCCTTTCATTTATTGGTAAAAAAAGCTTATGTTGGTGGTTAGTTCTCAGAAAAGAAGACAGGGGTGGACGGTTTGATAAGGGAAATGTATTTTTTAGAATCTAAGAAGAAAGAAAAAAGAAGGAGAAGATGTGAATGATGAGAGAGATAAAGATGAAAAAAAAGGAAGAAAGAGAGAGGAGAGAGTTGGAGAGAAAAGAAGTTGAATTTCCGTCGGGTTTTGATTAAATATCATTTCCTGTGTTTGTAGGTATACCGAAGAAATGATTAAAAGTAGGTAACAGAAGGGGAGGGATTGATGTTTGTTATTAGTGAGGGCTTTCTTCATTTTATTCAATATTTTGGATTGATTAATCTCTTGAGCCTCCAACATCACACCACCAAAGGAAGTATATCTTGTCGAAGATAGTTGAACAAATCCTCACTATGACCATGAAGATTACACATATTATTTTTCCAGACTGGTATACCATAAGGCATTGGATATTCTTTCATAATATAAGGATATAAAGAGTTCAGGAAGATGAGAAAAAAAAAGAAAAAAAGGTTTAAGAAGGCTTAAGATGAAAGAGAAAGGAGAAAAGACGGAAGAGAGAAAAAAAGAAAAAATAACCGAAAAGAAGTGGTTGGAGAGAGATAAAAAAATAAATAATTAATAAAAATAGAAAAGGAGGAAGAGATAAAGAAAGGGAAAAAAAGAAGAAGAAAAGAAAAATAGTATGGCTCTTGGAAGGGGTGAGAGAAAAAAAATGAAAGGAAAAGAATTGAGGAGTTGGGAGAGATAAAAATTAATTAATAAAAATGAAAAAATTTTAATAATTAATAAAAATGGAGAATGAAAAAAAAGGAAGAGATAGAAACAGAAAAAAAAAACAGAAGTGGGGTATCTGAAAGGGGTTGGGATCTCCTCACCTCCTTTTCCCTCACCCCCTTTGTGACCGCACGACACGTGGCAGCAATGGTGGGTGGTGAGGCTAGATGAGGGTCACCTGCATCTAGCCTCATCAACCCCACTTGCTGTCACATGTCGCGTGGTCATGCGTCACTGCACCCCCATGCGGTGAGGGGATCCTATCCCGTCTGAAAAGAGAGAGAGAAAAAGAAAGAAGAAAAGAAGTGGGGCCGGTGAGAGATAAAAATAATAATTGATTAATAAAAATGGTGCTGAAAATATACACGAGAGTGAATTGAACTCTAATTGTATGGGTAGAAAGAAGCATTAACAACCACTAGAAAACTACCAGTTAGATAGGAATTAAAAAAAATAGACAAATTAATTAGATTGAAATCGAAAAATTAGCCAAAAAAATAATTTCTTGCCAAGGAATTGAATAGTGGTCAAAAACTTGATGACTAAAGGATATACAAATTGAGCTAGATTGAGATATATACAAAATATTATTAAGCTTTAAAATTTGTAACTAATAGATTTAGTTAAAGTAAATTATAATGATGAATGCGTTAAATAATAATTTTTATTCTAGAATTGTTAGGTTCGAGCATAAAACAACGATAAATCAAGTATCCGATTCGAAATTAGTGGTGTAACTTTCTAAAATTTATGACGTCATACGAAGAATACTTGTATTTTTTTGGAAAAGAATATAGCAAATGTAGTGTCTTGTGTCTAAGAGTTCGGAAAAAGACATGATATTTTGTTATTCATCAAGCAAAACAAGTTTTGCATAAAAGAAATGTATTATGAACGGGTCTGTTTATTATTTCGTGTCGATTTCGGCAGTGTTCAGAAAATCTTTGAAGAGATTCCATATATTTGCAGTTTTTTTGGCAACATTTATGCTGTAAAAGCTTTCTGCGTCTTTTTTTTGCCTAATGGATCAAAAATTTGATTGTATCTTTTCGCTGTCAGAGTTTGTTTCAATGGATGGAATCTGAATGGGGTTGGGATCTATCCACCCTAACTTTTCTCACCCCTTTGTGACTACACGACACGTAACAGCAAGGAGGAGGAGTGTTGATGCTAGATGAGGGTTACCCTCCCTTTACTGCCACGTGTCGTACGATCACGCGTCATCACACCTCTTGCGATGAGGTGATCCTATCCCATCTGAATGAGAGGATGAGGACGTCTTTGTTCGAATCGTAGGGAAGGAGTCGAAGGACGCCTAGTTACATTTTTGTTTTCTTTTGTGAATATCTAAAATAGGGAATGCTTAATTGAATCACTGGACAAAGTAACAAAGGTGAAATTGTTATCTTGCTCCATGTTTGATGTTGAGTTGCTCACTACGTATGTAGTACTGCTAGATGAATCTGGTGTGATCCAAGGATTCACGACCTCCCACCAATTGTTGATGCACCCCTTGAACGGATTCAACTTTAACCGATGGATTTGCAATGATTCACGACCTCTCACCAATTGTTGATGCACCCCTTGAACGGATTCAACTTTAACCGACGGATTTGATGTTGATCTGCTCACCACGTATGTCTTGCTGCTAGATAAATCTACCGTGATCCAAAGATTCACCACCTCCCACCAATTGTTGATGCACCCCTTGAACGGATTCAACTTTAATTGATGGAGACAACTTTAACCGACGGAGAGGATAGGCATTGTGTGTTGTACATAAAAGGTTGTCACAACCTCTCCTTTTCTCTCTATGGCCGGTTGCTCTTAATGTTGTGTGAGGAGGTAAAGAGGCTCTTCCTTTAAACAAAGGGAGAATTCTTATGGTGATATAGATGAGAACTCTTTTTCATCTTTATCACCAAAGGAGGATATACTTGATGTTATCATCAAACGATCTTTATCCAATATTAAATATTATTTAATATTTAATAATTAATATTATAATTTAATAATTTAATATTAAATATTATTTAATATTTAATAATATGTACCAACACTTATCTACTAATCACACGTGAGTTGTCGTCCCTGGGGCATCAGACGTGGTCATTGCACTTTGAGCCCATCCATCGCGGTCTCTGACCATATGAATTTATACATGTTCGAATTTCCATTTTAGACCATACTATGCATCTACTATGCAATAATTAATATTATCGCGTGACATATGTGATATATAAAATTACCATACATAATGTCTACCTTATGATTAATTCATGTTTACTTAATCAACGTGCTGCCCATTACACGTGTCACGAATTAATTCCAGCCATTCCTTCTAAGAAAAGATTGTTATAAGAGTTACTTTTTTTTACGCAAGATCTAATTGAAGGGGACAGCTACTAGATGAAGATCAAGGTGAGAATCTTTCTTGATAATATTTTCGATTTAATGTACGCCAAAGGTATATATACAACTAGGTAAGTTGTCTTTATCGTTGTACTCTTTTGACAGCATGTTCATATAATTTATAACTATATGACAACCATACAATTAGGCAAGTTGTCTTTGATGCTGTACTCTTTTGGCAGTATATTTCACTTAGTTGTATAATTTATAAAGAAAATATTATAATCATTGTTGTATACGTTGAATTCTTAAACGAGATTAAAGGAACATAACAAACCACTTATTCAGAGAATTGGACCAGATAGTATTGGTATGAGTCATTTTTTTATTGTTGAGTTTTAGTTAATGTCATGATTTATATTAATCTTGTAATTGTGTTCTCAATGATGATGAATTTGCACTGATTTTCTTTTGTGAGATAGACACGTTATTGAACCATGTAATTTTATATGTTTTTTTTTTTGCAATTTTTTTTCTTGTTACACAACAATTACTTATAGAGATCGGATGGACATTCAATTCATAGGGTTTAACGTTTTGTAATTTATTATTTTATTGTTTTAATTATTTTATGGATATACTTAAAAGCTCAAATACTTTTAGGACGAGCTTAAGATGAGTTTTTGAAAGTCCTAGTCGAATTAGGTTTTTGTTTTCCTTTCTACCTTAGGTTTTGTTTTGTTTCTATCAATAGAGCATTCATATGAACGTTTTCTAAAAAGACTTTTCGATGAACAAAAGTATTTTTTTACGCAAATTATGAGTTGCAAAAATTGTTCTCGTGTTTTGATCTTTGATCAAATAGATTTTGCATCAACATCAAAAGTGAGTGTCGTGGTATTGAATCGACCCTAAGATACGATTTCATGCCTAGGGTTCTTCTAAAGGATTCTAGGATCACGTCAATTCAACAACTTTGATGGTTCTAACTCAACAATCAAACAGAAATTGTGTACGTTTAAGACATCTGAAAAGTTCTTAATTAACGATCTGCGATCAAAAAAGATGTAACATCAAACAAAAAATATCATTTTTTACGCGTCATAAGACACGCATCATTTTGGTATCAGAAATATGCTAATGTCATCTTAAAGGGGAGGTGATGATCATGTTGCAATTGATTTGATTGTCCAGACAAAACTCGGCCAGCATGACCTTTGCAAAATTTACCCCAATGTTTATGTTATTCAACCAACTTTTCAAATAAGAGGCAAGCATAAGCTGATTCGTGATCGAAATATATCGAAACATTACTTTGTTTTTTTTTTCTTTTTTACTCTGATTGACTTATCCGCTTGGTTGTTGACCAAATCCTTCTATATTAGACTTGTCTTATTAACCCACTCCTAATTTGCGACTATTGAATTCCTAATTTGCATTTTACACAATGTTCATTCAGGTCGAAGAAGTGGATGCCTTTATGGTGAGACTATGGTCTTTTGCGACCAAGTTCCAAAAGAATTGAGTAAATCCTCAGACACGTGCAAACCTCAGTGACCAGATTGTTCGGCACACCTAGCACGTGCCACTGTATCAATCTTAATTCTTGCTTGCCTGGATGGCCTGAATGATATTCCCAGTTGGTAATTGTGCAATGAAAACTTGGAAAAAGCAATAAAATGGAAGACAAGCTTTACTATTTAGGCGGTGTATATACGTCCACGGAATAAATCAGTACAAATTTAATATTCTATTAAGTGTAGACTTATGACATTAATATAACAACTAGATCCTAACAACATAACATCAATATTCTATTCAGTGTATAACATCAATATAACTACTAGACCCTATCTAAAATCCCAGCCATGAAAACGTTAGGTCATAGTTTACAAACGTCTAATATAATTAAGGGTAAAGAATTCACTATGAAGCAACTATTCTCAAAGAAATGCATTGTTCACTATTTCTAATTTTTCTTAAACATTTTTGCAATTCAATTTTTAAAAGAGTAATACTTAACCAACTGGAGGCCAATGAGGCATTACTTTAGTGGTAATGATGAGTCTTATGACTAAGAGGTCAAGGGTTCAATTCTGGTCTGGAGCAATATCTCCTCATATGAGACAATACTCCAGATAATATGGCATGATCTAAAAAAGAGTTATAATCTCTGCTTGATACACCTATCCATGAAATGTGGTATGATAAAAAAAAAAAAAAACCAACTGGAGTGAGTATCTCTTATAGACTCAAGAATACCTCTCAGTTGCCTCCATGACATAGTCCAGTTGGTACTCGGGTTAGACTTTGCTCAAGAGGTCAAGAGTTCGATTCCAGGGACACGAACAGTGTGAGTGTTCCATTGCTGCTAAGCCGAAGGCCTGGTTTGAAGGAGCACCTTGTGTGGGTCACTGCATAAGTCATCAACCAGCCTGGTTTGCAGGGGCACCTTGTGTGGTTCAATGCATAAATCTTCAACCAACCTAGAAGATCGATGCACCTTGATTTGCAATCTCTACAATGATTCTTGGGACTGAGACAGTGGAGACCCTCAAAACAAAGGATTTTAGCTTTTGCTCGAAGAATACCTCTCAGTTCATCAACCTCCCATTTTTTTCCTCAAAAAATTGCCACCATTGCTGCTGCCTCCCAACATAACCATCTCTTTAATCACGGCAGCTCCTTTAATCATTTGATGGGTCCATGATTCTCATTATGTTGCAGTTACTTGTAAGGCCTGGTGAATCAGAGCCACAAATCTCTCTTTTCTTTGCCTTTTCCCTTTCTTTTTGATAACAGTCACTTTATCACATGGACGAAGGAGGGCACACGTGGCACGTGTTACCTTCCTATATTTGTAGAGTAAAGGTTGTACCCTGCCCCCAGAGGCATAGTCCAGTAGTAAGTGTCAAAGGTGATTGGGGCTAGAACTCCGACGTCCCGAGTTCGAGTCCGTGTGGAGACAATCTTTGTTGAAATATTACAAGGGTTGTCTCTGGGCTGGCTGAGTCTCGAGTCTCCTCTCCCTTTGCAGGGCTGACGGTGGATCACATCCCTCGATTTACATCTCATCTGGCTAAGGGGCCTCTAGTACAGATGGGGAGAGAACCCACTCCCTCATCAAAGAGTAAAGGTTGTACCCAACCAATAATAATTTCTGCCACTCTCGGTCTCACAGGAATTCTATGTATGTAAATCAGAAACCTGATTTAGATTCAGACGACATGTTATAAACACAGGTATAGTAAGAGTTCCTGCCACCCTCGGTCCCACAGGAAGGATAGTGATGTAAATCAAAAATCTGATAGATTCAGACAAAGGGCATGTTTATAGTATAGGGATGTAAGTCAGGAACTTGATAGATTCAGTGTGGAAGTTTAGGGATGTAAATCAAGAACCTGATAGATTCAGACAAAGGTCAGATTATAAACACGGATACAACATTATGAAGCCCAAGTAATGGAATTCTCCACAAATGCTTCCGGAGAGAGTCTTACTCCCAACCTCCCTCTTTCAAGTTGATTACCCCCATTGCTTTCTATCAGGCTATGTCGTGCATTATTTTTGTCGTATAATTATATAGTATTTTGTGTTGCTTTTTAGTTGTATCAGTGTTACAAACAATAGTTATAGAGACTTACTTTACTATACTTTATATTCTCATAAAATTCTATTTTAAGTTTCATAAGATATAATATTTTAAATAAATTCAAATGATATCACTGCTAGAAATAATTAAATTAGAAAGACGAAAACTCTATGACTGCTATGAATCTTGTCAAGTTTCAAATAAATAATTGGAAGCTTATAGAGAAGATAGATAAGATTATTTTTTTGATAGTTCATAAGTTTTCTATTAGAAGAGAGATTATCATTTTTTAAATAAATAAATTGTTCAATGGAAAGTTTCACTTTTGCCTTTGAAGAGGGGGGAAAAACATTCACTATGATATTAACGTCCCCACCATTTTTTTCTTGTTTTTTTTGAAAGACCGAATAACGTTCCCTAGAAAATTTTAACTAACATGGCCGGTTGGAGTTCTGAGACAATAATCAGGTATTAATGCCTTAGCTGTTATTTGGAGTATAACACTACATTAAAATAATAACAATTTAAATTTTGGTCATACATAGTGTGAATGTTTTAATCATGTTTGGGTAGGGGTGTTAAGCAAACCGAACATTGCACGAATTGTTCGAGTTTGATTCGCATTTGATTTGAATTCGTTCGTCAGCCGAATTTGAACACCTATTTGGGTTCGTTTAGTAAAATGAGCCAAACTGGTCGACTCGTTTAAGCAGTTATACTGTTATCGAGCTAAACTCAAACCAATTTTAAAACTCGTTACTGTAAACGAACCGAGTCAAACATTTTGTTTAGCTACATGAATTCGAATTCGAATTCGAAAACCTAGTAGTCGGCTCAGCTTGGTTCGTTAACACCCCTATGTTTGGGCCAGTTCTAGCCATAAGACATGGTTGATGACCATATTCGTAGTTGACACCTTGTGTGAGATCCGTTTGAAAATTTTTACCTTCCTAACAAGTCGATGGACTCCTGATTTGCTCCTCTATTAGTCCCTTGAAACGGGGAGGATGAGTCTTAACTATGTCCTACACTTATTCCAATTACTGGGCCTGTCGTCGAGTCATTGAAAGAATATGTCTTTTTTTTTTTTTGGGTTATCTAACTAATTGATTTGATATAATTTTGTCCGATCCATAATCCAATAAATGGGCATGCCATAAAATTTACCAAAGGGGTATATATTTCTTTCTTTAACTGATGGATTTCATATCATTTTATCTCTTTCTAAAAAGTTTATACATTTTTATGTATCATGCAGACTTTGATTAAGCATTAAGTTGTACCCAATATGAATCTGTAAAGGGTTACAAATGCAGAGTTTCGATTACCATGTATCTTACATGCTCTCGATTAAGAAAGTATTAAATTGTAACATGCATATATCATGTATAGTCTCGATCAAAAATTGAGTTGTATTGAATATGAATGCCAACGGGTTCGGTAAAGCCTTCGTTGTAGATTTGGCAGTGTTACTATAGACTTACAACACTAAATGTTAATTTATCAGATTTTTTATTACTAACTGAAAAATAACTAATTTAAGTTGATACTTAATGTTTAATATGGGGGGTTAACATATACGAGGGGAAGCCTTTGTGAATGATAATGCGATCAAAATTTAGAGCAAAAGGTCATTCTCTAGTCCTAAGGACCTCCACCGCCGTCCCCGCCTCCTCCACTGCTCGAGCCTTAGAAAACATTGTAAAGATGCAAATCAGGAGCCCAACAGCCTCTTAGTTTGGGTGAAGACTTACGTATTGACTTACATAACGTGTTCCTTTGCAAATACACTGTGTATGTCCATTGAACCGAACTCTTGACCTCTTGAAGTAAATCCAAACCTGAGTATTAGACATGATGCGATCAAAAGTGGATGGTGGGAAGGATCCAATAACGGTTGGTGGCTTTGGTGAGAAAAGGGAATTACAAAAGGATGCTTTTCCTACACGTAAAGCTATACTCCAGCAGACATAAGTCGATGATATTGGGCTGCCTTTTACCATGGCATGTTATTAATAGGTGAAATTCGTCAATTGGTTCAGTATGAACCGTTAGATTATTAGTGTTAGATCATATAATATTGTATGATATAACAAGTTAAAATTTGAGACAATCGTCCACTTGATTAAATGGCAAAAGATCTTGATTAAAATGGATTGGAGAATACTATTACGAGATACAGGAAGCACAAGCAAGACTGCACAAATCTTTTAATAACAAAGAAAAAGGAAAAACAAATTGAAAATCTACTCCATCTCAGATAATTAGATAGACAAAGATTGTCGGGATTTGACAAGAAAAAATTGTCGGGACGCATCCCATGATTTCATGAGTCATTATATTTGGCATGTACGTTCCTATTTATAATGTAGTTAATGTCATATTCTTTCTTAATTTTGAAATATGATGAAATAAAATAAAATAACTTATTAAACTGGCTGCGTTTCTTATATTGTGAATGGGGCTGTAAACGAGCCGAACGAGCCGAGCATTGCGTTATTCAAACTCGATTCATTTAACTTAGCAAACGAGCCGAGCTTGTTCGTTTATTTAAACAAACAAATTTATTGTTCAAGCTTGGTTTGTTTAAGTCACGAACAACATTGACGAGCCGAACACCTTAAACGAACGGTGTCACTTACCGAGTTTGAACAGAAAAAAGGTGTTCAAGCTCTGTTCGTTAACCTTTTATCCAAGCCGAGCTCGAGCTCGAGTTCGAGCCAAACGAGCCGAACAACCGAACGGCTTGGTTCATTTACAGCACTAAGTAGCAGATGATCGATACAGCTTGACGCAATTTTCATTATGAGTCATCAAAAACAATCTCTGTGAGTTTCCAACACATATGTATGGTTGCATAATTCCGACCCATCATACCTCGCAATAGTGGAAGCATCTAAACAATGATGTAATGTTGTATATTTGGCATGTATATTAGTTTATAATTGTCTTGTATATATCTTGTTTTCCTTGTATATATCTCATAGGACATTACCATAAAGATAGGATAGACCGCTAGCATAGATTACTAATTTTGATGTACGTATATTTTGACGTTTCTGATACACACAGAAATATTTTTCCCAAACTTTGGCCGCAATCTGAAAAAAAAAAAAAATATGAATGCAACAACGATAAGAGAAGGATCAAGTAAAAAAGAAATAAGCAGGAACATAAATGGTAGAAGGAAATTGAAGGCCAAAAATGTCATTCGCTTTTCTCAAGAGAAAAAGTGGTCCATTCGCCCCATAACTACAGTGAAAATAAAACTGTTGTGACGCGACAAAAAAAAAGGCCTCAGTATACTCCACTTGTTATTTGTTTTGAGATTTGTTCCAAGAGGTCAAGTGTTCGCACAGCTTGATGTTCGTTGTTATTAGGCCGAAGTCTTGGTTTGTAAGGAGACAACTGGTGTAGGTTAGTGCGTAAGATCTCATCCAACTTAGAAGGCTGCGAAGTCTTGGTTTGTAGGGGACGGCTTGTGTGGGTCACTGCGTAAGATCTCATCCAACTTAGGAGGCCGTTAGACTCCTGATTTGCATTCTCCACGCATGTTCCTTGGGATTCGGGCAGTATGGACCTTCAAAGTGAGGGATTTCATATTTTGATGCACGATAAAGAAATAATGATTGGAGGAAAGAACTTAAGGCAAGCGTAGCCTCTACTCTAATCAGATTGATTAAGTTGGAACTCATCTCCCGTTCTCAATTTCATACAGAATCACCGTTCTTATTTTATGCCTAAGCCGTTGGGCTAATGAAAATCCCCACCTAATTAATCAATTTGTTAGGCAAATTGCACCCAACTATATAGTGTTGGATCGAATTTCCTGTATATTGAAATTTATTTATGTTTTTTTTATTCAGAAATACCATGAATTGCAAGTAAGACATATTTGTTTATGGTACATGTTGAATCTCTACACCGTAATGACAGTGCATTTTTGATTAATTGATACACAATCATGATAGTATCGCACATATCAGACTCTTTTTTTCACCAAGTGTATCAATCGCCAGCAACAGTGACTAATCTTTCTCGGTATGTAAAGCTTTCAATTCAGAGGTTTTTGTATTTGACCATGAAATATTCTTCCATTCACATGTACACCAGAATCATGATGATCATTGTGGCTATTGGTTGCATTGTATTATTCTATTGTGTTGATTAGGTGCACCATGATCACGGTTTATGCATGATCACAAATTTAAATTAGTTATTCAAATTTACACTATAGGGTGATAGAGTCATCACCATCATTAGGTGTCGTATACACCATTATCATGGTGTATGAATGAAACCATAACTATGAATTTTTGAAGATTTTACACTCAATAGTGATAGCCTGATTACCATCATAACAGTGTTGTGTACACCATTATTATTGTATATGAATCAAATTCCAACTTTGAAAATTTGAAAAATTGGCAGAAAATGTTTTTTTTTCTCTTTAATATTTTCACAATTTTTGTTTAGAAAGAAATTTTAAAAAAGTGAGCACCAGGTTACGTCATAGCCAGTGTTTGAATGGCGACAATTAAGTGAAAAACAATAACATATAATTAATTACGAGGCAGATTTTATATCGTAAGATATTATTGTCATTTTCCTTGCAGATGTGGCGCGGAGCAAATTATGCATACAATATGGCCGGGCCGATGAATTAAATGCAATAACACTGTTAAAAGGCCAAATGAGAATATTAGTCACAATGTTGTTTACCAATAAATATACGTATCTCCTAAAAATATTGGTTAATTAACGTATCATACAAATTTAGAATACACCATTTAAGACATTGTTTATATAAAAATTTGTCTATAATACCCTTTATGTAAAGAAAATGCTTTCTTTTTCTTGAATTAATTGTAAAGACAATGTCAAGAGTGGGTGGGAAAGAAAAATATATTAGTTTTATTAAGAAAAATCAAATTTATCGCAGGTTTAGAAATAAACACAGAACTATGTCGATGGTTCTGTCAAAACTGCCATATGAAATGGTTTACGGTTTTGATAGAACCACCATGTGTCATTATGAGTTTCGGCACATGGTGGTTCTGTTAAAACCGCCAGGCGTACACATAACTGCCAAGAGCAACGCGGTTTTGTCAAAATCATGAAGCACATATTTTCACAAAATATTTAGTGGTACACCACAGTTTTGTCAAAATTATAGAAATATTTCACGACTCTATAAAATGCAATAAAAGCTTACCAATTTGATACGAAACTTCGTTCTACCCTATTCATTGATGTATTCTTCTGTGCAACAATCTATTTAAATTCGAAATTAACGTTTGAAATTTTGTATTTGGCAAGAGAATGGAAGTTCGCTTGTTTTGTATATTTAGGAAGGATGATCCTATAAGCCTAAAAGTTTCAGAATACAATATTGGATGAATTTATTCGGCGAGCGGTGGTGGCCGTCAAAAAAGATGAACATAAAGATGACATTAAATTCGTTTGTAGATAGCTATTTTCAGGTCCGAGCAAACGTGAAGGTTTTGATTGGGATACTGTCAAAATATACAATGATAAAAAAACTGAGACGAGTACTAACATGTTGCCCACAACTGATAACGTTCGTCGTACATTATTTTCCCAAAAAGGGTTAAAGCATCATTAGAAATGGGCTTTCTAAAGGCAAACGTACCGTTGAAGAAATTATAAAACTCGTAAAAAGATCCGCTAGTTGAAGTATAATTATACCTAGAAGGCCGTTATCATTGAATTTTGCTCCATATTTGAAGTATGATTAAATGGTGGGCTTCAAACTCTCATTGCAAATGATGAATGTATGAGAATTGTATTGTATGACAATTGTTATACTTGTATGATCCTAATCCTAACCCTAGTCCTATCCTTAATCCTTAATTATGGATTTGATCATTCAAAAAAATGGATACTAACTTAAAGCACAAAACAACAATATCGTCATTGAATTGTATTAATGTAAACAAACACTACATAGAAATACTCATTGTGATTAGAACTTGAAAAGACAATAAACCATTACATAGAAACATAATGACACGACTAATTATTCTGAAGTTGTGCTTCAATGGGACAATTATTACAGTTGTGACCTTCTTGGTGGTATACACTACACAATTGCATGTAGTTCCGGTCAATTTCGTCATAAATCCGAGTTGATTTAGGTCTCTCACGTTCATGTTTTCTACGATCTGGGTTAGCTTCAAGCCAGAACTTTGGCAGTGGCCAGTATGCAAAGTGTTGCATCGGACGAAACAAACCATTATATGCGCTTATTATTGCTTGACATGAGTAGAAAAGAGCAACCAACTCTGCTGTCATACTGTGCATAGTTTTATATACTTGCATAGCGTGTGAACAAGGTGTGTGGTAAAGCTGAAATTTACCACAAATGGAAGTTTTTTCAAACAGATTGACAGTATGTGAAACACCACCACCACCTGCCATAAATCGAGTCACAACTTCATACACACTTGTTCGTCTATCATAAGCTTGGACCATGTGTTTTTCGGCATTGCATTTGTTGTAAATATATCATTGTTGTACTTTTAGCGCCCATTTTAATTCTCATTTGTCTCTATCGCTTATATGAGCAAGTGCCTCTTGGCGTTTCTCGTCAAACATCTTCACCGTTCTTTTGGAAAGTGTTTGAACACAAATAGTCATTGGTAAACATCTAGCCCTCTTGAGTACATTGTTCCATAACTCCGAATAATTGATTGTCATCACATACACATCTTGCCACCATCATGGGTCAATGTCCATGTATCAAGTGGAATTTGAATAAGGTAATCGTGTGCATCTTTATTAAGCGTCTTTAGCTTCTTGATACACTTCGTAAATTTATGCACTATGTATTTTGATGTAAAAGACTAGAGAACAATCATTAACGACGTCACCAAATAATTTAGTTGTAAATTGATTGCATATAAATTGAATAATGTATATAACCATACACTATTTATCAAATGTATAAATTAGGCGTTTGAAAACTTATGTGAAAATGTTACCTCTAATATGACGAAGATAATATCTACGATACGCATAAAATGATTGCCATGTATGATATGATTGAATCACTGTTTGAAGGCTAGTGGATCGGTCCGAACTCAGGCATTAATTTTTATGTCACCGAATACATATGGTCAAATGTTCCTAAGCAAACATCTCTAATTTTTTTCACTCTCGTCATCACAATAGCATAAGCAAGTGGAAGTATGTAGTTAGCCGCATCAACCCCAATAATAATCAATCATTTCTCGTTATGCTTGTTATAAAAATACATACCATCAATTGATATTGGATAATTACAATGATGAAAAAGAATAATTGATTATTTGAATGCGCAGAAACCTACACCAAAAACCTTCGTATCAACAGTGCTTAATTCTGGATCATGTCTCTATCAAACGATGGTTCTTCCGCTTGATGGTTCAAGGGCAACCATATAATGAATCAACTCAGAGAAAGATAGGAACCAATCACCATACACCATTGTCGTTCCTTTCTTGTTTTCCTCTCAATGTTTTTCTATAGTTGATTTCTACATTCAAGCTACCCTTTACAGTTTCTCGAACATCTTGTGTTCCAAATTTTACATTCTAATTAATGTGTACTCTGATCATTCTCTCACCATGTTTGAATCGATGTTCCTATGATCTGTTATGATATTTGTATTTGTGCAACTATGATGGTTGTGGGATATGTCAATCTCCCAGTAATAATGCGTTTGTTTTAAACTTGCACGATGACATTATTGACAATGTTGTGTCTTCCATTTTGCGCACCTAACATACCAAAATTCTGGTGAACTAGACACCACTTTGTAGAACCAATTTTGCTTCACAAACCATAATTGCACGTCATGTTTCACATCATTTTTGGTTTTGAACAACATATTCAACTCTATTTTATATGGTCTACTATTCTTCAATAGCCGTTCTTGAATCCCACCCCATCCATGAATTACAGTATCTTCTGATCGATCACAATCTTTAAGAAATAGAACATTTTTATCAAGATATTATGACTCATACTCTTGTGGTTCGTCTTCTTCCTCTTCAAGATTCTTTGAACACTCTTCATCATCATCATCATCATCATCATCATCACCCTCCTCATCGTTTTCGTCATAGTCGACGTTAACATCGTCGTCTTCATTTTATGCGTCCACTGGAATTTCTACCATCGCCTGTGACGAGCTGCACCTTCCTGTGTTACTCCAAGACGTCCTAAAAATATCAATGTGATAGCATGTGTTATTGCTCATGTTTGATGGATTTATTGCATATACAACACAAACACTCACGTAAATCTCCTCAGCTGAAATATTTACACAACGTATCGGGATTTCTAACCCAGACTCCAGATCTTCGTCATTGGAAATACGAGTAACAGTATAAAAGTATCTGATGGCAGCTACCCATGAAGGGCAATGGCACACCAGATCAATCGCGGTCGCATCTGCAACCAATCCGAACCTTGTTTTGACTCGTTGGAAAACATCCATGTATGACATTGTACACAAAACCCTCATCATTTTGGTTGGTTCATATCATAACCAACTTCATTGTGTTCTGATCGCAAAACTTTACCTTTAAACTACAACAATACATGAACAATTGAAGAGGTGGAGATGATATTTTGGTTGGATTGAATAGGCTACAAAAATATTTTTTTGATAATAATGTGAGGTGTTTGTTTTAGGGCTGAGAAATTGATTTGGATTTATAGGAAAAACATGGGCGGGAAATGGCGGTTCTCTGAAAACTGCCAACACATGGTGGTTTTAACAAAATCGCGGTGCGTTTGACAGCTGCAAGTGTTGAAACTTAGAATGAGATATGACGATTCTGTCAAAACTGTCTACAATTTCGCATGTCGGTTTTGACAGAACCGTCGCAGATAGTTCTGAGTTTACTTTTAGACCCGTGATAAAAGTGTTTTTTCTTAACAAAACTAATATTTTTTTCTTTTTCCCTTAACTATCGGGACTCTACCAATGAAAAATATTTCAAAGTATACTAGGAACCCGATTATAGAAATTGAAGGGATTTTTCAAAGTATAACTGGAATTATGGTCGTGAGAAAGTAAATGTATCTTTGAAAAAAAACGACCATTTAATATAATATGGAGCATTGCCAATTTAACCGAGTTGGAAGCAATTTCAACCTTATAAACTATAATAGTACAATGCAGAATGATTTACAGAAAAAAAAGAAATCTTTTGAATATATGTTTTTATGTGTCACATCTTAGATACGAAATTTCATATCTTGATTATGAGAATTTACATCGATCCAATCCAAAAAAAAAATGAGATAAACGTATCAATTATAATGATATAACTAAGGTGACAGCAAAAACCACGGGCGGCCAACATTGGAACGTGCAAGTGTATGTTGTTATGTGTCACATCTGACTTGGATACTGCAATCGTTGACCAGGGCACATGAGGACAACGACAAGCAGTTCTTTAGAGGTTGGATAATTGGACAAAGACATTCCCATTTCACAACGACAATCCGTGACTGAATTCCCAACATTTTACAAATGGACTGCCTTGTCTTTCGTCATCGAGGCCAAAACTGGTTGGTGGTGAACATAGGGTGTGGGGTAGTAACCTCTCATCCGACTCAAAGTGTATGTGTGTATTATGCAAATCAGGAGCTTAACGGTCTTCTAGATTGGATGAGATCTTACGCAGTGACACACAAAGTGTCCCTCCACAAGCTAGACCTTCGGCCTAACAGCAAAGGAACACCCACACTGTGTGTGTCTTTGGAATCGAAATCTATTGTAACAAATCACAACACAAGTACCAACTGGACTATGTCATGTGACTATATTAAGTGAACTGTATATATTGGATCTGCTGTGTTTGTAGTTTGTAGCGCTAAGTTCTGCTTCGGTTATGCTTTTTTATATTTGTCTATATGGTCATTGAAACTTTTCTTGTTGATAGGAGGTGATATGCAAGTAATGAAAAAAATAAACAGAGTATTCTTTCTTAGGACGTTGAATAAGATAAAAATACACATATTACTTGATTGAGTGTTGAGACGTACAAAATACGATTTTTTTTCTAATGATAAACCTCATTTGATTACGATCTATTGAACGAAAAAAATTGAGAAACATTTGAGCATGCACAACTTCAGGCTGAATACGAAGCAAACCGTATGTGTTCTTAGAACTCCGATGAAGAACCCTAGGCATGTTTAGTATTGCTTTCGAGGGGTGATTCTATATCAGAATATCCGATCTTGGTGTTTGATACAAAATCTAATAGATCAGAGTATCAAGCACAAGGCATAATCTTGTAGACCGACTAATACAAACGAGTACTTTTGTCACACAACAAACCCGACAGAAGAGAGAAGATGATGCCCTAGGCTTCTGTTGAAGCTGCTCATCGGATGAGTTTTCAAGTAGGATGCTATTGGCAAATCACTCCATGAACTTTTTTCGTGATACACGGTTGCCTAAAATATCCGGAAAGTCCAAAGTCCGTTAAAGCAACTCCATCAACAACTGGCAGCACTGCGTTGCAGCAAACAGAGGCTCCCACTAGTAAATGGCTCACCATCGATGCGAAGACAAAACAAGACGGCTACATCCTGTAGCGAAACTGTACCCTCGCCTAAAGGTATGTGAAAGGACCGGGTCTCATGTCCCCACCTCTCCACGAGTGAGTTGATCAAACTATGATCTACCTTAACCTTACCACACCATAACGCTCTCTATAGCTCTACATGCTCTATGTACACTATACAATACTTAGTGCTACCCCTAAGATGGAGGGTCTTATGCTCGCATTGTAGCGTTAATAAATCACCTATCTTCCGTCTCACTCGTCAACAACACCACTTCCACTAACAAAATGACGTCATAACTAAAACTAAGCATGTAATAATATATTAAAGACAAATATAATGTACTTAACATGCATCACACGAAATAGGAAAATAAATGCATTATATAAAAATAAACAATTAACATAAATTAAACGAATGACATATTTATGCAATCAAAACAAGTGAATCAGAATGGTAAATACTTATCACATTCATGCAATTCACACGAGTGAATAGCAATAATTAAACACTATTATGCATTCATACAATCAAAATATGTAATAATTAAATACTACTGTACAAGCATAAATTATAAAAAAAACAAATAAAAAATAAATTAGAATAAATAAATAACTCATAAGAGAAAGAAAGCTCGTGTCTATATTCAAGTGTGTTTGTGCGTAAATTAATGCAGAATTTCGTTACATTTTTACAATTATGAAAAAGATTCAAATAAAAAATGGAGGGGTTTTTACAGGCAGCTGTGGTTTGGTTTTCCACGGTTATGTCAAAACCATGATGTGTCAAAAGTCAAATTAACACATCGCAATTTTGTCAAAACCGTGTTACGCCTCGCACCATGATTTTTACAAAATTGCATATAATAGATTTGGGTTTAATTCTAAAAATACGATAAAAGTAGATTTTTTGATTAAAACTACAATAACTTTTTCTTTTTCGATATTAAACATGTAGTGTTATTTGTAAACTAAGTTTACTATATAAAATTTAATTACTCATATACATGATTTAAGGCAGATACATCCAATCATATTTAAGATTGTAATCATAATTATGGTTGATAATATGTGACAAGACATGCCAACCTAACACGAGCATGAATACGTTCATGGTTGATAATACGTGACAAGACATGCCAACTTAACACGAGCATGAATACGTTTTTCATGGGGGGTGGGTTTGTCCTTCTCGAATTTAGACCAGAATCAAATGGAACCCAATGAACCCGCAGGTTGACCTGTCTCATCCGACAAACTTGATATGAACCTACCCCGCAAAACATGAAAATGATCGTCAACATACAATTCGACACGAACTCGACCTATTAAATTCAAAAATAACCCGACTATCCGCCATGTTAAACGTTAGATCTAATATGTCAAACCCAATAACCTGACCCACCAAACACACCAAATTTAAAAGTTGGATTGTTGGATTGATCAGATTTGATCGCCTTTTAAAACATGAATACGACCTATAATCACCTTCTAAACAATATCATTACAAGAAAATATTTTAGAGGAGAGAGAATATATTTTACCCACATGGGAAGCAGGGAAATATAATTTTAAGAGAATTTGTCTTATCAGACACATGGTGTACTGCACCCTGTTCATGTGTTGTTCCTCATCATCATCACTGTCTTTCTTTCAGTCTCCTTCCTGGAAATCTCTCTCTCCCTCTCAACTTTTTTTTTTCTTTCTATTTTCCCCTCATTAACCGAAGTCGAGTCGCTCAACATTTTTTCCTGCTTGTCTACTGGTGTTTCTGCACTCATTTCACGCACATCTATACTTATCTCTGCTTTTTACCACTGATTTCTTCATCCAACTGCAGAGAGCTTATATCATATATGTTATGGATGTTCAAGATAAGAAGAAGACTAGGGCTTTAGGTAGTATTTCTTTTTCTTTCAAGTGGGTACTACTTATTTTACATGATCTTTTTCTCCTTCTTTTGCTAGATATCTTTTTTTTTTGTCAAGATCTTTGTTTGTTATTTTTTTCATAATCAGGCATTGTGTGTGTGTGTTTTTTTTTGCTTCTCTGCCCTTGGGTATTTCTTGATCTGTTATCTCACTAACGTTTATTGTGAAAGGGTTTTGGTTTCCTTATTCTCGCATGGCCATTTTGAAGTGGGTTCATGTTTCTTGGTTTGTTGTTTTCTTGATAGTTTACTTGTAGTTGTGATTTATAGATTGGAAAAAGAAGGGTGGTTGATATATCGTGGTTTTCTTGTTTTTTCAGCCAAAGAAATTCATGTTTGTCACAAATGTGGTTGGCCATTCCCAAATCCACATCCAAGTCCCAAGCACAGGAGGGCCCACAAGAAGGTTTGTGGAAAAGTTGAAGGGTATAGGCTGCTTGACTCAGATTCAGATCGTTTACACGTGGCTGTTTCTGACGATGAGCGCCTCTCTGATGATGAACAGAGAACTCCCAGTAAGCATTTACATGTATTTCACTGCTTTTAGTGTGTGCCTTTCTGGGGCCTCCTATTATTCTCATTGGCCTGTTTATTTAGCTTGTGTTTGGTGGATTTGATGTGCTTAAGGTCCCAAAATTGACAAGGAAAATGTGAAAGAGGCAGGTAGCAGTGGGGAAAATGTTTTAAGATCGTACAGATCCGAAGATGATGTGTTTGTAGATGCTGTAACTGACCTTTCAGATAATGGGGTTGGCCCTGGCTTGGGGGAACGCTTGGGGAGTGGTGGAGAATTGGACTCAAATGTTAAGGCAGCTTTGGTGACTGATCTAACCAAGAATGAAGTATTCAAGGACAATGAAACCTCGGGTATGTTTTGTTGGATTCTATAATCTCTTTTTTATAGTTATTACTCTTTGGAAGTAGAAATATTCGCCTCACTTTTTATCGGATTCTCATGATTTGCTCGTTTTTGTTCATCTCATTTTAAGAACCTTTGAAAGAGAGCAGTAGATTTCGGATGCTCACCAGTAAGTTGATCATTATAGCGGATCTATTTTTTTCTTCATTTGTTTCTCTTTCTACCTCTTGCTTCCTTCTTTCTGCTCTCCTCCACTCCTTTCTAAGCTGCTTCCTCCTCAATTTATTCGTTTCTTCACCTCATCTCTAAGCTGAATCTTCTTTCACCTTCGTTGCCTTCTCTGGCCTTCAAGGCCTCTTCGGCTACAGGAAAAGCGGTTGGAGAACTCTGCAATCTACTTATTCTCTCCGAAATCACAATATCGTTGTGATTTAGCTACGATCTACAACATACAAGCTGGTGTTCGTACAAAATCTACATGGGCCTCTCTGTTGAAGCCTTGTTTCAATCCGGAAATAACATCTACTCTCATATCAGCTCAAATTGATGTCGACGAAGGCAAAGAATTCCTTTCCTCTAAGCGCTGTTTGGATGTTAAAGTCCTCAATTCCCTTCCTTTCATTTCTTCTGCTATCTTCTTTGAAGTAAACAACGGATTCAAGAACACAACGCGTAAAAAGTGTGTTGTGATTTTTACGCGTTGTGTTCTTGAATCCGTTGTTTACTTCAATTGGTATCAGAACAGTTGTTATTACTTCAATTGGTATCAGAACCGAAAAAGGAGGCCACCGCCAAGCCGAAAGGAATCGGATGATTCACGTTTTCAACATGGCCGAAAGGAGCTGGCCTTTCAAAGAATCAAAAAAAAAAATGTTTTTTTACCAGGCCGAAAGGTACACGGCCAAAAAGGGATCAAACAGGGGCTGTTGATCAACAAGTTCTTGCAAGGATCCAACCACAATGAGTGAAGTCGGTGAAAGTAGTGCAAGGCCCGTGAGCACCGCAAGTCAATCGCGTGGAAGGGAGGTAAGTTCCGCAACCGTTCAATGTCCGATGTTATCTCCGACCAACTATGCCGTGTGGGCTATGCGCATGAAGGTTGTCCTTAGGGTTCACAAAGTATGAGATACAATTGATCCGGGCTCAGATGATGCTGAAAAGAATGATATAGCAATTGCCCTCTTGTTTCAAGCGATCCCCGAAAACTTGATCTTGCAAGTTGGTAATCAAGAAACCTCAAAAGCGATTTGGGATACCATCAAGACTCGCTATCTTGGGGAGGATAGAGTACGAGAAGAGCGCCAAGAGCCTCAAGAGCGCCAAGAGTGCCAAGGCCAAGAGTGCCAAATACCAATCCCGGGTAGGGTGATTGGTGAGTCAATGCCACCGCCAAGCCGAAAGGAATCGGCTGATTCACGTTTTCAACAGGGCCGAAAGGAGCTGGCCTTTCAAATAATCAAAAAAAATTTTTTTTTACCAGGCCGAAAGGTACACGGCCAAAAAGGGATCAAACAGGGGCTGTTGATCAACAAGTTCTTGCAAGGATCCAACCACAATGAGTGAAGTCGGTGAAAGTAGCGCAAGGCCCGTGAGCACTGCAAGTCAATCGCGTGGAAGGGAGGTAAGTTCCGCAACCGTTCAATGTCCGATGTTATCTCCGACCAACTATGCCGTGTGGGCTATGCGCATGAAGGTTGTTCTTAGGGTTCACAAAGTATGGGATACAATTGATCCAGGTTCGGATGATGCTGAAAAGAATGATATAGCGATTGCCCTCTTGTTTCAAGCGATCCCCGAAAACTTGATCTTACAAGTTGGTAATCAAGAAACCTTAAAAGCGATTTGGGATATCATCAAGACTCGCTATCTTGGGGCGGATAGAGTACGAGAAGAGCGCCAAGAGTGCCAACCGCCAAGAGTGCCTAGGTCAAGAGTGCCAAATACCAATCCCAGGTAGGGTGATTGGTGAGTCAATGCCGGGTAGGGTCATTGACAAGGGCGGCGAGTGTTGTTTTGGTTTTTAGTTATTTTCCGAATAATAATATTAATAAAGTGAGTTGTGGTATCAGAGCAGTGGTTATTACTTCATTCTTCCCCAAATTTTTACTCACCCGTAAGATAAACATCTTATGGTTCTGGGGAATTCCTACTCCTTATGCTCTATTCTCACTCATTTGGCACTGTCATGTTTTATCTCTGATTTCTGTACTTAGGCTAGCTTATTATTGGATTCTGTACTATTTTGTACAGTCAAACCATCAAAAATGCGAAATCTACACTTCGGGTATTTACACGTTGAAAATGCATGAGTTTGCTAGCATTCTAGGAATGCCCCTAGGAAATCTTCCCATTAGATATTTAGGAGAGTTCCTTTAGTTACTGGAAGGCTTTCTTACTCTGACTATGCAACCCTTCTTGATAAGCTAATTATAAGATGCAAAGCTGGACTGCTAAAAACCTGTGTATTAAGGGAAGCTTCAGTTGATCAATACTGTACTCATGGCAGTCTGCAAGTGCTGGACAGCTGCCAACTTCATGTATAGGATTATTATAAGAGAAGTGGAAAAGATTCTAAAATCATTTATATGGGGTGACTCTAGGAAGGTTAAGGTGAAGGGGTCTTCCATCTACCTCCTGAAAGAAAATGGTGGTCTGGGAGTATATGACTTGGAACTGGTAAATAACGCCTATGCGAAATAAAGAGGGGCTATGTATTAAATGGGTGCACACATTCATTTTAAAAGGTAAATCAATTTGGGAGGTGAGTCCAAAACTTACAAATTTGTGGATGTGGAGGAAAATACTCGGAGTTAGGAATAAATACTCTCATTGTGTAGTGAAACAACTGGGTAATGGTCATTCTACGCCATTTGGTTTGACCCTCGGCACCCCTAGGGCATAACTAGCTCGACACACCCTGAGCTTAGGAGAAAATTTAGCATTCCAAAAAATGCGAGAGACTCAACAATTTTGAATGGAAGTTCATGGAGAGTACCTTTTGGCAAAGAATGAGACAATCAAGTGATGCAATCCAGATTAACCTGTAACGCAATTATTGTTAGACAAGGAAAATGACTGTTGGATTTGGAAGCCTAATGCCAAATTTTCAGTCAAACAAGCTACTTTGGCTTTGCAACCTTCTTTGCCTCAGGTAGACTGATGGAAGATTGTTTGGTGCAATCACTTTTTTTCATGCTACGCAATTATATTATGGCTTGCATGTTGGAAGAGAATGTTACACTAGACAAACTTCAAATTTGGGACATCATGCAAACTAAAACTTGCCTTCTATGCGGTAGGTTCACAGAGGATCATAGCCATCTTTTCTTTCAATGCAATTTCTCCGAAGAAGTTTGGGGAGTGGTCCTAAAAAGTTAAAATGTAGGATGATGTGCTCCTTTTGGCAGGGTACCATCAATTGACTAAATGGTAACACATGAAGATCTAGGTTTCAAAAAGACCTTGCTCATTTTGGCTTTTTAGGGACGGTTACCACCTTTGGAAAGAGAGAAATAACATACTACATCGTCAGTCAGCTCATGACCATGATACTGTCCTCTATGGAATACTGCAAGATATATGCTAATGGGGAGAATCTTTGACTATATGTTTGCTTGCTCTGTTCTGGAACACGGATCACTTTTATATTTGGTTTCTCTAAACCAACATTTAGACAGACTTTCTGTACCAATGGAAGGAGCCGCTTTGTGTAGTGCTTTGGTGTTGTGTATTTGTACATTGCAATCGTGCAGTGATATTGTCTATGTCTCATTCCTGTGTAGCTATTTCTGCCATCTCTTGTTTGGTTTTTTCCTACGCAGGTTTGATATTTTCTGCTGTGGAGGGCTGAAAAGGTTGTTGTATACTTATTTGGATGCTTATTTTGGCTGGAGAATGGGCAAGTGTCCCAGACTGATTAGTCCTGGGGGTAAAGGCATGCCTCCCTATTTTGCTGTTGGCTACTCTTTGAATCAGGTTGCTGGTCAGAAAATGCACGTCTTTGGTACCTACAGTGCTTCCCCTGGTTACTGCTTTGTGGAAGGCTTTGGATATGGCATGTATTGTTGGCAAGCACGGAGGAAAATGAGTTTTCCTCCACTTTGTTGGGATCTGTCAGTTGGTTTGGAACACTCAGGCCATATACACTCGGGTTTCTTCAAATGAATTGGGCACCTTTGCGATCAAACCTGTCATCAACTGTATCCCCCAAGCATTAGTCTCTATAGATGTCTTTCGAACTTCAGCGTCCTTGCTTTAAACTTAGTTGTAGTTATCCAGTCATTGGAAGTCTTTGTACTTGTTTTATTTTGGTTAGGGGTAAGCTTTTTTTTCTCTTGGCTTTAAGATGGTGAACCATTACGCCACTTTTATTTCGAGCAAGTTATACTTGCAGGCACTAGGCTTAGACTATGATCGGAATGCACCATGCCGTTATTTTGAAGCAAGCTGGCATGTTTAGCTTACTTCTACTGACCACTTTGTGATGATGCCTAATTTGGCTTATTTGTGAAATTTTACTTACAAAAAAATCTTTTTTTAAAGATTGACACTAGTTTACAGTTAGCACATTGTAAGCCACCTATCTTTTGATTTTTGGCTCATGGCAAGCGTTCTTGCATAGACTGCTGCATCTCTGTATATTCGTCTTTTCGGCTTATCTATGGAAAATTTAAATTACAAAAAAAAAAGACACTAGATCTCAGATAGTACATTGTAAGCTATCTATATTTTGTACAAGCCAAACAACTTGTTGCTCTTGTATAAGCAACATCTCTGTAAATTAGCCAATCTTCTGGCTTATATATAGATATTTATTTTTGGTCATTATCTTTTCACAAATTCTTGAACAGTTCTCAGATGATCTCAACTTTACCCTTTTCTTCCCTCCAAATTTCTGATTGGTAGCTGGTGGTATAAATTGCTAGTAGTTTCGGCAATACCGGTATGGAGCTCATGGCCCTTTGCATGACCTTCGATATCCTAAGTGCCTCCAGATAACGAAATGTCCTAAGAAACTGGAAAATTAAGCGTGTACGAGAGCTGCGCACTTGAACTTCAGAGTTTTTGTGAGACTGGTATTAAGTTTCGGGGGAAAAAAGACTATAAATATGAAATAGGACAAGGATTCAACATTACGCTATGGTATAGCATTCTGTTTATCTGGTTTATAGCATTCCTGTTTCTGATTTTACTATGTACCTTATGATAATTAGGCCAATCGTAACATTTTTGTAACATGTTTCTTCCTAGAGATCTACTACTTTATGATCTTATCTAGCTGGCATACTTCTTTCTGTAGAGGAATAGGATGCCTGCTTGAGTTCAAATCCTCAATCAGATGTTTATTTAGAAAATGTTTCTGTTCTTGTTGATGTGCAACTTCTCTCTGTAGACGAGGCTTGCTTGAGTTCAAATCCTTCATCAGTTGTTTATTTCTAGAAAACCTTGATTCTGTTGTTTGTGGCTGCCATCTGAGTCACTATTTTTACTTTGTGGATGTTGAAGTTTGAACCTGTTTAAGCATATATCTGGTGGTTAAAGATGAATGAACTTTCTTGCTAATATCTTGCAGTTGAATGCCATCTGGTGATACTAATTGTCTATGGTTAATTGTTTGTTTAAACTTGTCCTGATCTGATCCTCTTTGGTGCTAGCAGGTAAAACTGAAACAACCCTTAATTCTGAAGTTATTGGGAGTGAAACGAGCTTGTCACTGAGTACTGAACCAGCCAGTGAAACTGCAAATCTGGGGGATTCCGATGGTCCCAATGGTGTCCCTGTTGTGGATGAGGATCTTGGCCGGTCTGAAAAGCATGAAAAAGCGGAAGAAACGATCACTTCTGTGCCAGCCAATCTAGCAAGAAAAGTCAATGGTGGTACTGATGCTCCATGCTTTGAAAGTCAGGCAGCTAATGATGCAGCTCATCTGGAATATAAGTTCAATGAGATTAAAAACCAATATTCTGAATCTGCAACTCATCATGTTACAGTAGCAGAGAGTGAAACAGAGGTTTCCTTTCCTTTAACCTTACTTGAGTCCAATCTGGAAGATGACAAGTCATTGACTGCTGGTGCAGTGGGTGAAATTGAGAAGGATGAGCAACTAGTGAGCGAATTGGACTCTAACAGAATCACTCATGAGATCTCAACTCAAACTGGACCTTCTAGTGGTCTGGTTCCTGCTGATGTAGAAACTGATTTGGTCATAGGGTCGAGAAGCAGAACTCTTGATCAGCCTGCTGAGATTAGTGATTTGACTGAAGAAGCTAACAGAGATACTCTATCCGTGGCTGAAAATTTACCTGAGCCAGAGAAACCTGAGGTGGTTGCTGGAGAATTTAAAGACTATAAGGTGTTCAAGTCAAGTATTCCCCTGGACTTGGGGGTTACAGATGTAATCCTGCCCAAAGATGATAAGCATGACGGTCCTGATCCAGAGGAACATCAAAGTATCCTAGCTATGAACAACTCCGCCTTGAATCGGGATGATGATGGAAATGATGTTGAAAAGGCTGTTTCACCACCAATTGAAGGGGAAGTTTTGGGATATAACGGCTCATCAACCTCTAGTGAGACTGGTGGATATGCTAATGACAGTCAAACTAACAGCTTTCATGAAGAGTTTCAGCCTTGCTCAACTGATGGGAAGCCATTGAAGCATGATGATTTAGAACTTATGGCTGGAGACCTTACGGGTGTGGTTCAAGCGCCTTCTATTGTTGAAGAAACCTCCCAAAATTCGAAGTTAAATGGAGGAGGTACAAATGCTGGTACTTATGTGATAGCCGACACTGTGTTTGATGAGACAGAGAATGAAAAGTTAGAAGCAGCGGATGATCACTCTGCCAAAGCCACTGCAATGTCTTCATATGCAGAGAATTCAGTTGAAACTGAAGAGGGTAATCGTGCTGGATCAATGGCAGGAGATCACATTCATGCTCCAGAGAAGGATACGATCATTCAAGATTCTGTCACTGATGAAAGCTTAGAGATAAACACCGCAGGAAATTTAGTTAATCATGCTGACATGAGTGATGACTCTGTTAAAGGGCTGTCAAATTCTCCTGAGTCAGGCACAACCATAGCTTCAGATCTAGCAAATGTTAGTTCAAGAGACGTTGAAAATGTAGTTGATATGTCTACGTCATTCAAACCTTCTACTGAAGAAAAAAATGTGAAAGTTGTAGCGTCAGTGTCCACTCCTGATGAAGGTGATGATACGATGCGGACGCAACGAGATCTGAGTGTGTCTCCAGTTGATATGTCTTTGACCTCAAGCAGCAGAACGGATAGTATGGAGGGAAATTGGGGATCAGTATCAGGTACGTATGTTAGTCTGGATGCAAGTATAAACCTGTTTCCAATAGCAAATTGTGCCTTTCCCTTACCTTGACTTTAAGCCAAACTCTTTTTTGGAATTTTTTTCTTCCTGAAACTTACCTACAATGGACTTCATTTCTATTATGACTGCACAACCAGTTGAGGGTCTCAATAGGCTTGAAACTTAATTGGAAAAGCAACTCGTGGGTTTAGAGGCGCAAACCTTATAAATTTCAAATATTAGGGTCATATGTTCTTGGCGCCAGCATGATTTGTTAGTTGCTCTGAAAAATAACCAGCAAAACCACTTCTGATTATGTTACTGATTTTTGTACATGATTATATGATTGATTATGTTGTGTACACCAGTGCTTTCAACCCAGTCAGATGTGGCAGCCATTGTGGAAAATGTGAATAAGCCATCTGATTCTGAATCAACAGAACAGTTGGAGAATAACTCCCTGAAACCGCAAGATGCTGCCAAAGAACTTGATCTTGATAAAGCAGATGACTTTGAGCCTCCATCTTTTGCAACATTAGTAAAATCTGGAGTTCAAGATAACAAGAACACTGTAGCACCAGACATCCAAACCGAGCAAAAGGTTGACGCGTCAAAACATGAAGCTCTTCAAGCAGGCTGGTTTCCATCTCTGACAAATGTTGTCAATGAATCAGAATGTAAAAAGAAAAACGAGGAGCTCATTGCCAAAGTAACAAACTGGACCGCAGGGAAGCAACATGGTCCCCTAAAAGCTCTTCTGAATGAAGCACACGACGAAACATTTTCAGAACCACCACAAAACGGCCCAGAACAAGCTTCTGCCCTAGATCAGGCTAATGAAACTGCCTCTAAAAGCAACGGTGCTGCTACTGTGAACTCAATCATGGGACCTGAAATGCCAAGTGACTGTGCTGCCAAGAAAGAGAATCAAAAGGAATGGGATTCCCCCGCGAGATATCCAACCGTAATCAAGAAAGAGAAAAGAAAGGGAAAACCATATTGGGTGCCATTTGTCTGCTGCAGCTCAATGCAGCATGATATCTGATGACACTGTTGCCATAGCGCGATTTACTCAATTAAAAGGGGATGCTGTGCAGTTGACATCTTGATTGTTGCCAAACTTTAACATGGTCAATGAGTAAATCTTATCAGTTATCCATCAATCATAAAGAACATATTAATATGGGCTTTCTGCTTTGCACATTTATCATCTCACGTGTCAATTATTGTTAATATAATTAATGTTATTTGTTGATGAGTATCTGTTAGTTACTTATTGATCGTCATAAAACTTACTTTGTTTATTTAGAGATATTTTTTTTTTCTTTTTTGGGTTTTATTCATAATGTGTATGCCCTAGTATAGGATTTGAACATCATTATGTAACAGGCGGACTGGCGGAGTACTGTTGCTGAATATTCTTCAACGACGAGTCTTTTCGGTTGTTTTTTCCTCATGTTGGTTTACCGTTAAGTGTTTATCGGTTTATGGTAATATTTTTTGCATGTTAGTGAAACTGTAATATATCATAAAAAGGGAAAAGAAGAAGTATTTGGGTCAACAATCCCACTGAAAAATGCCTGGACTAACCATAGGAGATCATCTTCCCAACTTGGAAAGATTTCACGCAGTCAAATATCCTACTCTCAGAGTTTCCAGTTAGGCTTGTAAAACCTGATATTGTTACTTATGAATCTTCTATGATGCTTGCAGTTCTGGTTTTGATGGTACTCTTGTGAAAAATACATGGAGAAAAAGTGGATTTTTTCCAGGACAAAGTTGAAACGGAGACTGATCCGCTTGTTCTCACAGCATTTGGAAAGGGCCATTTTTTAACAAATCTTGAAAAGATCTACTCTTCCATTAACTTCAAGGCCAAACATAGTAATTTGAATTATCAAAATCTTATCAAAGTGATCAACACTCAAAAGAAGACCAGATTAGCTCAGAAAGTTAAGCAGTTCGATGTCTGAAGCAAAAGATCCCATATGATTTGATCCAAGATGGACACTAACAATTCTAGCAGAAGCGATAACTCCGCTCCCAAATTGCTTATCTGGTCAAAGGGATCAGTTAAAGACTCGCATGATTTCCCATTCAAATATCCTCAAGATTCCTTTGAAGCTGTTCGACCAGGGAACAATGTCTGAAACTACTTCATACAGTTTATTAGTACCTTCGAGGTCCCTAAGATGCCTTTGTATTAGTTTCAGTACTGATGTAGAAACTATTTACTGCAATAGTCAATCAAACAGATCCATGAAACTTTGTCTGAACCACTGCAGATTTCCCTGTGAATGATGTCAGTAGACCTTTAGGGTGGTTATCCGGGTGGTGCTATATTACAGGTGCATAGATGACATGCCTGTAATGGAGGAGAGTGCTTATCAGGATTCTTGGCACATGGGTGCTTTATTTCTTCCCTCCTGATGGGGCTCACAAGAGAATTGTTCTCTTTCCTTGTGGCTTTTTCTCATGTATATATAGTCTTGAAAAGGATAATGACTTGATTAAGCATCTCAATTGTGTTAGTCCTATTTTTGAGGTCATCTGTGGAGGTGTGGTTTCACTGGGTTCACTTTAATTGCTCAACGTTTAAGTGCGGACCTTTCTGTTTATCATCTTTTCTTCATCAGAGTAGTTCTTTTTTATGTTTAGTAGCTCCGGCTCAAATGTCCATAGATCAAAAACATGTGAAATTGCGCTTCTTATATTGTGAAGTACCAGTTGATCGACACAGCTTGACGTATCATTATGGGTAATCGGAAAACAACCTCTGTGTGTTTTTAACACATGGGTATAGTTGCGTGCATCCAACCCTCCATACCCCGTCATAGACAGTAGCTTCTAAGACAATAGGATAATGTTGTTTTCAATAACCTTCCGATTTGAGTAACACGTGGACTCTTGGAAGCGTTTGTTTGTAAGGTGGCGTTTGGTTGGGGGAAATGGGAATGCGAGAATGGGTTTGGAAGAATCCAAACTCATTCCGGCTATTTGTTTGGGGTAAATGGGGGAATGAATTTCATTTTGATATCCAACTATTTGGTAATGGATATCGTTTTTTGATATATTAAGCCCCTTATCTATCAAAATAGGGGGGAATGGGGAGTCTCCGGTCAACGCCGGGCAACGGCACCGTCCACCGCCGCCGGCCGCCAGTCCGCCGCTGGCCACCAGTCCGCCACCGGCCACCGGTCCGCCGCCGTCAGCGACCACTATTCCGACCGGTCACTATTCTCATTCCCACTTTAATACCAAACAACTATCACTTTTAACCCCAAACTCATATCCTCCAAACCCATTCCCTATCATACCCATTCCGATTCTAATTCCGATTCCCAAATACCAACCAAATGCCACCTAAGAGTTGCACCAAGTTCTCTGTTGGTTTGGTATAATAATTGCCTATTTTCTTTCTAACTAATTTATCAATGTGACATCATCAGAAGTCTCCGTGGACCTCTAGCATAAAGAGTGCAGACGTATGTGATAGCCACATGTGAGGATGAAAGATCCTGCTATATTTACATAACCCATCTTCTGTACCGTATGATGAGTTATGTAAATATCTTCCACAATAGTTATCCAACAATTATTACATAAAGTTATTTGCATATACAAAATAATTACAACATCAAGATTTTAGCTTTATTTGAAGACGTGGATACCACGAAGGTTGAGGAGGAACTCGGAGACTTTATGGTATCAGGAAAGATGGCTTCTCTCTCCTCCTCCACCTCATTCACAGAAGTTTGATTTTCAACCATATACAAATGCTTCGTGCATGCCTGCAAGAAGATGGTATAAAGATGTCAGTTATCCTCATCAAAACAACAACAACAACAACGATAACATTACCACATTTTTTTAGAGTCTCCCGTCTATTGCGGGGTATAAAAAGTCAGATGTATTTAACTATATCTATGTGTTAGAAACACACAGAGAGGTTGTTTCTCGATGACCCATAATGAAAATTGATTTACGCTGTGTCGATCAACTGCTACTTCACAATATAAAAAACGCAGCCAATTTATTGAGTCATTTTGTTTTATTCCATCATATTTTAAAATCAAGAAAAAAATATGTTTTCCACTAGTCAAACGAGGGCGTTCCAAACTTGCAGTTATCATGAAAGAGGGGCTGGATCGTGAAAGATAGGCTAGATCGATTTTGATTATAAATATAGATGAATATAAATGATGTGGAAAAAAGAAATCTCTTTTTTTAATTGATCAAAGGCATCATGTTCCAAGCTTGCAGTTATCAATTTCATGTTATTCTTGTCCAAAAGAAAAATTAATCATGTTATAAAACATTATCTTATATTTATTAATAATATAATACTTTATCTGTCGATATAAGTTCACTTTTTATTTTATGATGTTTTAAAATAAAAGTCCTAACGAAAGTGAATAATTTTATTAACTTGTACTTATTAAATCTACACCTTTTGAAACAAATAATATTTAAAACAGACAAATTTAAAAGAAAATAATAATTAATGTATGATCAATTTTTGTAAATTATATATTATTATAACAAAGAGTTATGTTTTGTGACAGAGAGTAATAAATATAATAGGAAATTAGTTCCGTTTTGCGCTTTGACCGGCACTCCTGCTTTCCCAATGCCTCCCGGCTCACCGCTCCGGCTAGTGAGGGAGCAGCTTCTGGAGGGTTCTATCCCCATCTGTTCTATTGCTGATTAGACATTCTCAGAGGACAGATGAAAGCGGGAGGTCCAATATCTCGACTTCTTCTGCACTTGATTTTGCTTCATCAAACTACTCGTTTGAGTGGTAAATGCTAGTTAAGTAATGTTTTTCATTTGCTTTATTCTGACTTTCTGAAAATTGTGTTAATAGTAGAAGATAACTATAGCGCATCTTGTGATTAATTAAATCCTGAGGTTTTTTCTCTATGTTGGATATGTTTCCTTCTTCTGTTTTGTTAAATTTTAGCACGAATTTTTATTAGACTGTCGCTTGACTTCGGGCCTTTTAAATTACCTGCTTCTATTTGGCATTTTTATTTAATTGTTAATTTCTCATATCTTCCTGTAATATGTTTTTTTCCTTCATTGGCACTTTCATTGTTTTGCTCTAGTTATCTTTGACAGGATTGCCATAATGTAGGTGGTTGTTTGATAATAGTTTCTAGGTTTATGGGCAAGACAGCAATAGAGGTGTGAATTTTTATGCCTTAGATGTTCTAGAAGGAGGTTATGTATATCTTGGAAATCTTACAAAAGAGTGATGGGTTGGGGCAGTAGTGACATTTTGTTGTATTCACCAGTAGAAGTTTATCTGACGATCATGAGTTGAGATAGAGGAGTTAATGTAAGGGTATTGCCTTTTAATCTTGTTATGATGTAGAATACATGCATGTTCGGCTTTTGTTTCATGTGCTATGAAATAATGTTAGAGCATGTTGTTCTCAGTTCATTATATGGAAGGTGTTACTGTATCTGCATGTGATTTACTCGTACTCCTTGAAACAAATATAGCTTTTGGATTTATTAAGGTTTGAAGACTTCTAACTGATGCTTGTTAATATGAGTTTGAACTTTATTTTCATAAGTAGAGGTTTTTTTTGAAATATCTTTGCTGGCTTCAATTTAAGAACTGCACTGCATCTGATTTTGTTTTCTCTTTGTATGTCTTCTCCACATATATCTTTGTATCTCTGTTTTTCTATTACAACTCTGGCTTAATCAGCTTTACTTCCTTTCTCCAGCTTATCCTTGTTTAATTCTTTTCTCAAACTGGCGGGCCGTATTGATTAACAAACGGAAAATTCTTCTATTGAGTTGATAGATTGATTTTGAGGATAAACTACAAAAATTGCGGACAAATTAAGTGATTCTGCTGAAGTTAAACTACCATTGAAAAACTTCCTTATAGATTCCCTGGAAACAATGCAATGGTAGAGATTAACTGGGGTCCTGGTCCTTCACATATAAAGAGGGAAACTAGAAATGTAATCTAGTCATCATTAACTTTCCTGCTAAATTTGCTTAGTTCTGATTTTTTTTTTTTTTTTAAGATGCCCCAAATGTGTTCACATCTGTGAACACTCTGGAATCTATGTTCCAAAAGGGACGAGATAATTGCATAAAGTTTCATGGTTTATCTAACTCTTGCATTCTCAAAGATTTATTATGGTGCTTAATGATGAACGGATTGATCAACTAAATCACATTACATACCAAACTTCTTATTAATTTTTATATTTACTAAAACTTGTTAGACAATGATGAGAAAGGCCTTTTCCCTATTTTGTTTAACTGCTCTTAGTGTTTAACAGAGTTGTATTTTCCTCTTTTTTGCTTCGTTGTTTGTTTTATGGTGAATAAAAAGTTCTTATCATAGTGTTGATCTATCCTTTTTTTTCATATTTTTTATTTGTGGAGTTTTTTGTGGATGCTTTGCTTTATGAGCTTGTTTTCTATCACATCAGCTTGAATATACAAATGCTGACGACCTTGTAGGCATCATTCAAACTTCCTCTCCAATCAAGTTTTATGAATTCTACCTTCTTGACAGCTAGATGTGTCAATATGTGTTTACCTTTCATCTTGCAAGTTTTGCCTCTTCAGTATAGAGTTGACCAACTTGTAGACATCATTGAAACTTTCTTTCCCCTCAAGTTTTATGAACTCTATGTGACACCAATGTTAGGCATGTCCCAATGCTTGGCAGCTAGACGTGTCGATATTGTTTGCCTTTTATCTTGCAAGTTTTGCCTCTTCCTTTAGTCTTATTCAATTTCTTGCAGTTTCGCTAATAGATGATGCCTCCACCGAGGAGAAAGAAATGGACAGAGGCTGAGGAGAGGACTCTGATAGATACGTATGGGGAGATGGTGTCTGAAGGTACTTTAGCTAAAATGAGAACAAGGGAGAAAAAGTACAGGCCTATTGCATTGTATGTGAATTCTGTTCACCATATACGGGATCCATTTGCATATCCTTGGCAGTGGACTTGGAAAGATGTCTCTATTAAGGTTCAGAATATGAGGCATCAGTATGATTTGGTGAAGCAAAAGAGTAAGAAGGTTGATGCTGCTCCTGATTCCGAAGAAGTAGAGAACTTTGATTGGATGGAAGGGGTGGCTCATTGGTCGAATTTTCTTAGGTATAAAGAGGTGTTTGGTGATTTGTCTTCTGTTCTGAATAGCAGTGATTTAATAGCAGTTGGTGGGGAAAGCTATGACAACAAGGGGGATTTTGAGCGAAGTCATCAAGGGGTAGATATGGTTGAATTTGGGCACTTGGGTCATCCTGCAGCTGATGATTTTGCACCTGGGCTTGATGGGATGGAGAATGGGGTGATGACTTTGGAATTTGATTATGAGGGAGAGGATGGTCAGGATAACAACCATGAATTTCGAAAAAGTAGTACTTATATAAGGGATGATGAAGCCACTGATGCAACTGCATCTGATTCAAGGAAAAAGAGGAAGCCATCGAAAGGCCTGGAAGCAAAAACTTGTGGCCTTCTGGCAAAGCAACTGGTGCAGCTAAGGGAAATGGAGACACGATTTGAGCAGCGTGAAGCTGATAGAGAAAGGGAAAGGACCAGGAGAGAATGCCAATTGATGGAAATTGAACAGGAAAGGGAGAGGAAATGGGAAGAAAGAGAAATGGAGAGGGAGGAGAGGGAAAAATATAGAGATAATCTAAGGAGAGAGAGAATTCAAGAATGAGAAGCGATGGAGAAAGAAACTGAAGAACGTGGGCGAAGAAGAAGAGAAGAAGAGTTAATATATGAAAGGGAATCCGAAGAAAGAATAAACCGAAGGAGATCAGAGTGGAAAAAGAGCATGGACGATGTTCTAACTCAGCACCGAGCAGAAATAAGCCAGATACACGGGCGGCTAATTCATGAACAACAGAGTCTTACTAGCCAGTTGCTCGGTATCGTTTCGCAGTGGACCGGCCATCCAGCTGGCCTATCTGACCATACTGGAGCGAGTATCCATTATTTTTCTCAGATGATGCAGAATGTGCAGCATTTAAGTGGCTTGGTTCATGGTGATGAAAGGGTTGATGGTGATAATCAAGATGCTCAATTTATTGTTGATGACTAAATAGATCTTGCTGCATTCTGGTTCCTCCAGCAGGAGGTATGTAAAATATGAAGCATAGTGTCAACAGGTAACCTGCTCAAGTTAAATAAAATGTTTTACATGTATGTTTTACATGTTATGAAGTAAATGTAATTGTCCTAAACATAATTTTAAGTCTTGAATAAACTTTCATTTTTTGCTTTTCTCCTGCTAATGTTGTTTCCAATGACACCTATCTTTTTTTCCACCTTTTCTCTCTCCTCACATCCACTACAACTTTTCTCCATCACCGCCAGCAACGGTCATATCCTACGGTTTTCTTCTTCTCTCTCCACCAATTTCTCTCATTTCTTTCCATCTTTCAGCCTTCTTTCTCCTCTTCTTGTACTTCCACTCCGTAACAAATTAGTAAATATTCTTGCTACACAAATCAGATCTAAAGACTTGCTCTAATTCTTGGCCTAACGGCCTCCGGCCGCCAAAAGGTGGCCGGGAAAACTGAATACGCAAGAGAAATCTGCACCAAATGGCTGGATCTTGATAGTTCAGTCACAAAAGCAAACATGCAAGCTGCAGTTCGTGCTAAATCAGCATGGGCTTCTTTGCTTAAGCCGAATTTCACCCCAGAAACGTCATCTACACTAACTGTGAGCAATATTGAAGTTGTGAAAGGTAAGAAGATTTTTACCATAAACCCAGACGAAGTAGCAAAGGACAAGCAGAAATGGAACACTTCCATTGTCGGTCAGGTGGTTGGGAACAACGCTTCTTTCCTTAACATGAAGAAATTCGCAGAACAAAAATGGAATGGGAAAGGCTTACTGGAAGTACAACGCATGGAGGAGGATGTCTTTGTCTTCCGATTCCAATCGGAGGAGACAAAGCAAGAGATACTTGATCAATCTCCTATGCCCTTTGGAAACAGGGTTCTCTTCCTGTGGCCATGGGATCTGGACAAACCTATCCAGAGACTGCAACTCAACACAGTGCCTGTCTGGGTGCAGTTTCCAAAACTTAGACCTCACTATTTAAATGCTCATGTACTAGGAGGTCTGGGTTCACTCATAGGAAAGCCACTCTTTATGGATAGGCTTACCACAACACAATCAAGGTTAGCTTACGCTAGAATCTGCGTTGAGATCTCAGCTGAAGAAAGTCCCCCATCTAGCATCAGCTACTTGGATGAGCACGGTAATCTCTCAACTCAGGAAGTGAAATACGAATGGATGCCGGCTAAATGTGCAAAATGCAAAACCTTTGGCCACAACTGTGAAATAGCTGACATGCGCAATGCTAAAACACAACTACTAGAGAAGCAGGGACATTTTCCCCAACGACTGCCAAGAAAAACACAACAATATGCACAATCCCAGGAGCCATTTGCTAGCAAACTGATTTCTAAAGGAAAAGATGAAGGGGAAAAGCAGTGGGTAGCGGTAACAAACACAAAAATACTCAGAACTCGGGCTCCTAGCCCTCCATCACCAAGGGAAGTATCTACTCTTGACACTGATAAGTCGCTTGCACACCTCACTAATGTAAATAAATTTACAATGCTTGCAGGAATAGAAGAGGATGAGACTGAGCATCCTCCAACCAGTAGGCTTACAATGGGAACTATGGTTGGGCCATCTGTCAGCCCAAAGGAAAGGAGCAGGGTGCACGACACATCTGACGCCATACAAAACTCACCCACACAGGTAGCTCAAATTTACAACAATGCAGAAGGTAAGCTTAGAAAAGAATCCCATAAGTCTAGCTCTAGTGATGAACTGGACCCATCTGATGAAGAATCGCTTGATAGTCTTGCCCCTTTGGGTCAGGCCATCTTGAAAAGTAATGCAAAACGGGACTTCAGTAATGATAGTCCAAAAGATAAAGCCCCAGGTATGATAAATTCAACACCTACAAAGGAACATGTTTTGGATTCCAACTCAGATTCTGAATCTTTCGAGTATAATTTAGAAACAAATAACCCCAAGAAAAAGCCTAGCAGCAGAGGGGGTAGAAGAGGGAGGCCTAAAGGGTCTAGCTCAATAAGATAATTAAATGATAAAATTTGCATGTTGGAACGTGAGGGGGTTAACTCCCCTCTTAGGCAACAAGATGTAAGAAATTTTGCCTATACACACAACATTGCCTTATTTGGCTTGGTAGAAGTTAAAATAAATCTGAGAAATCAAGAACTATTCTCAAAGAGAATTTTTAAGAACTGGGAGGTTGTTTTCAACTCCCTCCCAAACTCGGTTTCTAGGATTTGGGTGGCATGGAACCCAAATATCCTAGAAGGAAAACAATTGCATTGCAATGAGCAAGCAATCACCCTCAGTATCAAGATAAAAAGCCACCCGGATGACACCTTTATCCTTACCGTAGTTTATGGTTACAATGAAAAGAGTAACCGAAGAGATTTATGGAGGGAACTTAGGTACCAACATCAAATATATGGTAACCTCCCATGGATTATTATGGGTGACTTCAATATCATCCTAGATAGTCAAGACAAGATAGGGGAAAAAAGGATTGATAGAAATGCAGTTAGAGAGTTCAAAGATTGGATAAGGGATATGGACATAATAAACCTACCATCTAGAGGTTGTAAATACACATGGTCAAATAATAGGTCAGGGGAGCAACGTGTATACACTAAGATAGACCATATGTTTTGCAACGATCTATGGAAATCACAAAACCCCCACTTCCAGTTAGATTACGAACCTCCTCTAACATCCGACCACTCACTTGGTATACTCACAATCCAAAAAGACCTGAATTTCGGACCCAAGCCATTCAAATTTATGAAAGGATGGCTTAAGCATCCAAAATTTAAACAAATTCTCATGGACAGCTGGGGTGAGTATGTAAGTGGAAACCCCCTAGTCAGGCTAACTAAAAAATTAAAAAGACTAAAGATAGCACTTAAATCGCTAAATAAGGACGAATACAGTGACATTAAAAATAGGGTGGAAATGGCAAAAAATAAACTGGAAGAAGCACAAAAATCACAAATAAATGATCCATACAATGTTCAATTGCAAACAGAAACACAAAATGCAAAAGACAGTTATTCTAATCTACTTTCCTTTGAAGAATCCTTTTCAAGGAAAAAGCTAGAATTAAATGGATGAGAGAAGGGGATAAGAATACAAATTTTTTCCATCGAACAGTTAAAATGCACAATGCAAAAAATAAAATTTTGAGACTTCAAAATGAAGAAGGAAATATGATTGAGGATTATAGTCAGGTTCAGCAATTGGCTATTGATTTCTTTCAAAAACTTTTCTCCGAGCCTAATGAAACCCCAGAACTCACCTCCTCCCAACAAGAATGGTTGGGACAAACACTTTCAGAAGAACAAAAAGACTCCTTAAGTATTCCTGTGTCTCCTACAGAAATCAAGGATGCTCTTTTCTCTCTAAGCTCTGATAGCGCTCCAGGACCAGATGGCTTCTCAGCCATTTTTTTCAAAGAAAACTGGCAGTCGATCGGGGATGAATTCACTCTTGCCATAGACTACTTTTTCAAAAATGAGTACATTTACTTTCCCATAAATGCAACGGCCATTTCCTTAATACCAAAATCAGACAACCCAATCAACATTAGACAATTCCGACCCATCTCATGTTGTAATGTGGTTTACAAAGTCATATCCAAAATCCTAACAAACAGACTAAAGACAGTGATTCACCTACTTGTAGGGGAAAACCAATCTGCCTTTATCAAGGGAAGAAGCATACAAAGTAACATCCTACTCATGCATGAAATAGTAAAAGATTATAAGAAACAGGGGGGTCCCAAATCCTGTGCCATTAAGGTCGACATCATGAAAGCTTTTGATACTCTCAAGTGGGACTATCTGTTTACCATTCTTAAAAGCATGAACTTCCCGGACAAATTCCTAAAATGGGTGAAACTTTGCCTTTCCACTGCTTCCTTTTCCATAAACTTGAATGGCTCCCTTACGGGTAGATTTACCTCAACTAGGGGCCTAAGGCAAGGAGACCCTCTGTCTCCTAGTCTTTTCATCTTAGCAATGGAAGGTTTCAACCAAATTCTAAACCAAAAAATAAGAATTCAGGAATTCCATTACCATCCTAGATGTGAGCACCTCAAAATATCGAATCTAGCCTTTGCTGACGATCTCTTCATCCTATGTAGAGCTGACATTTCTTCAATAAAAGTAGTCTTGGAAGCCCTTGAGGAGTTCCAACTACTTTCAGGACTTAAACCAAACAAAGAAAAAATGCGAAATCTTCACATCTGGAATAAACCAACAACAAAAGGAGATAATAAGTAATACACTTGGCATGCCTGTAGGCAGCCTCCCTATCCGCTACCTGGGCATCCCACTGGTATCGGGTAAACTCTCATTCCATGACTGCAATCCACTCCTCGATAAGATTAACAAGAAAGTTCAAAACTGGACAATCAAAAACCTTTCTTATGGTGGTAAAATCCAATTAATAAACTCCGTCCTCATGGCTGTGTGCAGATATTGGACGGCCTCATACTTCCTTCCTAGGAAACTAATAAAGGAAATAGAAAAGATTTTGAAAGGTTTCCTCTGGGGAGGAACGAGGAAGGCCAAAGTCAGTTGGAGCTTAATTTGTAAACCAAAAGAGAAAGGAGGGCTTGATGTATATGACATTGGTGCGGTAAATGATGCATACATAATGAAAAACCTATGGAATATCTGCACTAGAAAAGAGGAACTTTGGGTCAAATGGGTACATTCAGTGATTTTAAAGGGACAAACAATATATGAAGTCAGGGTTAAATCGTCAGATTCTTGGCTATGGAAGAAATTCCTCAAAGTCAGGGACAAATTCAAGGATTGCCTCGGTAAGGAAATCGGCAACGGGGAGGATACGTCCTTCTGGTTCGATCCTTGGCACCCTTGGGGCATACTAAGCTTCAATCATCCGGAACTCATGCGGAAAATACCCATCAATATCAATGCAAAAGTCTCCATTATACTGGTGGAAGGTACTTGGAGAATTCCTTTTGGGCGGGGGTGGGACTCACAAGTAGCTGCATTTAATTTGGCTTGCAACTCAATTCAAACATCCCAAAATTGCGATCGATGGATTTGGAAACCAAATAATAAATTCTCTGTGAAAAATGCTACATTATTCCTACAACCCCCGGTTCCTAATGTAGATTGGCATGATATTGTCTGGTGTAATCATTATCTTCCACGATATGCTATCATTACATGGCTAGCATGTTGGAAGAGAATGAATACTTTGGATAAATTGCATGATTGGGGTTTATCACATACTAACATCTGCATTTTATGTCACAGGTTTATTGAGGATCATGATCATTTGTTTTTCCTATGCCCTTTCTCGGCCAAAATATGGAGCCACATTATGCAACATCTCAAGTGTACTGGTTGGAGCTGTAATTGGAATCACACAGTACAATGGTTAAAGAATAACACTTCCTGGAAATCAAAATTCCAAAGAGACGTCACTCGACTTAGCTTCTCAATTGGCGTATACCACTTATGGAAGGAAAGGAATAACAGACTCCACAACAGGTCAGACAAGGATTACACTGCCGTGATACAGGACGTCTTCCACAGCATCTTCTATGCGGTATCATCATGGAAAAATTACAAGGCTTCTCAATTCAACCTGGAGTTATCACTAAGCATAGGAACGTCAACAAAAGTTTTCTCAAATCCTCAACTCACAACATGATCAAACAGCAGCTATTTCTCCGGGGCAAGTCAGGATGATTTTGGTGAACCAGACACGGACGGAAAACTCCACAAGATCCAAAGGCCTTTTCACAGATTGTCAACATATTACTTTGGCCATTTTGCTAGCTTAGTTTTCTATATCTTTGTTTCTATAAACTTGACTATATTTCCCTTTTAGGGTAATTTTGTACATGTTGGCATTTATTTTGAATAGTCTACTGTAAGCCGCCTTTTTGGTTGGGGTATAGTCAAGTCAAATGTTGCCTTAACTGCAACATTTTTTGTAAATGTGCCATTTGGCTTATAAAATTTTATTTACAAAAAAAAAGAATATTCAAAGAAAGTGTTGAGATAAAGTGAAAATCATAAATTGGTAAAGAAAAAATTGAAAATTAAATTGCGTGCTTAGAAGTATGTGTTCTTCAGTCTCACATTGGAGCTCAAGACAGCTTAATTGACATTTGAGCACCAACATAAACAAATCAACCATGTGAGACATAAAATATAAGGAACATGGTGGTCCAATCAAAATATCTTATAGAAGTTTAATTGGTTGCATTATACCGGTAATTCATGCTCAATAAAAACAGTTCTTTTTCTTCAATTAAATTGGAAATTAAAGTTTTAGACATGATAGACTATTGACAAATATGATCCTTTTTTTTTTTTGAGTCAGACAAATTGGAAATTGAAGTATTAATTGAACGTTGTTCAAATAATTTTTTATTTTTTCACATCTCGTGACCAACGCTTTAACTTGAGATTAATTATTTGTAATATCTGATAGTTCGATCAATTAATTATATAGTTCGTATCCTAAAATCATAACCTCTACTTTCAGTAAGGAAACTTTAGGGTTGGTTGGAGGGGATGGGATCTCATGCCCCATTTTTTCCTCACTGCATTTGCTACCGCACGACACGTGGCAGCAGGGGATGGGTGGTCAGGCTAGATGGAAAATTATAAGGAACCTTGTCAATTAAAGGTCATCCAACCGGTATAAGATCCCCCCACCGCAAACCCCTCACCGCATTTGTCACCGCACGACACGTGGCAGCAGGGGATGTGTGGTGAGGCTAGATGGAAAATTATAAGGAACCTTGTCAATTAAAGGTCACCCAACCGGGTTAAGATCCCCCCACCGCAAACCCCTCACCGCATTTGTCACCGCACGACACGTGGCAGTAGGCGGTGAGTGGTGAGGCTAGATGACCCCTCACCGCATTTGTCACCGCACGACACGTGGCAGCAGGCGGTGGGTGGTGAGGCTAGATGAGGGTCCCTCATCTAGCCTCACCACCCACCGCCTGCTGCCACGTGTCGTGCTGTGACAAATGCGGTGAGGGATTTGCGGTGGAGGGATCTTAACCCGGTTGGATGACATTTAATTGACACACGTGGCAGCAGGCGGTGGGTGGTGAGGCTAGATGAGGGTCCCTCATCTAGCCTCACCACCCACCGCCTGCTGCCACGTGTCGTGCGGTGACAAATGCGGTGAGGGATTTGCGGTGGAGGGATCTTAACCCGGTTGGATGACATTTAATTGACAAGGTTCCTTACAATTTTCCATCTAGCCTCACTCCACCCCTGCTGCCACGGCAGCTTTAGCGCCTTTGATTTTCAAAATCATGGGAATGTGCGTTATGGTTCAGCATTTAACGCCTCCAAGTTTCATAGGAGTTCTCAGGGCAAAATGGTGAAGTCATTTTTAAGGTAAATTGTTCCCATTTTGTGTTTCCATTTCCAATGGAGTCAAGGATACACTCGTTCTTGATTTTGGAATATGATGGAATAAAAACAAAATGACTCGTGCGTTTCTTTTATATTGTGAAGTAGCAGTTGATTGACACAGCTTGACGCATTATTATGGATCATCGAGAAACAACCTTTGTGTGTATCTAGCACATGAGTATGGTTGCGTACATCCGATCTCAAGAAATGTGAAACTCTTAAAGAGATAGTTTATTCATCATAGAACTTAACCTTATTACATCAATGAAACCAAGTATATATACATCCTATACTAGCACAGAGCTAACGGTCACTAAACTAGATAGGAGAAGAAAGTACAGAAGTATAACGGTAACAAAGCAGACATACTGTACAGCTACTATCAGGACCATTTTCCCCTTAATATATTTACATAGAATTTCTACACTCCCCCTCAAGCTTGATGTATATATTGGAACATCCAAGCTTGGATAAAAGATTATGAAACAGCCCAGGAGATAATGACTTTGTTAAGATGTCAGCAAGTTGTTCACTGGAAGAAACATGCTGGATTTGAAGTGACAAATCTTCTAGCTTCTCTCTAATAAAGTGCCTGTCAATTTCAACATGCTTAGTTTTGTCGTGATGAATAGGATTTTCAGCCATGTGAATGGCTGACACATTATCACAGTAAACTCTTATAAGATATCCATCCTGTCCAAGACCCAGTTCCTGTATAACCCTTTTAATCCATAGGCCCTCACATAGACCAAGTGCCAATGCCCTTAGTTCTGCTTCGGCACTGCTTCTAGCAACAACAGGTTGCTTTTTGCTCATCCATGTAACTAGATTGCCCCAAAGGAATGTACAATACTCGGATGTTGACCTCATGTCTGACTTTGAACCTCCCCAGTCTGCATCCGTGAAGACTCTGATCATCCTATCTTCGGTTTTTCCAAAAAATAACCCTTGACCTGGAGCACCCTTGAGATATCTTAATATTCGCATTACAGCCTACATATGTGAGTTAGTAGGAGCATGCATAAACTGGCTAACGTAGCTAACCGCATAACAGATATCAGGACGCGTGTGAGATAAATATATAAGCTTTCCTACCAGTTTTTGGTATAGGTGAATATCTGGAAACAGTTTGTCTGTGCTTGAATATTTAATACAACCAGGTTCAAGAGGAGTTGATGAAGGCTTACAACCAATCATCCCGGTTTCAACTAACAGATCTGATATATACTTTCTTTGAGATATACATAGTCCCTTTTTACTTCTAGCCACTTCCATACCCAAAAAATATCGCAGGGTCCCTAAATCCTTGACTTCAAATGCTTTAGCTAAATGTTGCTTAACATGGGAAATACTGTGATTGCAATTACCAGTAAGGATCATATCGTCAACATACACAATGAGTATAGTGATTTTGGTACCTGAACGTAGAATAAATAGGGTATGATCACTTTGGGCCTGTTTGAAACCGTATTGAATTAGAACATGGGAGAATCTACTAAACCAAGCCCTTGGAGACTGTTTAAGGCCGTATATGGCCTTTTTTAGCTTACATATTTTTCCCAGGGTTCTTTCAGAGCTGAATCCTGGAGGTATTTCCATAAAGACTTCCTCTTTTAGTTCCCCATTTAGAAATGCGTTTTTAATGTCCAATTGCACCAAATTCCAGTCTAAGTTGACTACTAAAGAAAAAATAACCCTGACTGTATTTAATTTGGCTACAGGAGCAAACGTTTCTCCGTAGTCAATACCATATGATTGTGTAAAGCCTTTAGCAACAAGTCTTGCTTTGTACCTATTTAATGAGCCATCAGAATTGTACTTTAAGGTAAACACCCACTTACATCCAACAGGTTTGACATTTTTCGGTGGATAGACTAATTCCCAGGTATGATTTTTGATCAAGGCAGACATTTCATCATTTACTGCTTTACTCCAGTTACTATCCTGTAATGCTTCCTCAATATTAGTTGGAACAGTTATGGAATCCAGACTTACGTTTAAGGCTGCAAAATGAGGTCCTAGATTGTGATATGAGATGTATTTACATAAAGGATATTTAGTTGAGCAAGTTGCGTTGCTTAACATTAACCTATGAAAAGGTCTTTTAGTACACTCTCGTGTCCCTTTTCTCATAGCAATAGGAACTTCTAAGTTATCTGCACAGTTAGGATCAAAACTAGAACTAGGATCTGGAACATTACCTTCTGTTAATTCAGGGGATGAGTGAGTTCCAAAAGAAGGTACCTGATGCCTCCTTCTGACGTATACCTGAGTAATAGGCAGATTGTTCCTTTCCTGATGCTGATTCTCAGGTTCTGGTTGGTTAAGTCCTTCATCAGTGGCTGGGTCAGTTGTAGTATCAGCTGAGTCTTGAGTTTCCTTCTTGTTTGAGTTGTCCCCAATAGTTGTAACGTCTATAATGCTCCAGTAATCGAGTGGAGCTGAGCTAACTGGACTCAAACAATTGTCAGATAGAAAAAATGCAGAATGTTCATCAAATATTACATCCAGAGTAGTGTAGATCTTTCTGGTTGTGGGACAAAAGCATTTGTAGCCTTTTTGGGTTCCAGAGTATCCAAGAAACACGCATTTAATTGATCTCTTGTCTAGCTTACCTCTTACATGTGACTGTAAATGTACATAAGCTACACATCCGAAAGTTCTGAAAGGTAACTCAGACAATAATAAGCAGTGAGGAAAAATATCCAAAAGCTTATCTCTAGGACTCATAAAATCAAGAATTCTAGAAGGCATTCTATTAATTAAATAGGTTGATGTCAAAACAGTTTCACCCCATAGGTATTTGGGGACATTCATAGAAAACATAATGGACCTTGCAATACTCAGAATATGTCTGTGCTTCCTCTCAGCAACCCCATTCTGTTGGGGTGTATAAACATTTGACGTTTGATGATGAATCCCTTTTTCATCAAGAAATGTTCTGACATTTTGATCTAGAAATTCACTTCCATTATCAAACCTGAAGGTCTTTACAACAGTACCAAACTGATTCTGTATGAGATTAACAAAAACTTTGAATATATGAGATAATTCAGACTTGTGTTTCATGAGATAAATCCAAGTAACCCTGGTATGGTCATCCACAAAAATTACAAACCACCTACTCCCATTAACATTCAATGTCCTAGATGGACCCCAGATATCTGAGTGAACTAAATTAAAAGGTTTGCTTTCTGAATAGGGCTTGGCAGGATAATGAGATTTAGTCTGTTTTGCAAACATACATGTCTCACATTTGAGACTGTCAACAGAAACATTGCTAAACAAATCAGGTTTCAGTTTTCTAAGATACACAAAATTAGGATGTCCCAATCTCCTATGCCATAACAAAATAAGATCTATCTTAGCTTTATCTATTCTGGAAACAGTGGCTTTGTTTATGCCAGAATAGATACTAGGACAGTCTTCAAAAGTTGCTGATTTTGCTTCCTTTAGTAGAAACAGTCCATTGTGATGATTAGCACTGCCAATCATCCCCTTGAGGACTTTCTCCTTCAAAGCCTCCTCCTGGAAGAAGGAAGAAGCAGGGAGAAAATAACACTCAGAGAGAGAAAACAATGTCCAACAATCATTGTCAATCATAAGCCTTTTGACAGATATCAAATTACAATCAAGATTAGGAACATATAGCACATTTCTTAAAATTAGTTTCTCAGTAATAGTCAAATCTCCATATCCATCAATATTCATGTTATCTCCATTAGCAATTCTAACCTTCTTTAGGTTAGATATACATGGTTTATATACACTCAGTAAATCTTTATTAAATGTCATATGATTAGTTGCACCAGAGTCAATAATCCAAGAGGAAAACTTACTTCCTTTACCTATATTTGCCATAGTAGCTCTGATTTGACTCTGAGTAGGTTGTGCTCGTTGACTCTCAAGAGCCCTTAGAACAGCATTCAGCAGCGCTGGAGAAAATGTAGGTTCTTGCGTCACTTCTCCAACATCCGCCTCAGTAGCAGCAGCAGCCCTTGGACTTTTCCAAGAACCTGCATCAGACCTCCACGAGCTTACAGAATCAGACCTATTAGAATCAGATTTACCATAGTTCCCTTGTCTAGAGTTATTCTGTCTAAAATAGGGAGGAGGTTTAACTGTGGAGCCTGGCCTCCTATAACATTCCTCCACCAGATGACCATGTTTATGACAGTAATTACAGTACTTCTTGACATAATTATGTGAACTATTTGTACTGTTTTTCCTGGAGATAAAACATGTAGACTCATTCTTAGCAGCACATGCAGACTCAGACTCAGTTTTAATAGTTTCTTTTGTGATAAGAGCAGAAGACTCAGAGGAAACAACTGATGATTTCATCATTACCTTAAGTCTGCTTTCCTCTTGTCTTACCTCAGAGAAGACTATATTCATGGTCGGGAGTGGTTTGGTTCCTAAAATCCTGCCCCGTACTGCATCAAGATCTTTATGCAAACCAGATAGGAAACCGAAAATCCTGTGAGTTTCTTTAATCATCCTAAACAACTGAAGATCAGTGTTACATTTCCAGCTATAATTTTCCAAAGAATCAACTTGCTGCCAGATCTGGGTGAGACGGCAAAAATACTGACTCACAGTTTGGTCACCTTGCTTAATATCCTTTATCTGAGCCTCCAGTTCATATAACTCAGACATGTTGTCCCTTTTTGAATACATTTCGTTAACAGCTTTCCAGATTGCTGAAGTTGTTGGATACAGCATGAATGCATTGCTGACTTCTGGAGTCATAGATCCAAGAAGCCAGCTCATGATCATCGAGTTTTCAGCCTCCCAAACAGAATACTTACTATCTGTCTCTGCCGGAACTTCAAGCTTTTCAGATAAGAACTCTTTCTTTCCTCTTCCAACAATAAAGAGTTCAACCGCCCTGCTCCATGGTAGAAAATTATTACCATTGAGCTTTTGGTTTGTGATTGTAACAGGTGTGGAGTCAACTATGGACCCAGATGATAAGGAAGCAGGCAACCTTCCATCTGTTCCAGCAGAAGAAGTGATTTCACTCCCCTGCTCAGCCATGCATGTATGAGAAACTGCAGAAATTTGATATAATGAAGATGATGAGAAATGTTATTCTGGTGAGAGCAGATGTTGAAGATATGGTGAAGAAATATTGTAGACGAAAGATTTCTGGTGGAAGATCTGTGAAGCAGACGAAAGATTTGTTAGGTAGAGATCTGCAAGAGTGAAATGATGTAATTGTACCACGGATGAAGACGTGAGAAATGAAGAATAAGGACATATGAGGCGGAGATGTGACAAAAGAGAAAGATAAGCGAATGCATGTGATCTGGAATCATTAAATGCGGTTCCAGATGGCTGTCATGCCCAAGACCACTTTGGCAAAAAATAATAAAAAATTCTGATGAGCTGTCTCAGCGGTTTCTAGATGGCCGTTATTAACGCCGTTAGTCTTTTGGATGTTGAATTTTCTTGGCGTGTTTTTCAAGGTGTCGTTGTTAGACTTGGTCTTGGACCACTGAACAGAATTTGTTCCTTTTTACTGTGTTTCTTCTCCGTTCGAAATTTCTTCTCCTTGGTTCTTCTTCTGTTCCTTTTTTTTTTCTTGTGCGAGTTTCCTTGAAGTGATTTGTAGTCCTCACACCGTTCTGTTGAAAAACGGAAAAGGTTCCTTTTGGAATAATTGCTATGACTCCAGAAGGTGAAGTTGCAGAGAATTCAAAATAGTAAAGAAGAGTAGAGAAGTTTGCTAGAAGGTTTTTTCTGGACGTGAATTAATCAAGGAATATGTTTAAGAGCTCAACCAAAGCTCTGATACCATCAAGAAATGTGAAACTCTTAAAGAGATAGTTTATTCATCATAGAACTTAACCTTATTACATCAATGAAACCAAGTATATATACATCCTATACTAGCACAGAGCTAACGGTCACTAAACTAGATAGGAGAAGAAAGTACAGAAGTATAACGGTAACAAAGCAGACATACTGTACAACTACTATCAGGACCATTTTCCCCTTAATATATTTACATAGAATTTCTACACGATCCCCCCATACCCCGTCATAGGCGGAGCCTCTAAGGCAATGGGGTAATGTTGTTGTTGTTGTTCCCACTTTGGTATGTCTCGATAGCTTAAACTCAGCGTGCAGTTCCTTTTATGAATTTAAATTTAAGCTTACCACTCCACTATATTTTCACAGTTTCCAGAGTAGTTATCCTGCATGGGAACCCAATGATCACGGAAAGCTCTTCCTGTCAGCTCTCAGGAAGTTCAAACAGCATAAATTTCAGATGCAAGAAGACATGCCTCCATATCTATCTCCAATCATGTAACAATGGGATCCAAATTTCAGGGGTTTAAGTGATAAACTGAGCTACTTATCTCGCGGATCGCCATTCAACAATTTAGGCACAGGCTATCAGTCGGATTTAATAGTGATAACAGAAGGGGGACAACATACTCATCCATATATTCTCGACTGGTACTATACTGCGCTGCCTCAGGTTATCATTGACAAAGATGGAGATATAAGGTCACAGTATTTTGATTCTGTTGTGGAACACAGCAATGAAGCTTCATACAAAGAACAAAGATGGGAGGACATGCGATATGGCCGAGGACAGAGTCAACTTGAAGCTTCAATGTCAACGTCTCTACTTCATGAACTTGTCAGGCAAGATAATGACTCAAACAAGATGGCCCACCCTACTAATAGCCATTGGTGGGCAAGGAGTCCATTGCACGGTCCTAACCCAGAGACGAGCTTTCTTGAGCCACCAAATTTCGAAACAGAAAGAGGCCAATTTTATGACAATTACTCTGATAATGCAAGCACAGAAGAACCCGTGGATTGGCGGGATTCAAACTGGCTGTCAAGGACGTTCTTGATGGGTGATCTGGAAGGGGGAGATTTCAGTTTGCCTTTTGACGATATATACAGAAGACGATCACAGAGCCGTCCTGAAAGCTTAGACCCAGATGATATGGTCTGATTTGATTGTCATGTGGCTTACGTATAACTGATCCACATTGTTACTGGGTGATTTGTTCACTGTGAAAGCCAAGACAATGATGATTACTATGGTAAGAGTGGTAATAAATTCTTTGGTGTATATAGTTTCCTCAGTAGTCTACATTCAGGAAGAGGCCTCTTGTTGCCATGTGAGATCTGGGTGACAAAAGTCACTGGCGATCTTGCTTATTTGTAATATAATCTATTTATTGGATTACAGTTTCCATTTGGTCCCAGGGACAATTAACCATTCTTTCACCTCTGTGTGTTTCTAATATGTGAGTACGGTTGCGTACATCCGAGACTTCCATACCACACCATAGGCGAGAGCCTCTAAGGCAATAAGGCAATGTTGTTGTTGTTTGATAATTACATGAAGTGTTTCTTTTTTCTTTTTCAATAACTGAATGAGACAGATAATAAGATATGGAGTACCCTTTGGATTGGTTCTTTAGCATGAAGTTATTCTGGTGTTATCAGTGTGTATGTAGTATCAGTAAAGAATAGGAGAAAACCTCCAACGGAAAATGTAGTCTCTGCCAGTGCCTTCAGTTTAGTCTTCTGATTGAGAACATCAAACATGCTCAACAACCTGTGCTGACGGGATGCCGCTGCTGGAGTCACCGTGCTCAGGTATGCCGCCGCTGCTGGCGTCCCTCGGGATGCCCAAGGCAGTGGCTTCCTCGGCCCTTTGAATTTTGATTCTTCCCCTCTCGACATGCTGGGTAGCCTATGATTTGAAAACACGTCTTCCTTTTGTGTTTTCTCATTCTACATTGACTATACCTCAAGTGGGACTTGTCTTCCCGACTTTGCTGAGCGAAGGCCATGGTTCAGCTCACTGTTGCCCATAGTGACTCACCTCTGTCCCGACCCTCTGGGTTCTTGGCTGCTAAGCCAAGTCCGATTTCTGCAACCCCCGATGATGCACTTGATTCGGCTTAGGGGCTCAATTTCAAAATGTTCATTCAGGCTTCCTCTCGTCTAATAGCTCTATGGCCGCCTCTACGGAACGCAAGGGTTCTTGTTTCAAAATATTCCTTTTGACAGTTTCAAACTTGTGGCCCGCTGCTGTTAAGAGCTGAAACAATCTATGCTCTTGAATTTTTCTGTTGTAAATCCTGATATCTTCGGGATCCTTCATCGGGTTAGGATCCTTCCTGTCGGTTGTCATCAAATGTTCTGGAAATTATTCCTGCATCCTTCAAGTGTTCCTATCCCATGCCGGATTGAATTTGCCTTCTTCTGCAAATCGAATACATGCAGAGCATCTGTGCCACACACATATGTGATGGATAATCCATCCCACAGGACCTTTGCTGTCAGTTACCATATTAATTTCATTGTTTTGAATTAAACAGGCGAATACACGCTAGTCATCTTGTTTATGTCGTTCATATGGGTTCTATGACTGAGAGGGGTGGGGAACCCATGTGATTGAAACCCCCTTCCCCTGCCTCTCATGGGCTTGTGCATTAAGATCGCCTATAACACGTAGTTATCACCGTTGAGTTTGATTCTAAGTGTCAGATTTTCTAAATTTGAGGTTTTGTTGTGATCTGAGGCTATGTCGGAGCAAGTTGGCTAATTGGATTATTAAATCATTAAGGAAGTTTTCTGGGCTTCGTTTATCTTCGGGTTTTCTACCACTTACTGACATGGTTTCTATTTTGTTGTGTGAATTGGAGGCCGTGAAGAGCTGTTGGCCGTGGGCTAAGGTATGGCTGATGAAGGTATGAGTGGTACTTGATCGTTAAGCTGGGAAAGATACACATGATAATGTGGGTTTTTTTTTTTGTTGGCTGCAGCTGTTTTGTTTGAGTAGTACAGTTATGCTAGTTGTGTATCTTTTTTATGGTTGATCATTTTTTCAAAAAAAAAAAAAAAGACCGAGAAGGGTTTGGACAACGATGAACTTGCTTTCCGAGTCTTCTGGATCACAATACTCGTTCCAATACCATGTTCTAATTTGAATAAAAGATATGTTTTAATTGATTCTCATGTGTACAACTTCACCTATGTGGAGTATAATTGCTACTTGTATTTTTGGAATGTAATTAATCATAACAAAATACAATAAGCACAACAATATTCCTCTTCCGTAATTGTCAGAGTTGTGAGTATGATTGCCCTTGATTTCCATGTATGTCAACATTGATCTTTCTATGAGCCTTTCAATTTAAGGGAAAGTGTTTCGCTAACACGGGGTGCGGGTTATTGGACGCGGCCAATCATGATCCGCCACGTGGCGAAATCTGTCTTTTAATTAATTAATTTTTTGCTTTCCATGTTTTACCACGTGGCGGGTCATGATTGGCTGCGTGAAAAACGCGTCCCTTCTCTCTGCGTCACCGAAACAATTTTCCAATTTCATGATCAATTTTCAGCCTTTCATTCTCTAACACATACACGACGTGATCCATCTGCAGATATCTTCCCTGTGGGCCTCTTGTTGCGAAAATGATGTTCAGTCTCCACAGTCACATGAAGAGAAGAGGAATATGGGATCAGTGCCATATTCTAGTTCAGTTGGCAGTCTTATGTATGTTGGAATGTGTTAAGTTTTGGTGATTTACACATTTGGCACTTCGAACAATTACATAAGGCGCGCATAATGTGAATTGTGCTATTGCTATGGTATAATAAAAACATCTAGATAATTCACGAGTAATTAATGTGGTCAACGGGTATATGTCATGTTTAGGAAAATCCTATTGAGGATTTGTGAATTGGATTTTGATATATGATGAGAGGTCGAAAGGAAAATTTATTTTGTAAAAGATGGTTTTAGTTTAGAAGATTAATACCAGACAATCATGAATACATATATATGAAACATCTTCCAGTTTCTAAGTTCAAGCAATGGTTGGACTTGATTAACATAATGTTATGATTTGAGAGTTTGTGCAGAAAGTGGAACATATGATTACTATCTCAATGTATGAGACTTTTGTTCTAATATGAAGTTTGTTAAAGTAGATGTTGGATCAAAAATCGTACACTGAAATTTGGAGAAAGACAACCGACAATGAGGGGTTATAAATAAATCTCAAGTCTTTTCTTGTTTATGTAAACTTGGAATGAAACTAAATCAATCCTACACAGTATATCCCAACAGTAGTAAACTGTTAGGGTCTGGAGAAGGTGAACGATAGGGTCTGGAGAATCAATCATACTCAGTATATTCTAACAGTAGTAAACTGTTAGGGTCTGGAGAAGGTGAACAACAGGGTCTGGAAAATCAATTATACTCAGTATATTCCAACAGAAGTAAACTGTTAAGGTCTGGAAAAGGTGAACGATAGGGTTTGGAGAATCAATCATACTCACTCTATCCCAACCGTAGTAAACTGTTATGGTCTAGAGAAGGTGAACGATAAGGTCTGAAGAAAGTGAGCGACAACCAAACAATACTTATATCATAAAAGATAGAGAGTTTGATTCAATTGAAATTAAAATAACTAAATCCTTTGTTTGTTCGGAGTTTTGTTAACTGGACTGTGGAAGAGTTTTTCTCATTCTTTGCTTGAAATTATATCATGAAATGAACCCAAATACATGTAAACCTTCATAATTTCATAAGACGAACACACAAAGCAAAACACCAACACAAATAAACAAGATAACTTCTCATGGACACCATACATGATCCAAAACAAACACGCACAAGCACCACATCTTCCTCAAAACCCACACAACCGACTAGCAAACAACAACAACACATACTCAGAATATCCTAACAACATTAAAAGCTATGTCTGTGAAGGGTGAGAGGCATGGAAACAATACTTCCATCCCAAATGATAGAGAGTTCGCTTCCACCGAGACCCCGACTCTGCACAACCGACTAGCAAAAATTGGTAAATATCAAAGTGTGCACAAACTTGGTAACCGCACATCCAAGGTTCAAAGAGGCTTGGTAGCATTTAAAAACTCCACTGCACATTAATGAAGCGATTCACTTATTCATTATCAGTTACAGGCCAGCATTCGTAGATGAGATCTCCATTTGTTTTGTAAAATGCGTCACAAACGCAAGTACCATCGCAGTCCGAATCACGCACGCACCACTCCCCTCCTTCACAGTTTTCTTGATTGTGAGGTGGTTGCAGCAATTTTCTTGATATTTTTGGAGATAATTGCTGGGTCTTTGTCCTTGCTCCATCAACTTCCAATGATCATAAAGCATTAATCGTATAAGATACAGGAAACCCAAGAACTAAGAAAAGAGGGGGGGGGGGGGGGGGGAATATAACAAAAGCAACGGATATGTTCGTCCACGTAAAGGATCATGTTTAAGATCTATTTTTTGAATGCATGAATTTGCATGCGCATATGTGTTAAAAAAAAACAATAATCTAGAGGAGAAATCACACAGCGAACATCATCATCATACCCAGTATATTCCAACGACAGTAAAATCTATCGTTAGGTCTGAAGAGGGTGAAGCCAAGCAAACAATACCTCTATTGCACTTGTTGACGATGAATAAATCTCACCCAATTAGAAAAAGAGTCTAACGACAACAACAAAAACATTACTCCACTACCTTAGATAATCCGGTGGATAATCCCGTCTATAACAATACAAGAAAAGTAGATCTTAGTCACCGACATAAGAAAAGTAAATCTTACCTGAATATAAGATCGGAGCTGACCCCATTGAAGCATGAAACTCGCAGTACACAAAAAGAAAAAGTGCAAGAACAAGAAGAACAAGAGCAAATTTAGCCATCTTGAATCTTGTAATAATATATGAGATATAAGTTGATATGAACGAGAATATGCTTAATCGCTCGGCAAACAACCATTTATAGACCCAAAATCTTTAAAATATTTGACACAAACAAAACCATTTCTGGGGACTTGATTGCAAGACTTAGCAATGGATGCAGAAGAGAATTCTTTAATATTGATGAGTCCAAACACTAAGCTGGAGGCACTCACTGGAAGGTTTGAATTGGGTTACAAAATCTTAGAATCATTGCCGCCAATGAGCTTGCATGATTTCAAAGGTCAACTGGATTTCCAGATTTTGTAAGGATCTTGCCAATGAACCTGCAAGATTTGCCAAAATTATGGATGACAGGATTAGCTGGAAGGATTTGTGTAAAGACACACAATTACACATTGAATAGTTTAAAGATCAAAACATGATATATAAAAGACTTGTGGAGAAAAGATATTTTATTCAATTGTATCTTCTCATCATTTACACTTGGATATATATTCAAAATGTACAGCTAGAGTTTGGTACAAAACAAATCTAGTGGTTACAACAAAGTGATAACATAAGATGTTGGTTGGTTGTGATAGGTTGTTATCAACAACAAAGATACACACACAGCTGGACTTTACATGCATGCAACCGCATGCATCGGCGGTGCAACAACAGTGATACCGTAAGTATCACGTTTCCTTAACACGCCCCCGCAAGATGGACGTTCCGTCGGAAAGGCCAATCTTGGAACGAAGAAGAATAAACCGGTCTTTGGCAAGAGGTTTGGTGAGGACATCCGCAAGTTGTTGTTGTGTGGAGACATGCTGAACACGGAGATTCCCGTGGGAGATTTTTTTTGCGAACAAAATGGTAGTCTAGAGCAATGTGTTTCATTCTACTGTGGAACACAGGATTTGCACAGAGGTACGTTGCACCGAGATTGTCACAGTGAATGGTGGGGGGTTGGACCAGCGAAACACCCAACTCAGCAAGGAGATGCGAAACCCATTCGACTTCGGCTGTGGTAGAGGCGACAGCATGGTATTATGCCTCAGTAGAAGATCGTGCGACGGTTCGTTGCTTTTTAGAGCACCACGAAATAGGATTGTTGTCAAGAAATAATATAAAGGCAGTAGTTGAACAGAAATTATCTGGGTCCCCTGCCCAATCCGCATCCGAGTAAGCGCGAAGAGAGAGCTGTGGCTGACGGCGAAGCATGAGGCCGAACTGCAGTGTGTGTTTAAGATAGCGAAGTAAGCGCTTAGCTGCGGTCCAATAAGTCTGAGTGGGCGCGTGCATGAATTGAGCAAGTTTATTCACCGCATAAGCAACGTCCAGGGGAGTAAGCTGCAAATGCTGTAAGGCGCCAACAAGACTACGATACTGAGTGGCATCCGTAAGAGGGGTACCATCGCCAAGAGTCAGACGACTTGAGGCAGACATAGGGGTCACAACATCTTTAACATCATCCAACTGGAACTTAGTTGGCATATCACGAATGTATTTACATTGCAACAAAAAGAGACCATCATTTGTAAAGACTGCTTCAACGCCTAGAAAATAACTTAGAGAACCAAGCTCCTCAAGCGAGAAACGTTTGCCAAGGGCGTCAACAAAACGGCGAATATAAGCAGGACAATTTCCTGTGACAAGCAAGTCATCAACATAGACAAGGAAATAGATAACAGTAGTAGCAGAACGATAGATGAATAAAGACGTATCAGACTTAGAATTCGTAAACCCATATTGTAGTAGAAACGTTTTCAACTCATTGTATCAAGCCCGAGGGGCTTGCTTGAGACCATAGAGAGCACGCTTCAAATGACAAACATGGTGAGGAAAACGTTTGTCAATAAAGCCAGGAGGTTGAGTCATGAAAACATCTTCAGTTAAGTGACCATTAAGAAAAGCATTATTAACATCAAGTTGTGAAATAGTCCATCCATTAGTCAATGCAAGAGAAAGAACCACCCGAATAGTAGTGGGTTTGACAACCGGACTGAACGTGTCATGAAAGTCTATGACAGGACGTTGATGAAAACCTTTTGCAACCAAACAGGCTTTATAGCGAGCAACAGATCCATCAGGATTACGTTTAATACGAAAGACCCACTTACACCCAACAACATTGTGAGACTTAGGAGGCGGGACAAGCACCCATGTACCATTACGGGCTAGAGCGGAAAGCTCATCATCCATCGCAGCACACCATTTGGGATCATTTAGAGCCTGCTTGACACTAGTGGGTTCAAGCGATGGAGGGAGGGGATGTTTGGTCGTATGATGCAAGGTGACATAGTCGGGGAATTTCTTAGGATAGAAGATGTGGTTTTTGGAGCGAGTGACAATGGGTGAAGGGGGCGAGGGTTCGCTCGGGGCAGGTGGCGGTAAAGAAGGAAGGGGGTCGGGCTGAGGGGATGTGGGTGCGGGGGGAGAACAAGGCACAACGAGAGGCAAAGATGAGGGAGCAGAAGCATACCTGGGAGCATTAGCGGAGGCAGCTGGCAGAACCTCGGATGAAGCAGGCGAGGGAGGGGGTGGAAGAATCACAGCGGGAGGAGAGAGGGCGATAAGAGTCGGGGAGCACGCCAGCCAGGACGGGGACTCCAGGGAAGGGTCGCTAGGTGGAGGAAGAGTAGCATAAGGAAACTGAATTTCAACAAAATGAACATGCCGAGAGATATACAGCCGGTTGGAGGAAAGATCAAGACATTTATATGCATGATGTGTGTTAGAGTGCCCAACAAAAACACAAGGTTTAGAGCGAGGCGCAAGTTTATGAGCAGAATAGGGTCTGAGCCAGGGAAAACAGAGACAACCAAACACTCTTAATGTGGTATAGTTTGGACGTTTAGAGAAGAGAGACTCAAAAGGGGTTTTGTTGTTAAGAACACGTGTAGGCAGACGATTAATGAGATACACTGCTGTGAGGAAAGCATGGGACCAAAACGAGGGAGGCAGGGCCGAATGATGTATAGAGAGAGACCAATCTCAACAACATGGCGATGTTTACGTTCAGCAGACCCAACATGCTCAGGTGTATAAGGTGGAGAAACACAATGCTGAATGCCTTCACGTTCAAAGAAGGGTGTTAGACCTTTATACTCAGTACCTCCATCAGTGTTCTGGGTAACAAGAGAACATTTGAAATATTTTTCAACCATACATTTGTATTTAGGAAAAATACTGGACACATCTGATTTGCGAGCCATTGGAAACATCCAAACATATTTAGTAAAATAATCAATAAACAAGATGTAATAACGGAAACCATCAATAGATTCAACTCAGGAAGGACCCCAAACATCAAAATACACTATATCAAGCGGACCCCGACTCGCTACTGTGGACTGATTAAATGGTAGCTTGTGACTTTTATTACTAAGACAGGACTCACAGAAAAATTTGTCTAACACAGGGCTAGAAGGAAGAGAAAGATTATTCTGACGACTAAGATACCGAAACACACGCAAAGAAGAGTGACCAAGCCGTTGATGCCACGTTGCCAATGACGACTTGGTGCTGGCGACGACGTGTTTGTCAAGACTAGGAGCGGACGGCCGAACAGTGGGTAAGGGAGAGGCACTCCACTCGTACACATCATCCTTGGTCTGCCCGTGAGCAAGCTGCGTCCCCCGTGTTGAGATCCTTAACAACAAAGGAAGAAGGAAAAAATTCAATAGAAGTGTTGTTGTGCTTGCAAAATTTCGAAACTGAGATGAGATTTTTAGTAAGGGAAAGAACATGCAAAACATTAGACAACACAAAGGATTTGGAAGGAGTAGAGAGAACAGAAGAACCAGTATTGGAGATGTGAAGATCGGAACCATCACCAAGCAGTACGTCATCCGGACCCTCATATGGCTGATGCTGAGAGAGTGAGGTTAAGTCATTGGTAACATGATGAGATGCGTCAGAGTCTAGAATCCAGTCAGGCTTAAATGACCCAGAGGAGGTGTGATGGACTTCAGGCTGCTGCAGTGAGCGCTGCAAAGAATAGCACTGACGCGCAGTATGGCCACGTTTCTGACAATATTGGCACACCACGCCAGCGTTGGAGGAGCTGCGAGACGAACGGGAAGTAGACACCGGACTCCCAGAGTTAAAGGATGACTACAGATTCGGCTGGAACTGGGACTTCCCGTTAACAAACCTGTTACCACCATAGCGGTTTGTGCCCTGAGGACCGCTGGAACGCCCACCACGAGCAGCCTTGCTGTGGTTCACGTGTGTAGCATGGACTGCCATGGTTGAACCACTGCCTGACTCTTCTCGTTTTAAGAAAGTTTCATGCTCCACAAGTTTGTCTTGCAACTCTTCGAAGGAGACAGGGGTGTCACGCGCACGTATAGCAGCAGCAATTTCTTTAAAATTGCTACCAAGACCATTTAGAGCAAAAATGGTAAGATCATCATCACTAAGATGAGTATCCGCATGGGCCAGTTCATCAGCAATACCCTTAATCTTTTGAAGGTATTCTGCAACGGATTGAGACTCACATGTGATGTTGGTGAGCTTTTCCTTAAGATTCATTATCCGCGAACGAGACTTATTTACAAAAAGCCTGTGCAATTTCGTCCAGGCCTCGCGAGCACTAGCAGCGGTGGCAATTAGTGGCACCACCGTTTCTAAGACAGACGCAAGAATACCGTGTAACAGCAATTTGTCTTGTCTAATCCAGATAGTAAAATCTGGGTTAGACACTGTAGCCCCATCTTTATCGGTTGTGTGCTTGGGAGGACACGGCTTGCTATCATCGAGATAGCCCATAAGATCATAACCATATAGCAAAGCATCAAACTGAGCCTTCCAGACAGGAAAGTTGCCTTTGTTAAGTTTGATAGGCAATTGCGCGGCGACATTGATAGCAATAACTCCATCAAAGGAACCATGTTTGCAAGATGAACTTTCGGCCATTGGTGAGCGTGCGGAAACAATGCTCGTAAGAGTCGTTAATTGCTCTGGTACCATAAAAGACTTGTGGAGAAAAGATATTTTATTCAATTGTATCTTCTCATCATTTACACTTGGATATATATTCAAAATGTACAGCTAGAGTTTGGTACAAAACAAATCTAGTGGTTACAACAAAGTGATAACATAAGATGTTGGTTGGTTGTGATAGGTTGTTATCAACAACAAAGATACACACACAGCTGGACTTTACATGCATGCAACCGCACGCATCGGCGGTGCAACAACAGTGATACCGTAGGTATCACGTTTCCTTAACAATATATATGAAGGGTTTTATGTGTTAAATTCTAAATAGGATTAATTATGTTCGAACTAACAAGATGAAACCCGATAAAATTGATATTCAATATTCCTGACAGGTGTATGGAGTGGCGTCATCAGACCCCAACATGGACTATTTACAAAATAGGTTAGATGAATCTAGATTGTTACAATTATGGTATTTGAGACGACATAAGAAAGATAAGTCTCTGACACGAAGATCGTGGAAGTGCTTAGCAAGGACGCTGATTTATTTAACGAGGGCAAAATATAAAGACACATAACCCCAAATGTCAACAATATTTAGTTTTGCGAATCTAGATCGTTATAATTTGTGCGATGACTTTATTGTGCGCATTCAGAACCATACCAGTTAAAATTTAATCATGTAATTTAGTTTTTTGGCTTTATTTAATTTATATTATTTTACTAAAGGGATTTTATACAATAAAATCACGTTATTTATAGCTAAAAATATGCAGCACAGTGCTTATTCTAATCCTTGAAATAAATTCTTTAATATAAGTTATTCATCTTTATAACAATGTGACTATTTGATACAAAAGGTTGCTTTTTGGGTAATGTGAAAAAGTACGAAACAAAAAATAACTAAGTTAAAATTTTATTCGAGGGTATTAAAATTACAATTATTATGCACGTTTGGTTTTAAATGCCTAATATATAGTAGTGTCTGGCTTATAAATTTCTTTCGACAAATTTTAAGTTAATCAATGACAAACTATTAAACACCTTTAGCCGACAACATAAAAAAGAGTTGACATGTAACAAACAAACAATGATTAATATGACAAACAGGGTTCGGATCTATTATTATGTTTATTATTGATTGATCGATGACTACTAAGATTAATTATTGATCTTTATAGAATTTGTCATTCATGTAATTGCCCTATCTATTTGCCTAACCAATGTAAGATCTTTTACTATAAAAAAAACATAAATACACAAATAAGCCAGTCGATATATGCCCTTGAAATTTCAGTCCATAAGTTTTGATCTAAAAAGACAAACAGTGACCGAATCATTAAAGTTTGGCCATAAATATATTCTTATTTTGTCTGGGAACGCATTTATTTTTGGTCCATACATTTGATTTAAACAATGGAACGATTATTACCATCAAAATTTAGTGCGGTCATCGTAGAAATCGAAGATGGAAATTTAATAAAATACAAATTCCACTCCACATAGTATATAACTTTATTGGTTTGTAATATGGCTACAACTTTATTTAATTTAACATTTTTCTGCTGTACGGGTAGAATCCCATCACCCATTTACTCTCACTCCACGCGTCACCGTACAACATGTGATAGCAGGGGATAGTGAGGCTAGATGAGGTCACCTGTATGTAGCTTCACCACATCACCTTGATGCCACGTGTCGCGTGGTCATGAGTAAGGTGAAAGGATTGAGAAGTAGGAGATCTCATTGACAATGTGAAATGTTGTTTTATAACAGTTTTGATAAGACTATCTTTATCTGAATCTGAAAATATTCGATACTTCTCTCTCACACACTGGTGTGTGTGTATATATGATTTATTTTAACGCCAAAATTAAATGGGGTTAATGTAGAAATGTAGGACATAAAATAAATAGTCAAAATTAAATGGGGTCATCTTAGGCGGATGGAAAACTGTAATAAAATACCGGATGAAATTCTAGAAGGCTAAAATTGAGGTAGAATATAAGGCCTCTAATCACGCGTCGCCACGTGTACAAAAACAGTTTTTTCTTTAAAAAAAATTGCAGCATCTATTTGCTTTTGTACACGTGGCAACGCGTGATTGGAGGTCTCATATTCTATCTTATTTTTAGCCTGCTACGATCTCATCCGATAAAATACAAGTTCCAGGCCGTATAGTGTGCACCATTATTAGTTGTCTATATCGCGACGCATTTATTTAATTTTTTTTGTCTGTTGTAATTTTATATTGATTGTGATTTATATATTGTGAAGTAGAAGTTAGCATGATGCAATTTTTAATTATAGGTCATTGAAAAACAACATCTATGTGTTTCTAATACATGAGTGTAGTTGCGTACATCCAATCCCTCTATATTTCGTTAGAAACGTAAGCTTCTAAATCAATGAGGTAATATTGTTGTATTCTTTGACAAAGTTAAGTGTTTCTTAGAACCTGATTGATAAGGTCATTCATCTCCGAATATGAAAATTTTTTAATGCTGAAGAAACCGTCAAAATTATTTTGAGTTTATAATTTTTTTTTGCCATAGGTTGTTTATATTGCTACAACTTTATTTAAATTGACCATTTGTTTCTTGTACTCTTTGCATATAATCAAATGTTGCCTTAGAACCTCTTTGATAGGACCATTTATGCCTAAATCTCAATATCTTCGTGTGTATAAACAGATTGCTACCACTTTCACATAAAAATCATCCATATATTTGCTTAATTTCTTCCAATTAATCTTGGTTTTTATGAAAATCCACAGGTACCGTTGAGAATCTCACATTGGTTAATTAAGAAAAAATGCATGGCTTATATGAGGATGAGGTTCCACCACCCATTGCATTCAGGTTTTGGGTGGATATGAGCCTCACCTTATGTAAGCCTAAGTTTCAACATGGTATCTGAGCAGGTTTAAAATGTGGACTCAACCCTTGCCTGGCCCATAGGTTGGCCACTTAATGTTTCCCCTCACCTAAGTCCAGATGTTCATGCCTGGCTTGTGGTTCGTGATTGAGGACGGGTTGTAAGGCGCGTGTGTAAGTTAAGCCACGTTGCCACGTGAGGGCGGGTGTTGAGAATCTTACATTGGCTAATTTAAGAAAAAATGCATAGCTTATATGAGGATGAGGTTCCACCCCCATTGCCTTAAGGTTTTGAGTGATATAGGTCTCACCTCATGTAAACCCAAGTTCAACAGGTACAAAGTTTGGTTGTAAAGGAGGGAGATCGAACACTTCACGCATAGAGTGTCATGGGAATACTAATTGAGCAACAATCTGATCCTCCAATTGTCCAACATTTCCTTTCTAGATGATGAAGGCTGGATTAACAGCTTATCTTTAAAACTGTCAACTTAATGTACAAATTGTGATAAATGTTGGAGCAATTTCTCAATTCGAGTATCAACTGAGCTACACATTCGGGATAAAAAAAAATGTTGTCCTTCGTTTGAAAATTTGTACTTGAAGACATATCATTTGCTGGGCCTTGGAGCTGTTGATGTCGACAAAGCGGAGTTTGTTTCTTGTGTTGAACTCGTTTGAAAGTCAAAATTTTCAGACATGTTTTGATGTTCTTTTTTTTATTATATGTCGCCATATACTGGAAAATACTATACTACTTTGCTTTTGTAGCTATCCAAATGTAATATTTTTTTGCTGTGGTGTCTCATCTGTTAACCGCTTTTAAAAAGAAAACGTTAGAGATAATAAAATGTATGTTATGATATAGATATATGGTCTCGCAAATGTAACTAATATTTAATCTTTTTCTGACTATTGAGAAAATAGCCCGAAAGAGTTTGACATTCAGCATTGCTACCAATCCCATAGTAGTGCTCTCGGGGCTGAATATACGTAAGGGTATAAGTCATGTAAGATTTGGGTATAGCGCAGTGTAGTGTGGGATCAACATCTCCAGACTCTCAATGAGGAGGTCTTGGAGGTAGCCTTCTTGTATGGTCTGTGAGCACTGTGCTTCCTCCTTAACAGGTTGCTGAGTACCTGATTTATATCCTTCCAGCTGTCTCGTTGGGCCGGAGTGTGAAGTGCCCTTAGGGTTAGGGCTCAACCTCTTGCTAACAAGTCATGTAAGATGGTCCTAAACGGGATTAGCAAGTACCCTGACTCATTGGAAGAGGATGAAATATAAATACTCACATAGAAAATAAAGAATTTTATTTTACGATGTATTAAGTATGGGTTTAGATAGTAATTTTAAATTAGAATTAATCATTTTTTTGGGCAACAACGATGTAATCTGAAAGAGTTGATATTTAATACTGTTACCAACCTATATTAGTAATGTTGGGCAGTAACAGGCTCAAATTTCTAAAATCTGCTAGATAAAAACGACTTGTTATACAGTGTTATCAAAATCGGTCATGATATGATGGACAACAACAATAACATCAACATTACCGCATTGCTTTACAGTCTCCCGTCTATGACGGAGTATAGTGGGATCGGATATATATAACCATACCAGAGGTTGTCTCCCGATGACTCATAATGAAAATTGTGTCTTGTCGATCAACTGCTACTTCACAATATAAAAAGTACAGTCAATTTAGTGAGTCATTTTGCTTTATAATAAATGAATACCGATTTTGCTCAACAAGACCCCGTTGATGAAATCTATTCCGTTACAAACAAAATTTTCATTTATCCTTTTTTCTTTTTTTCCATTCAATGCTTAGTCAATTTAACTCTATAGTTTCAAAACTATGCTTTTGTTCTCTTGTTTGTTTTATGTGTCAGGATGACCAAATCAAAGAATATCAAATAGAATTTTTATATGTTAAAGCATACTATTTGGACGTTATTACGTCTTTAACTTGATTTTTTTTTTTGTAAATGAAATTTATGACTCTGTTGCTATTAAAATAAGGCAAATTTCTTTCTCTGAAATTTCACCATTAAAAAATATAAGATTCCTTGATATTGTCAGCAGAAGCAAGTTGTTCTGACAATATTTGCCGGACGATCATAAAGCATATTGGAAATGCATACTTGAGTGCGTCAAAAACTTATTGATTATTTAAAGTCTATAAGGTCAAATACGTGGTTCTGGAATCTTATTACTTCAATTTCTTAAAAGTGTGTAAAGAAATCAAATCAATATTATTCAGCGGGCAAAAGTTTTTTGATTATTGTATTTAAGAATATCTTTTGCTATAATTAACACGTTATTAATTGCAATTTGATCAACACGAGAGCTTCATAGTATTTTATGCAACGTGAGCCCGTATACTGAGTTGTGAGTAAATTGCAGTTAGCATCCAAACGTTTGTCACATAATCCAGTTAGCATTTAAACGTTCCGAAACCTCAGTTGGTATCCAAACGTGGTCAAAATTGATTCAATTAACACCAGAAACCGGCTGCTGACCTGCTACAGCCGGTTTCATCAAATTTTAGCACCAAAGAGACTCTTTAACAATGTCAACACAAACACAAAGTGTTTCATCTGTCTAGTGATGCTCATGATGGCATGAGAGCTTTTCCTTGACCTTCTCCATCAGGCTCTTCTTCTCGTGCTCCGGCTGCTGCCCCCACGCTAGTAGTTGAGGTGGCGCTTCCGTACGTGGTGGCGGGTGCGACATCGCCCTGCTGATCGTCCTTGTGCTTTCTGCTTGTAAGCTTCTCTTTGATCTTCTCCTTCAGTCCTTTCTTCTTCTGTCTTCCTCCTTGTCTGTCGTCCTCAGACGAGCTAGAGCTGGAGCTGGAGCTGCCGGAGCGACGAAGCTGCTCGCCCTGCTCCTTGTGCTGCTGGGTTGGAGGAGCACCAGTACCGGCGGTGGAATAAGCAGAAGCAGTGGTAGCCACACCACTAAGAAGAAAGGGTGGGGCTGGGGATTTGGGGTTCCGACGGTGACGGCGTTGTGTTCGATTTTGATTCTTGGTGCCGGATTTAAGAAATATCGGTATCAGAACCCGCGGAGGAGTGTGTTCACGAGGTTTTTTCAGGTGGTTGTGGTTGCTGTTAGGAATCATTTTAATGGATGAGAGTTGATGGAGGATATGAGTTTTAGGAGGTGAAGACTAAAGAGTCCGCCATTTTTGGTTCCAGTAAGCTGCTTCATACTAATCAATACAGGTGGGAGGGATAAAGTCAGAGGGAAAATGGGGGAAAATGGTGCAAGAATCAGACGGTTGACACATTTTGCCGCCAATGACATAAATTCAGGGGTAAAATTGGTATTTCAATGTTAAATGAGTCAGTCAACGGTTTCATTTAAAAAGTCAAAGGTCGCATCCGGTAATTTGGTGTTAATTGAATCAATTCTGACCACGTTTGGATGCCAACTGAGGTTTCGGAACGTTTAATGCTAACTGGATTATGTGACAAACGTTTGGGTGCTAACTTCAATTTACTCGAGTTGTATATATTCATCCTTTGATGAAGTTCTTGATAGTCATGTTTTTTTAAGTCAGAGCAGTTGTGTTGTTTTCTCATATATTTTCCCTCCGATATATGTAAGTTTTGATATTGTTTGTCGACTCTTATTTTTTTCAAACTCCAGCGATGATTTTTGTTGTGATTGGAATATATTAGATATGTGTTGTTATACGTAGATTCTGATATTCTTTTCACGCCATCCTTGCCAAGTACAAGTGGTACCTTATTTGAATCTTTTAAGATCTGATGCTAGTGATTTGAAAGGTATAACTTCCTTTAATAAAGGGAAAAAGTGAAACTATTAAAAAACTAAATAGTGACGAGTTAATAAAAGTGTATAATTGATGCCGTTGACCCTGACAAAATCAAAAATATTATAATTTTAATAAAAAAATCTATAATTGTGGTACTAATTAGAAAACTTTCTATATAATAAAGACATATTTGACAAAAACGTCTAGGCGATATTAGACACTTTTGTCAAAGACATCGTACTTGAACCTTTTTGTCAAACCAGACACACCTAAAGACACGGTCAAACTGGTCCTGGGCCAAATTTTTTTATTTTTAATTTTTTAATTAGTCACTGTCGCATCTTCTCCAGTTTCTCGTGGGTTAGGATCTCCTTACCCGTATTCCTCTCATCCCATTCGTGACCGCACGACACGTGGCAGTAAGGGAAGGTGGTGAGGTTAGATGAGGGTCACTCGTATCTAACCTTACCACTCCACCCTGCTGACACATGTCGCGTGGTCACGAGTAGGATGAGAGGGATGCGGGTGAAGAAATCTCATCCCGTTCCTCGTTACATCAATTTGTCTTCCTAACAGAAACTGGTGTCAAAAATTGAATATATTTCAACGATTTAACTGCAGAATTGCAAACAAATAAACGAACTACATACTGTAAAAGAAAAATCCCTTTATGAACAAATTGAAATTTTTTGAGTATAACCAAACTTGAATTTCCACCATCCTGCCCCTGAATGAGAAAGGTAAACAAGAAAAGAGAAACCATGTCATACAAACGAAATAAAATTAAAAATAGAACTTCTGGATCTCTCTAAAACGCCATCACCCCCACCCCAACCCAACCCCTAAACTTATACAATTCTACCAAAACTTATAAAAAGCTTATGTACTATTTTAAAAGGGTATATAGTACTTATAAACCTAAACAATAACTTAGACTCTAGTGGTTGAAAATTTAGGCTTAGAAGATATGGAAGATAATAAAACGTTGATGAAACCGATAAAACAAAGAGAAGCCCATAGAAAGTAGAAGATAAAATCAACAAAATCATTCTCAAGCGTCCTTAAATTTCCTTTATGAAAGTACAAGAATGTAGGAAAAATTACAAAGATATGATAATCAAACATAAAGGAAATGTAACAAAGAAGAAGAAATAGTCGAGACGTAACAAATGTTACTGTCCTTAAAGCAATTTCGCATCCACTATTGAACAAGGTAAACTATGCGACAAATCCTTCCCAAGATATAACTGCTTTTTCTTTTTCAGTTGTTCTACGGGAAGAAGATTGAAAATATGAGAGGAAGAAGAAGACAGACATAGAAGAAATTTTGCATGTTTTCACGGTGTCTTCAAAAGGTTCTCTAAAAAGTGTTTCCAAATGGCATATGTTGGGAAATCAAGCAAAATAAGGAAAGGCAATATTCTAGCGTAATTAGGCGTTAATCAGCATTAAACATGATTGATTGGGATTGATTATAATTGATTGTAAATTACCTTGATTAGCATTGCCTTGTATCCATATATTGAGTCACAGGACTCCAAACGAAATATGAATGAAATGAAAAATGTTTTCCTCAATCTTGTTTATTCTTGTAAACATGGTATCAGAGCTAGTATTTCATCCATGGGAGTGGTGAAATACAAAGGCTCATCATCTACCCAAAAAACCCATTACCTGTAACCTTTCCCGATGGCCGACCAAACACCCCACTCCGGCACTTCAGAGTCTGGGGGGCAACCAACCCTCTGGCCGAAACACTTAACCTATCCCAAATTCTTGAACTCCTGCAAAAATGGACGCCCAGACAGCACCCAACAGAAAACACATCAAATTAGCAACTTGTTCTAGCCGAAAAACTCACTGATCAAAATTATGGAATTTGGGCAAGGAGAATCAGCCTTGCCATTGATGGGAGGGGAAAGCTCAGATACATCACTGCTCCCCCTCCCCGAAGGATGACCCACAGTTTGAGCAATGGAGGCAATCAGACTCCATTGTTCTCAACTGGATATTAGAAAATATTGAACCAGATATAGTCAATCAGTACATTGACTACCCGAATTCATGGGAACTGTGGAAGGGGATCGAGTCCACATACAGCAGTGGGAGAGACCCACTTCAAATCTATGACTTGACTGTCAAAGCCAACACCATGAAGCAAGGAACACAGTCATTAGAAAGGATTTATAGCCAACTACAATCTATCGGGAAAGAAATAGACAGAAGAATGCCAAATCCAATGAAGTGTGCCGAAGACATGACCATATACAACCAGATCCGCCAGCAAAACAGATTGTATCAACTCTTACAGGCAATCAGTGGTGAATATGATGCAGAAAAGAGAGATATCCTAAAAACAGAACCTTTATCAACCATTGAGGAGGCCTATGCTCAGATCCAGCGGGAGGCCCACCGGAGAGAAATTTTACGGGACGGAGGAGAGCCAATCTCAGGGATTGGCAGCGGGCTGACCACACAGACCACCCGACAATCGACAGGGACCAAGGAGGTTCGTACCAGACCACCACGAGGGAGATCAGAACCTGGGAGGAGTGGCGGAGGACGGTCAGAGCAGGGGAGAGGGCCTCCCTCTGCATCATCATCCCGTCAAGATGATGAAAAAAGCCATCTGACATGCACGTACTGTGGAGGAAGTAGGCACACCGTGGATGGCTGTTTTCATCTAATAGGGTATCCTGACTGGTGGCCGGATACAAGGAAGAGGGGCAAAAGAGGAGGAGGAGCTTCGGGCAACAGAGGAGGAGGAGCTTCGGGCAACAGCACTGCAGCCGTCACCAGCGAAGTCCCCAAGGAAGACGAAAGAGACGCGTGTTTTGGAGGCATTTCCAGAGGAAACCGCCAGAAGGATCTGGAAATAAAGTGTATACCCGGTAATGATAAAGTAGGGCTTGGGAAGAAATTAATCCCAAGCCCCTCCTTTTCCCCTTATATTCAGAATGACACTTGTGGCTTCTTACATTATGTGCAGGGGCAAAATTGGCAGCATAGGAAACCTGCTCTTCCTGGCCGGGTATCAGCGAGACCATACCCGGATCCTGGCCCAAATACCTCAGCAAACTCTATCTCAACCGATTTCAACCACCCAGTCACGGCCCACCTACCATCTAAAAATAACCCAATCACTCAATCCACGTGGATATTCGACTCCGGTGCTACAGATACTATGTCTTACGACATCCGCGATTTTTCTCATATCTCTACACCCACAAAGAAATCTATTCGCACAGCTAATGGTAGAAACTCACAAGTACACGGAGCCGGAAGTATCCGCTTATCTTCATCTATTACATTACATAATTGTCTTTATGTTCCGTCACTCTCACATAAATTAGTATCCATCAGTCATCTTACAAAAGAATTAAATTGTGCTCTCTCGATTTACCCCACCTTTTGTCTCTTACAGGACATTCGGACGAGACAGATCATTGGGCGTGGTTCTGAACGAGAGGGACTTTACTTTGTAGATGCGGTGGACCAACATGGCACAGCAGCACTTACACACGAGATGATTGATGAACAAGCCTGGTTGTGGCACCGCCGCCTGGGACATCCGTCACTAGGGTATCTAAAGTCATTACTTCCTCGTGTTTTCCACAAGTATAACACTTTACCCGGTGATATCTGCATTCTGTCAAAAAGTCATAAACACTCCTATCATGACCAGTCATCTGCCTCAGTTGAGTGTCCTCAGGTAACCACCTTCACAAACCCACCTACACCTGATAATGTTTCTAATCAAAATATTGAAACTACTAACCGAATTGTTGAGACTACAGAAACCAGATATGTCCTCCCACCAAGAAAAAACAGGGGAGTTCCTCCGGTCAGGTACGATCCCGAGTACACACCTAAGGCCTCAAGATACCCGGTCAGGGGGAGTCAGACCCATCTGTCCAAGACAGCCCTGAGTTTCCAGACATCACTCTATTCTTCTCAGATCCCTCGAACAGTGGCAGAAGCACAACAGGACCCGAAGTGGCGGGAAGCAATGCAAGCAGAAATGGATGCTCTAGAAAAAAATGGGACTTGGGAGAAGTGCACAGGAGGAGATGGAAAAAGGCCAGTTGGATGCCGCTGGATATTCACCATCAAACATCGGGCAGACGGAACAGTAGAAAGGTACAAAGCAAGACTGGTGGCCAAAGGATATACACAAACTTATGGGATAGACTACTCTGAAACGTTCTCTCCTGTGGCAAAAATTGATACAATACGAGTACTATTCTCAGTAGCAGCTAATTTTGATTGGCCACTATACCAACTGGATGTTAAAAATGCCTTTCTACATGGAGACCTCAAGGAAGAAGTGTATATGGAACTCCCTCCAGGGTTTACTGCTGACTTTAAAACAGGAGAAGTTTGTCGTCTTCGGAAAGCCTTGTATGGACTAAAACAGTCTCCAAGAGCCTGGTTCGGACGTTTTACGATGGCAATGAAGAAGTATGGGTATCACCAGAGCAATGCTGACCACACCCTGTTTCTAAAACAGAACCAGACCAAGATCACTTGTTTAGTAATCTATGTGGATGACATGATTATTACTGGAAACGATGAAGAAGAGATTGGAGCACTTAAAAAAAGGTTGTCTCAAGAATCTGAAATAAAAGACTTAGGGATGCTAAAGTATTTCCTTGGCATTGAGGTTCTTCGTTCGAAAAGTGGAATATTCATTTCTCAGAGAAAGTATATTCTTGACCTGTTAGCTGAAACCGGGATGGTAGACTGTAAACCTGCAGATACACCAATGGGAGTAAATCATGGACTAAAGGTAGTACCAGGGGGAGAACCAGCTGACACGGCTAGGTATCAACAACTGGTTGGAAAATTAATCTATCTCTCTCACACACGACCAGATATAGCATATTCAGTCGGGGTAATAAGTCAGTTCATGCATCAACCTCAAAAGCAACATATGGAGGCAGCGTTACGGATTGTGAGATATCTAAAAGGAACCCCTGGGCGAGGAGTAGTTTTCCGACAGCACGGTCATCTTGAAATACAAGTTTATACAAATGCCGATTGGGCTGGAAATCCTAACGATCGGAGGTCAACATCTGGTTACTTCACTTTGGTTGGAGGAAATCTAGTCACCTGGAAAAGTAAAAAACAAAAAGTGGTGGCATTGTCTAGTGCTGAGGCCGAATTTCGAGGGATTGCTAAAGGACTTGCCGAGGTATTATGGATTAGGAAGATCCTGGCTGAAATAGGATATCATCCAAAAATAGTACCAAGGCTGATGTGTGACAATAAAGCTGCAATTCAAATTTCAAAAAATCCGGTACAACACGATCGAACGAAGCATGTGGAGGTCGACCGGCATTTCATAAAGGAGAAGCTCGACAGACAAGAAGTATGTCTACCATTCATACGATCCGAGGATCAACTGGCTGACATATTAACGAAAGCAGTACCAACAAATTGAGGATATCTTGCGCAAGTTAAGCATCGAGGATCCCACGACTTAACTTGAGGGGGAGTGTTGGGAAATCAAGCAAAATAAGGAAAGGCAATATTCTAGCGTAATTAGGCGTTAATCAGCATTAAACATGATTGATTGGGATTGATTATAATTGATTGTAAATTACCTTGATTAGCATTGCCTTGTATCCATATATTGAGTCACAGGACTCCAAACGAAATATGAATGAAATGAAAAATGTTTTCCTCAATCTTGTTTATTCTTGTAAACAGCATATTAAAACTGTATATTCAAAACATTTTGAACTTTGTATTTATAGACTTTAATTCATAAGAAAGAAGTTAATTTGACACATCTTTGTAGAATTTAACTTTCAAAGTTATTTTATGATCGTTCATGGTCGAAAGGATGTGTCCCAAAATTTGCATCATTTCATTAAAAAAACAGCATAAAATTCAGATGTCTGCAACCAGCTGAACGCTCGATCACTTTGACTCAGTGATGGATTCAAAAGTTTTAAACATTGCAACTTAGAACTTATCATCGAACTCTAGACCAAACGTTTAGTAAATGGCTTCACCGAACGATCGGTGCAACATTCTGTCAAAAAACAAAAACTTCAAAATCATACCAAACTATGTCACCGAACTCTGAATCGACCACTGAGCGTTCGGCCTCTTCAGAATTCATGGTATGATGACAAAACGAACTCTGAATTCAGAATATGGTCAAAACCGATCCGATTCAAGTTTCACTCTTTTGTCCAATCAACCTTTTTAAATGTTTTGATATAAATTTAGAATACTTTCTAAATCATAACTAATTGCTTTTTCAGACATTAACGACATAGAAACTTAAGGAATTGAATAAATCAATATAATATTGCAATTCTTAATATTTACGTCACATCTTAGTAAAGGCAAAAAAAAAGTGAAAGGGAACAGATGAGTAAATATTGACCGAGTAAAAGAAAATAGATGCATGTTTCTATGATTGATGTTGTTTATAGGTTTTTTTTACTTTCTTTTTTCCTCTCTTCGTTCCACTATTGTATAACTTTTAAGTCGTTGTCAAATTTAATTATTGCATGGAGAAATAACTTTATGGTTTTCGTTATGGTGCTAATAATTTCAGTTGTCTTAAACATGAGCGTTAATTAAATGAATATTTGACTAAATAACAATATAAATAATTCTATTTTCAATTTTTTTTTCTAATGGTACCGCCACTGTAATGTACCAATGAGCTTTGCAGGCCTTGGACGACTATGGAAATACATGGCATATGAATAGTTCTCCGGAGATCTTATTCAGCTGGTGACTAATCAACTAAGGAATTAAGATTAGACTTTTTTTTTTAAGGAAAAACTTCATTCATTGCATAACAACGACAACATTACCCTCATTGCTTTAGAAACTTCCGCCTATAGCAAAGTATGGAGGGTTGGATGTATGCAACCGTACTTATGTGTTAAAAACACATAGAGGTTGTTTTCCGATGACCCATAATTAAAATTACGATAAGCTCTGTTGCATAAATCTTAACTAAAATGATCTAATGGCACTCGAGCCTTTTTTTTCACTATACGTTGTAGGCTAACTAAACTAATGTAGCTAGAGAAGAATGGACGCTATTAGAGGCCCATTAAAGATAAAAATTGGGAACATTGTGCCCAATGATAGTTTGTTAAGAGGATATTGTTCCGCGCCCAGTAACTGTTTCTTTTTTAAATTTCTCCCCATTATATACTTTTGTTTATTTATATGAAAAACATGGCCTGATGTAAAATTGATGCCAGTCTGATGGATCTTATCAAGATTTGATCAGATTAAGATAAAGATTAAATTTTATATTTGATTGTAATTAAATCAAATCATATCTTGTTAGAGATTTATACTATAGATAGACTAGAAATATAGTTATAAATTGAGCATGTTGTACATCTTTACAAATCAATGAGATACGACTTTCGTTTACATGGTATCATAGAAGTGTTTCTGATCCACACCAACAGCAACACAAAAAGCCGACATAAAAAAATAAAAACAAAAAAACTCGAGAGGAACAAAGGGAAAAAAAATTCTTTTGAAACTCACACACTCATCATAGTTTCAATATACCATTCTCAACCTCGGCTGTCAATCATTGGCAACAATGTCTGACATCCCAAGTGAAGGAAAAATTGACAACAGCGAATTAAGCCATACAATCTAGTCAACTTACTCAAAAACAATCTCATCAACCTACAAATGGATAATTTATTTCTGGGTATCTAATTAAACAGTGATAATTACCAGTTATGGACAACTCTCATGAGGAAAGCCATCGATGGATGCGGCGGCAGCCCACATCTCACCTTCGTTCCACCACCACACACGATTAGTGACCCGATATTTGTACAATGGGAAATCAATGACCACCATGTCTTCACTTGGCTTATACAAAATATCGAACCTACTTTAGTGAACAACGTCTTATATTACCCAACCGTCAAAGCACTATGGGATGGACTAGCTGTCACATATGGAGATGGCACAGACTCTTTATAGGTATTTGACCAACGTAATAGGGCAGACTCAGTCTGCCAGAATCGAAGAACTCTAGAGTATTTATGGAACAAACTCCAGAATATCTGGGAAGGAGATTGATCGCCGGGATCCCAATCCTATACAAGATCCGGCTGATATCACCATCTACACCAACAAAATCCAGGAACAAAGGCTATTTCAACTCCCAATGGCAGACGATCTGGTTTGACACTATCCGACGGGAGCTCCTAAAAAGGGAGCCTCTGCTCCGGTGGAGGCGACCTATTCTGCCATTAGGAGGGAAGATACTCGGATGACCATTTTGAAGAGGGGTTCCCTTAGTCCACCCGGAGACATCATCAGGAATAAGAAAGGGACTCAAAACCCACGGACGGACTGAGGAAGCAATGGCTAGACAACCCCGCTCACGACTATGATCGCAGGGTTGTGACCGGAGCCAACATTGGTGCACTCACTATGGTTGAAAGAAATACACGAAGAACGAGTGCTTCGAGTTAGTGGGTTATCCCGACTGGTGGGAGGCCCAAGGGAGAAAGAAACCGACAAAAAGGAGGTCAGCGTCAGGCTAAGGAGCCACCATGGTGGGCGCAGGAGTGGAGACCAGCACCAGCAACGACCCAGGAAGCACCGGCGATGACACCCTTGCGGTGCTTTTGACCAAGAAGGTGAGAAAGGTAGAGAAAATGAAGAAGCGGGCGGTGACCGAAAATGGGAGGAAGCAGAAGGGGGCAAAAATGAGGGAGGAAGAGAGAGAGTTGAGGTTTAAATACCCAACCCTCTTCAGCAAAAATGACCATTTTACGCTTGCCTTAAACAAAAAATTGCCAAAATAAATTATGAAAAACCAAACTTATTCTCAAAATACCACTATTGCACAAACTATTTCCCATTTTGACCGCCTTGTAAGCCTAAATTCCAGAAATGACCATTCTGCCCAAACTTATTCCAAAACTACACCTAACCGTCCCAAAGTGCCAAGTAAACTTTCCGAATGGATTCTAGATTGTGGGGATACTGACACTATATCATATGCCCCTACACGACTTCTCTCTGCTGAATGTCCCTCACAAAACCCAAATTGAAACCGTTAGTGGCAACTTAATCTTCGTTCACGGGACCGAACAGATCACTTTCTCTCCACACTTTACATTGTCTAACTATTTATATGTTCCCGGTTTATCTTCTAAATTATTGTCTCTTAGCCAAGCCACTCAACAACTTAACTGTGTTTTACTGATATATCCACATTTTTACCTTTTGCAGGACATTCCATTGAAGGCGACCATTAGGCTGGCACTTAGCGCGATGGTCTTTACTACATTGACAAGGTCGCTTAACAGGGCCAGTCTATGCTTACCACGAGACAATTCATCAGCAATTGTGAGTATGGCATCGTCGTCTGGATCACTCCTCATTCGGTTATCTTAAGTTTCTTTTTTCCTAGTTTATTTACAAGTCCAGCACAAAGTTTTCATTGTGAAACTTGCATTCCTGCCAAACAGCACAAAAGTACTTTTCGTCCTAATAATATACGTGTTGAGAATTTTTTTTTCTTTAATCCACTTTGATGTTTGGAGCCCAGCACTGTTCCTACTGCGCAATGGTTTCAATATTTCGTCACCTTTGTGGATGATTTCTCCCAAATGGTTTGGATATATTTTTTGAAACACAAGTCAGATGTTAATGTTAGTTTTCGTGATTTTTTTTCCAAATGGTCAAAATCTAATACCAAAAAACAATTCAAGTCCTCCGGTCAGACAATGTGGCCGACTATATATCTACAGATCTATAAACCTTCTTCCGAGACCAATGTCCCATTCATCAAACATATCGCATCTAGTTTTATTGAGAGAATAATAAGTTCAATTGCATAAACTTAGTTAAACTAATCTAACCATTACACTTCAAACTTTTTCCTATTATATAGAATCAGCAAACTAAACTAATCAGTGTAAGACCTCATCAAATTAGGAGTCCGTTGAACTACTGATTTGCATCATCCACAATACTATTTTGAACAAACCTTTAAAACCAAGGATTTAGCCTTTTACTTTAGGCTAACTAAACTAATCTAACTGGAGAAAAATTATTGAGAGAATGGACGTTTTCAGAGGCCCATTTGAAGATAATAATTGGAAACAGTGTGCTCAATGACTGTATGTTAAGAGGATATTGTGCTGATTTGGCATTTCATAAGAGAAGAGAGCTGCAGCCTGCACATGAAGTAGTCCTGTATTGAGCCCTTTCACCTTTCCCGAAACTACAGCTGCAGCTACAGCATGGCGGCCAGTAAAATTTTTTTTTTTTTTGAATTTTCCGCTTTACATACTTTTGTTTTTCAGTCCCAGATTACATTGATCGATTACATTTGAAACAAAAGTTGAAATCCCTCGTTCGAGGAGTTTATCGGAGTACATCTACTTTTATGAAATACTAACGTTCATCTAGTTTTATGAAATATTAAATGTTCCTAGTGATGCATTCCATTTCTTTTATTTTGATTTTGGAAAAAAAATGAGCAAAAATAAGAAGATGAAAGTTGTGAACGTTTTGTTTGGGGGAAGTAACTGGCTCCTTTATTTCTACAGTACGATAGTCATTTTGCATGTCAATGGGGTTACGAGCAATTTCAAAAACATGTACCAGCCAAATTTTCTTCCATAAAAATTTTGAGATAAACTCGGCTGGTACATATTACGGAGCAAAATTTTTTTCATTGTAATCAGCAGATCAAAAAACTCATCATACTCCTATCTTTATTTCAACACCCCTTGTTATTCTGGTATTCAAAAAAATTGGCCACGGGTCAACGACTAGAAAACCAATTGTTTGCTGGGCCTTGGGACTTGTTTTAAGTGTCACTGAAGTGGTGTTAATTTCTTGTGTTGACTTGGTTTTTAGCGTCTCAGCTATGGTTCTGAACACAAAAGGTCATACCCAAGTCTTCGGGGTTGAGATCTTCTCACCCTAACTTTCATCACCTCCTTTGTGACCGCGCGACACGTGGCAACAAGGGGATGGTGAGGCTAGATAAGGGTGGCAGCAATGCAAATCAGGTATTCATCGGCTTTTTAGGTTGGTAAAACATGGTCAGAGCCCACACAAGGTGTGAACTGCGCCAGCATTCCTTTATTTCCAATTGGACCGAATACAATAGCATAGTCATTAGTGACTTAGACAACAGTAATAAACTCACGCTGCGTGTGCCCCAGATCGAACCTGCATTTTTCTAAATACAATTTCCCAACCTGAATACCAGTTGAGCTATGACTCTTAGGTCTCGGCTGTAGTTTATTTGAACACTACAGAGTAAACTGGTAAGAAGCTGGAAGCATCAAAACTAAATCCCAACAGTATCATGATTGGATAAGCATCAAAACTAAGATATATGCCAGCTTGGCCATGCTCATTGAATTCTTGGGGTTGATGATTTACAGGTCGACCAATCAAATTAATAAGAGTCCTAAAGTCTCCAAATAATTTACAACTATGGTAAAGAATTGGGAGTAAACTTATTTAAAGATTACAAACATTTATGAGTCATACCTAATGAATCAAAACTTTAAAAGTAACCTGGTATGAAGTGGAAAGCATCAGACGTAAATCCCAGAAGGTAGAAGTTACAATAGCAAATGAAGATTGAAGACTCAAAACTACCTGAACCCATGTCAACCAAGTGAAGCGAGATTCATGCAATAAAAGCGTGCAAGAAGCCGGGTGCATTTCATTGGCCAGAATCCGGTATTTCAAGAATGGTTGAGAGCAAAGACGATATTCCAGGCCTATTGAGAAAGCGGGATTCACACAGGCAACAAATTAGGTGGTTGTAAATGAAGTTGAAGATTGTGCTAGGCTGCTGGACATGTTGTTGGATTTAATTTAATAAATCTCTGAATATGACCGTTTAAATAAATCAATGGACAAATTAATAAAATGCGGAAATTATACCTTGCTCTATTGATGACGATAATATGATCAAAATGTATTGCTCCGTCTGATGATGAATCTGGCGTTATGCAAGGATTAATGAGCTCCCACCAATTGTTGATGCACCCCTTACACGGATTCAACAATTCATTGTTTTACTCGATGGAGATGCTAGACAGTATAGACTCTATAGAACAAGCTTGACACACTCTCCCCCTAATCTCTCTATGGTCGCCGGTTATAGACAGGAGAAAGGAACAATCCTAATGCAAAGTTTTATCTGAAATCAAACCCTCTTACTTTATGGATAGATATTTGCTTATCCCAGATACCTGGGGATATACTTGTTATTATCATCAAGTTATCTTTATTCATTATCAAACTATTATTTAATATTTAATAATAAATATTATTATTTAATATTTAATTCATGTATTGTAGCACCCCGACCCGGACAGCGGAATCCGAACCGGTGCACCCGTCGTAGCTTACTGAGAAGACTACAAGACGTCTCATCTCTCGAATACACATCATCAATGACGTAAGAGAAATAAGTGCGGAAACATATCAAATCAACTAAGTCATCAAAGTAGTACGCCAAAGACAATGTAAATCAACGAACGTGTATGAACGCAGCCATCTAAAACCTCAATGTACTAAGAAACAGAAATAGCAAACTATTCAAATAAATACTCTCTACGCGTCTAAACATCCCATTCAGCCCACTCGCCGTCGTCCTCTATGAAGATCATATCGTAACTGGGTTCATCTGCAAGATCAAAGGCAGTACCCTTAGCGAAAACGCTAGCAAGTAACCCACTTATAAGACATACGGGATCATCACATGGCAAGACATGAGTAATAGATAACTTGAGGGAATTGAGGGGCACATGTCTTGATATTTTCAAATATATAAGCGGAACAAATAATAAATCAGGTACAGCAACTTGAAACGCAAGTAAGCAATTCATTATCGATCAAATAACATAACACACATACCACAACGACTCTCGTGATGCATGTCAAATAATGCACTACGCTACACAATCACATATGCATGAGCCATTTCTTTCAAATCAATGCAATGCATGACACAATGTCCGGTTCCTAACTCATTTCCTTGTAACGCACCCCGGCTTATATTTCCATCCCGGTTAACGTTACAAGCTCATATGCTCTGTGATGCACCTCGGCTTATATTTCCATCCCGATTAACATCACAGCTCTCATAAACTCTACAATGCACCTCGGCTTATATTTCCATCCCGATTAACATTGTAGAGGACTTTATACCCTGTAACGCACACCGGCTTAAATTTCCATCCCGGCTAACGTTACAGTCTTTTGTGCCCTACAGTGCACCCCGGCTTAAATTTCCATCCCGGTTAACACTGTAGGTCACCTTCGCAAATCAGTGCCGAAGCACCTCTCTTTTCAAAAACTTATGCAATGCACGTGCCATGATGCGAGACTCCATACTTCGTTCACATTTCACGTTCACATATGCAATTCACATTTACATGCGCAAGTACAAGTAACACACAAAGAACGCTAGCTTGTTCGTCAATACTTAGCCCTCAACTAGCTCGTCATCACTTACCCTTGATTCTAAAGTTCATATCCTAGGCAAATATCCCCAACTCTCCTTCAATGAACTTTGAGACCCCTCGTACGTTCATTTCCTAACCCGTCTCAGTCATTCCCGTTGAAACTCGATTCGAAAATCCGTTGAAAGCACCAAGTTGAATTCATCATCCTAGGCACTTTCCCAAGACTTAAACTACCTTGATCAGGTCTTACGAAGTCACTAAGGTCACCCAAAGGTTTCCCGAACGCCCCTCTTTCTTCCTCTACTTTCCACAAAATTTCAGGACTTCATCCCCTATACATCGATCGATCGATGTCCAACTGGGGACATCGATCTCTCACTTCGATCGATCGATGTCCTTCTGAGGACATCGATCTCTGAGGCTCAACCTACATAGATCGATCGATGTCCTTCTGTGGACATCGATCCCTTACCCATCCCATACATCGATCGATCGATGTCCTTCTGAGGACATCGATCCCTGACATCGATCGATCGATGTCTGCGTACCCCAACTCCTCTCTGAACTTTTCTGCAGAACCATCAACCATCATCCTCCCCAATGCCTACCCAATCCTTCACACCAAACCCTGACTACAATCACAGTCCTAACTACAAATCCAACGCTACAACGTATCAACTCCTGATCCATACCTAAAACACGCTCTCATCAACGACCATGAATCCAAAAAAAATCCCACCTTTTCTCTTCCCAAGCCCTTTCAACTACGAAACCACATCAAGAGGAAATTAGGGTAGGGATTTGCATGATTTTCACAGATTCAACAACAACAACAATCGTACTTTCATATATATTGGCCAAATCCGGAAACGAAAGCACATAGATCATAAACAAATAGTCAAAGAGCAAATCTACTGCATGGTGATCCAATTTGATAATTAAAATAGGCCGTTTTCATTCGCAAATCGTAAGAACTTATAAACAGATTACTTGCCTTTGATTACTCGAAGACGGATCGAAGAACGGATGCAGGTTGGATTGATTCCTGAAGGCTATCTTCCTTACGCTGGGAGGAACGGCTAGGGCAAAAAGGCAAAGCGTCGATGTTTTCTGAAAAATGAGAAAACTGACGCTTTGTCAGTTTATATATGGCCAGGGTAAAGTTTGGTGTTTCTAAATTACATTTTATTTCTTATTTATCTTAAAGGATAAATCCTAATTATTAAATTCTGAAAATTAATTATAATTAAACTCTAATAATAAATCCTCCATTTATTTCTAATTAATCCTCATATTAATGTCTAATTAATTTTCGTTGACCGTCATTAATTTCCGCAAAAATCCTTCTTGGTCTTTTAATTACCCTACGGAGGGTGCGGGGCATAACATCCCTCCCCCCTTATAAGAAGTTTCGTCCTCGAAACTGGCGTACCTTATTGGAAGAGGTGTGGGTACAGTTCCTTCATTTGATCCTCAAGTTCCCACGTGGCTTCACGCTCCGTATGGTTACTCCATTGAACTTTGACATACGGAATGACGCGTCGGCGTAGGACTTGATCTTTTCTGTCCACAATCCTCAGTGGGTGTTCTTCGTAGGTGATGTCCTCTTTCACGTCTAAGGGTTGAGCTTCAAGGACATGGCTCGGATCCGATACGTATTTCCTTAATTGGGATACATGAAACACGTTGTGGACTTGAGACAAATTCGGAGGTAAGGCTAACCGGTAAGCTCTTTCTCCAACCTTGCTCAGCACTTCATAAGGGCCAATGTATCTCGGGCTTAACTTGCCCTTCACTCCAAATCTAGCAACTCCCTTAGTTGGTGAAACTCGTAGGTAGACCTTATCGCCCTCCTCAAAGTCCAACGGTCGTCTCTTAGTGTCGGCCCAACTTTTACTACGATCTTGAGCCGCCTTGAGTTTCTCTCTTATCACTTTGACTTTTGCCACAGTTTGCTCAACCAATTCGGGTGCGGTGATCGTCCTTTCACCCACTTCGTCCCAAGAAACAGGGGACCTGCACTTACGCCCGTATAATGCTTCGAATGGCGCCATGCCAATTGCACTGTGATAGCTATTATTGTAAGAAAACTCCATCAACTTCAACATGCTATCCCAGTTTCCTTTGAAATCCAAGGCGCATGCTCTCAGCATGTCTTCCAATGTTTGAATGGTCCTCTCGGATTGTCCATCCGTTTGCGGGTGGTAAGCTGTGCTCATTCTCAACTCCGTGCCCATAGCTTTCTGGAATGCCCTCCAGAACTTAGAGGTGAACTTGGGGTCACGGTCCGATACGATGCTGACTGGGACTCCATGCAGACTTACAATGTTATCCACATAGATATTGGATAACCTCTCATACGAGGTACCATGTGGCATGGCTATAAAGTGAGCCGTCTTCGTTAATCGGTCCACAATTACCCAAATCATCTCGTTTCCATTGCGGGTCTTGGGTAGTCCCATTACGAAATCCATCGTCACGTGCTCCCACTTCCATTCCGGAATCTCCAGTGGTTTCATCAAACCACCAGGTCGTTGATGTTCCGCTTTGACTTGTTGGCATATCAAACATCTCTCAACATATGCAGCTATTGACCTTTTCATTCCTATCCACCAATAGTTTCTTTTGAGATCCTTATACATCTTAGTACTTCCGGGGTGGATGGACATTCTTGAGTTATGCGCTTCTCGGAGCAATTCTGTTCGGAGCTCGTCTTTACTTGGTACGCATAACCGATTCTGGAACCATAGACTCCCATCTTCTCGCATCTGGAAATCCCTTACCAGTCCCGTAGATAATTTGTCGCGGATCTCTTTCAGTGTCGGGTCCTCATACTGTGCCTCTTTGATTCTGTCCACCAAGTCTGGGCTGATAGACAGAGCTGTGAGGACATTTGCCACTGAATCCACCAATTCAAGATCAAACTCCTCTATCTCTCTTTCTAATGGGGATTGTCTCGCGTGGCTAGACTTTCTGCTCAACGCATCTGCCACTCTGTTGGCTTTGCCCGGATGGTAGTTGATGGTCAAGTCGTAGTCCTTGAGTAACTCTAACCATCTTCTTTGTCTCATATTCAACTCCTTCTGCGAGAATAGGTATTTCAAGCTCTTGTGATCCGTGAATACTGCACACTTCTCTCCATATAGATAGTGTCTCCAGATCTTAAGGGCAAATACCACAGCTGCGAGCTCCAAGTCATGCGTCGGGTAGTTCTGTTCATATGGTTTCAGTTGTCTTGACGCGTACGATATGACTCGTTCGTTTTGCATCAAGACACAACCTATAAATGAAGGGTTAGTTTAGGACTTGCATAAGTATATACAATGCATTAATTGTAATGGTGTACATACCTAGTCCTTTCTTGGATGCGTCACTATAGATCACGAAACCGTCGGTGCCGGAAGGTTGTGCCAACACCGGGGCTGTGGTCAATCTCTTCTTGAGCTCAGTAAAGCTCTGCTCGCATTCAGCAGTCCATTCGAATTTAGTCTTCTTCTGAGTAAGTCGACTCAATGGTACTGCTATCGTTGAGAATCCCTCAACAAACTTCCTATAGTAGCCTGCCAAGCCTAGGAAGCTTCTGACTTCGGTCACATTGGTGGGTCTTGGCCATTCAGTGATGGCTTCTATCTTCTTAGGATCCACAGAGATCCCATCTTCAGAAATCACGTGACCAAGGAAGGCTACACTTCTTAGCCAGAATTCACACTTGCTGAATTTGGCGTAGAGCCTTTGTTGTCTCAGAATTTGCAACACCACTCTCAAGTGTTCAGCGTGTGCTTGCTCGTCGGGAGAGTAAACTAGAATGTCGTCGATGAACACTACTACAAAGTGATCCAATTGTTCTCGAAATACGGTGTTCATCAAATCCATGAAAGCTGCTGGGGCATTAGTTAGTCCAAAAGGCATCACTAAGAATTCATAATGCCCGTATCGAGTTCGGAAAGCCGTTTTAGGTACGTCTCCGGCTTTTACCAGCAACTGATGGTATCCTTGACGGAGGTCAATCTTGGAAAACCACCTAGCTCCCTTCAGCTGATCAAATAGATCCTCAATCCTTGGTAGAGGATACTTATTCTTAATGGTGATCTTGTTCAACTCTCGATAGTCGATGCACAACCTCATGTTGCCATCTTTCTTCTTTACGAATAGGACTGGGGCTCCCCACGGTGATACGCTGGGACGGATCAATTTCTTGTCCAACAACTCTTGCAGTTGCCCCTTTAACTCTTTGAGTTCAGCCGGAGCCATTCTGTAAGGTGCCTTAGATATAGGCTCGGCTCCAGGGATCAAGTTGATCTCAAACTCCACTTCCCTCGTTGGTGGTACTCCTGGTAGATCGTCCGGAAATACGTCCTTGAACTCATTTATTACCGGTATTTGGTCCATAGAGGGAACCTCCTGCTTCGCGTCCAGTGCATATACTATAAACCCCTCAGCTCCTTTCTGTAACGCCTTAAGGGCCTTAATTGCCGTCATGTATATCTTCCTTGGGGCTTTGGTGATCTTGACGTTTCCCTGGACCGTTATTTCATTCATATCAGGGTCCTTAACAGTCACTTGTTTGAGCTTACAATCAATATTGGCATGATTCTTGGTCAGCCAATCCATGCCCAATATCACATCAAAGTCCTTCAGCGGAATTGGGACTAGTGTCACTGAAAATAATCTTCCGTCCAACTCCAACTCACAATCCTTGTACTGATGGTGAGAAACCAGTACTTGTTCGCCTGCTGCCTGCACCCTAAATGGGTTCTCAAGCCATTCGGGTAGACAGTCGAGTCCTTTGGCGAATCGCTTAGAAATGAAACAATGGCTAGCTCCACTATCAAATAACACGTTGGCAGGTACTTTGTTAACTAAGATCACACCTAACATGAAAGTGCAGCACATAAAGGTTTCATATAAAACATATTGAATCATCCACTTAAAAATGCTAAAATTTCAACTTAAGCTGCTATTATTAAACTTAGTCGTACCTGTCACGACGTTTGCATCCTCCTGGACTTCAGCGTCAGTCATCGCGTGAACTCTTGCATTGGGCCTACCTTTCTGCTGTGGGACTGGCCCTGCCCCGGCTTGTGGTTTAGGGTTCCACTCGGGACAGTCTCTGATTCTATGGCCTGTCTTTCCACACTTAAAGCATGCGCCGCTAACTTTCCAACATTCGCCCACATGTCTTTTCTGGCAGTGTGGGCACTCTGCCGGCGCTTGGCTATTCTGCTGGTTCAGTTGCGGTGCCCTGTGAACTGGCCCCGCTTGCCCCTTTCTGGGGATCTTGACCCAACGTCCGGGCCTACTCCCACTTGATTCTACTCTCGGCCTCTTGCTCGATTCTTCACGAGCCTCTCTGTTCTGTGATCGTCGCATGTCACTTTCTACTCGGTAACATGCGTCCAACATCTCCTCGAATGTTTTCAGACTTGACCCCGCGATTGCTGTCCGTATGCGGGGGTTCAGACCCTCTTCAAACTTCAACATCTTCATCCTATTGTTCTCCAATACCAAAGGCGTGAACTTGCCCAAGGCATGGAATCTATCCGCATAGTCTGAAACAGTCATCCTTCCTTGCTCAAATCTATCAAACTGCCTCATCTTTTCCAATACAGCAGTCTCAGGCACGTAATAATCTTTGTAGGCCTTCGCAAATTGACTCCACTGGATGGGAGAAGTCATCTTGGGCAGAATGCCGTTCCACCAGGCATTCGCTCTGCCAGTCAGGAAAGGTGTGGCTACATCCACCTTGTGTTCTTCAGGCACTTGTACCAGCTTGAAGCATTTCTCTATCTCATCAAGCCAAAACCCAGCCACCTCTGGGTCAGTTGTCCCTTCAAAGTTTGGGGCGTGCATCTTGCGCATCTCCCCAATATAATACCTTATGCCATGCTGCGGTGGTGCTGGCGCAGGGGGTTGTTGCTGTTGTTGCTGCTGCTGAGCAACTCCTTGGGCTATCACTGTGATAGCATCAATCAGCGCTTGTGGGACTAGAACTGGTGGTGGTGGAGGAGGAGGGTCATTGCTCCCATTGCCACCGTTACCTTGGTTATCTCTGCGAGGAGGCATTCTCTGCAAAATCCACGCTTATTAGCATTCAGCAATTTCATAGGTAAATACTGAAAGCCACATGCGTTGTGTAAGACGAAATTCATGGACTACAATAAATAACTTTTATTGGTCACATTCTATCGCGCTCGCACACACCCATCCCAGTCAAACTTAAATCTAAGATTGCGTACTTAGACTAATAGATCAACTTAAGGTAAAGATCATAACTTAGGACTCTACATGTCATAACCTAGGTTTCCGAGGTAGATCTGAAGCCTAGTCTCTGATACCACCTGTAGCACCCCGACCCGGACAGCGGAATCCGAACCGGTGCACCCGTCGTAGCTTACTGAGAAGACTACAAGACGTCTCATCTCTCGAATACACATCATCAATGACGTAAGAGAAATAAGTGCGGAAACATATCAAATCAACTAAGTCATCAAAGTAGTACGCCAAAGACAATGTAAATCAACGAACGTGTATGAACGCAGCCATCTAAAACCTCAATGTACTAAGAAACAGAAATAGCAAACTATTCAAATAAATACTCTCTACGCGTCTAAACATCCCATTCAGCCCACTCGCCGTCGTCCTCTATGAAGATCATATCGTAACTGGGTTCATCTGCAAGATCAAAGGCAGTACCCTTAGCGAAAACGCTAGCAAGTAACCCACTTATAAGACATACGGGATCATCACATGGCAAGACATGAGTAATAGATAACTTGAGGGAATTGAGGGGCACATGTCTTGATATTTTCAAATATATAAGCGGAACAAATAATAAATCAGGTACAGCAACTTGAAACGCAAGTAAGCAATTCATTATCGATCAAATAACATAACACACATACCACAACGACTCTCGTGATGCATGTCAAATAATGCACTACGCTACACAATCACATATGCATGAGCCATTTCTTTCAAATCAATGCAATGCATGACACAATGTCCGGTTCCTAACTCATTTCCTTGTAACGCACCCCGGCTTATATTTCCATCCCGGTTAACGTTACAAGCTCATATGCTCTGTGATGCACCTCGGCTTATATTTCCATCCCGATTAACATCACAGCTCTCATAAACTCTACAATGCACCTCGGCTTATATTTCCATCCCGATTAACATTGTAGAGGACTTTATACCCTGTAACGCACACCGGCTTAAATTTCCATCCCGGCTAACGTTACAGTCTTTTGTGCCCTACAGTGCACCCCGGCTTAAATTTCCATCCCGGTTAACACTGTAGGTCACCTTCGCAAATCAGTGCCGAAGCACCTCTCTTTTCAAAAACTTATGCAATGCACGTGCCATGATGCGAGACTCCATACTTCGTTCACATTTCACGTTCACATATGCAATTCACATTTACATGCGCAAGTACAAGTAACACACAAAGAACGCTAGCTTGTTCGTCAATACTTAGCCCTCAACTAGCTCGTCATCACTTACCCTTGATTCTAAAGTTCATATCCTAGGCAAATATCCCCAACTCTCCTTCAATGAACTTTGAGACCCCTCGTACGTTCATTTCCTAACCCGTCTCAGTCATTCCCGTTGAAACTCGATTCGAAAATCCGTTGAAAGCACCAAGTTGAATTCATCATCCTAGGCACTTTCCCAAGACTTAAACTACCTTGATCAGGTCTTACGAAGTCACTAAGGTCACCCAAAGGTTTCCCGAACGCCCCTCTTTCTTCCTCTACTTTCCACAAAATTTCAGGACTTCATCCCCTATACATCGATCGATCGATGTCCAACTGGGGACATCGATCTTTCACTTCGATCGATCGATGTCCTTCTGAGGACATCGATCTCTGAGGCTCAACCTACATAGATCGATCGATGTCCTTCTGTGGACATCGATCCCTTACCCATCCCATACATCGATCGATCGATGTCCTTCTGAGGACATCGATCCCTGACATCGATCGATCGATGTCTGCGTACCCCAACTCCTCTCTGAACTTTTCTGCAGAACCATCAACCATCATCCTCCCCAATGCCTACCCAATCCTTCACACCAAACCCTGACTACAATCACAGTCCTAACTACAAATCCAACGCTACAACGTATCAACTCCTGATCCATACCTAAAACACGCTCTCATCAACGACCATGAATCCAAAAAAAATCCCACCTTTTCTCTTCCCAAGCCCTTTCAACTACGAAACCACATCAAGAGGAAATTAGGGTAGGGATTTGCATGATTTTCACAGATTCAACAACAACAACAATCGTACTTTCATATATATTGGCCAAATCCGGAAACGAAAGCACATAGATCATAAACAAATAGTCAAAGAGCAAATCTACTGCATGGTGATCCAATTTGATAATTAAAATAGGCCGTTTTCATTCGCAAATCGTAAGAACTTATAAACAGATTACTTGCCTTTGATTACTCGAAGACGGATCGAAGAACGGATGCAGGTTGGATTGATTCCTGAAGGCTATCTTCCTTACGCTGGGAGGAACGGCTAGGGCAAAAAGGCAAAGCGTCGATGTTTTCTGAAAAATGAGAAAACTGACGCTTTGTCAGTTTATATATGGCCAGGGTAAAGTTTGGTGTTTCTAAATTACATTTTATTTCTTATTTATCTTAAAGGATAAATCCTAATTATTAAATTCTGAAAATTAATTATAATTAAACTCTAATAATAAATCCTCCATTTATTTCTAATTAATCCTCATATTAATGTCTAATTAATTTTCGTTGACCGTCATTAATTTCCGCAAAAATCCTTCTTGGTCTTTTAATTACCCTACGGAGGGTGCGGGGCATAACATGTATCAACAATTATCTACTAGCCACACTTGAGTTGTCGTCATCGTACATTTTATGGTCGTTGCATTTTGAACCCACACATCGCGATCTCTGACCATATGATTTTCTACATATTCGGGGTTTCCATTTTAGACCACATTATACATCCACGAACATACCCGATGATCATTTAATGAGTAGATATTTTACGCAATAATTAATATTATTATGTGACATATAATATTATCATATATAACGTCCACATTATGCGTATTACACGAATTAATCCCAACCTCAAATTGTTATCGTGGATTCCGTTTTCTTGTCGTTTGATCGATCAAAAACTGAAGAAATAGAAGCTTTCGGCTGATGGCTATTGAGTGAAGGTTGTGTTTTGGCCGATGAATTTGCTGCTTTTGTTGAATAGATGAAGACAGAGTTTGTTGTGCGAGGCTCAACAAATGTTGTTTCAATATCGTGCCTTATCATGTATGATTATCCAGTACAGCAAGATAATGAAGTTCATTGTGAGATCTATTCACAGCTCGTTCTTGATGCTTGAATCGGTCCGACCGAGTTGACTTGCTGCATAAACTGGAATTGTGATAATTGGGGTTGGTGGCTTTAGGGCTTTTAACTAGAAATGAGTTTTTGGTAGAAGGGGCAACTGATCTTTCATCCGGGTCTTCTTTTATCTTTTATATGTTTTCCTACTTCTTTGTAAAGTCGTTGCTTTGTAATTTTAAGTTCACATGAGTTGAAGAGACAGCCTCTTGTACAAATTGTACGATAAGATTGCGTATATCAGATCGCAAAACGATCCGAGCCTTACGCAAATGTGGGAGCCTAATGCACCGAGAACGTCTTTATGTTCCGTTAGTTTAAGTTTTGAAGGAGGCACGTGCCTTTCACGGGCCTGTTTAGAAATTACGCGATAGCCATGTATACCTAGGCGTTGATATGTAGTTATCAAGAAATGTGATATAGGCTTATTGATGTTTTAGTAGTTATGAAATGTATTATAAGCTTATATATGGGATTCAGTCATATGGTAGTGTAGCGCCCCGCTCCCGAACCCTAGCATCGGAAACAGTGCACCCGCCGTATCTCGCTGAGGAGAATACAAGGCGTCGAATCAATCTCTTACACGTCAGAAATAACGTAGAAATTTTTTTCTCGCGGAAACGTAAATCATAACTTAAATTAAACCCCAATAATCGTCATCACATTACTGAATAGAAATTCTGATAACAAAAGTAATAAAGAAGTCTGTGAAATCTCCAAAAGATACTACGAAAAATCAGCTACAGAGTTCCCCTCGTATCCTAGCTGCAGCTATCAACCAGCCCACTCAGCTATGCCCGTCCGGCCCTCAACAAAGATATGCTCGTAGTCCTCATCCAGCTCACCTGGGAAGTAGGGGTGAGTGACAGAAATCACCCAGTAGATGCCCGCCTCAAACAAATACAAAACGTACATACCGAAATGATATAGCCACATAGCACATAAACATGATATAACCACATAGCACATAAACACAAGATAACATGCATAAGATAAAGTAAATGCGGTAAGTAAAGCACTCCACATAAAAATGCGCAAGTACGTGATGCATGCTCAAATAACGTGTCACATGCAACAAGAATCATGTCATGCAATATGCCCTAGACCTATATGCAATGCATGATCCCGGGATTGACTGGATGCCTGTAGCCCGTACACTACAATCCACCCTGACCGATGCCCGTGGCCCGTACACCACGATCCACCTTAACCGATGCCCATGGCCCGTACACCATGATCCACCATGACCGAGTACCCATGGCCCGTACACCATGATCCACTCCAAATGCAATGCACGTGCCATGAATGCAGCAACAACCAAATCGCCTGGGGCCCGTACGCCCATCCTCACCATCTCCGGCACTCAGTATTTGGCTTCGTACAATTTTCGAATATTGGAAAGTTGTTATTTATCACCACCCTTATTTTTTTTTCCTTAGCTTGTATTAATTTACTAGAATTTTCTACTAATTTACCCTATGATTCCCTTATTTAATTTTATTTATTACTATTAATTTTGATTACCTAACTTTACCAAACTTCAGAAATTAAGTGAAAATAATTTAATTTTAACCTTTTATATTTTCTGGAATTTATTTGAATTTTATTGGTATTTAATTATATTTCCCTGGTCTGATCCGCCAGACCCGATACATTTTTTTTTGAGAGGTTAATAGGCCGCCTTCGGTCCGACCCGCTGGCCAGCCGACCCGGTCCGTTGGCCGGCCTGTTCTCTGCGTTAATTTAATTAATTAATTAATTATTTAATTGGATGTTCCACCAGTGGCAACGCGCGCTGTGATTTGTTTTTCGATCCCAATCCCCATTTTCTCCTATTCCAGTCTAAAGGAACCTATTCTAAGGCCAAAACACAACTTTTTAAAGGCTCATAATGTAAAAGTTCCCCTTTTCCCCATTTTTAAGGATATTTTGTTTTCGATTCAATCATACCACCAATTTCACACACATACACGCACATAGCAGCCACAAACAATATATCTCATGCTTTCCAACATATACAAAATTAACAACTTAAACAAATAAAAACAACGAAACAAAATTCAAAACTTAAACAAATAAAACAACGAACACATTAGTATACCATCAAAGCATGCATGAATCATATCCGTTTGAGGGGGAAGAGGCACCTACCTTTTTGACGAATTAACTTCCTTCTCCTCTAGGCTCGAATCTAAACAATTGTAGTATAAACATCAACACCTAATAATAAAGGTTGATTAGGCTTTCTTTATATATAATTTTAAATCTGAAAATAACATAGGTAATCATATAATTACGTATAAAAATAGTTTATGTATAATTCTATATAGTTTTAAATCTTGAAAATAATATAAAATATATAATTCTATCCGAAAACAGTTTTTTTTTATGATTGTTTATGTTTCTACATCCGAAACTAAAATAACTAAATATTTAATTTAATGAAAAACAATTTATATAATTAACATATATTTTAAAAACGAAATCATATAATATATACCTATAATTCTAAAAAAACTGTTTATTACAATAATTAAATATTTAATTCGAAAATAAAAGAATAAAACAGTTTCAAGTTATTATATAATTAAATTATATATTATAAATATAAAACTGTAAAGTTTATCTAAAAACAGTTTATATTATATATGTGTGTGTGTGTGTGTAAATCCGAAAATAATATTTATATGTATACATATAGATAATTTCAAAAACAGAATTATGTATATATATGAATAATTTCTGAGACACTTTAATATATAATATTTATAATTTTGAAAGGAACATTAAATGTATATATATGTGTATATTATATAATGTCAAAATAACAACAGAATTTATGAAACAGATTATATTATTGAATTCTAAAACAGAAATAAACAGAAATTATAAAACAGAATTATAAAAACAGAAATTAGAAAAAAAAAACAGAATTATATTACAGAATTATAAACAGAAATACAACAGAATTATTAAAACAGAATTTTTAATAAAAACCGAATTTTAATAAAAACAAAATTATAACTAATTTATAAAAACAGAATAAATACATAAATAATTTATAAAACAGAATTATATATAGCTAATTGATAAAAACAGTCTAAATACTTTTGTACATATATTTGGATTTTTAGAAATAATATACATATATATGTATAATTTCTAAAACTTTGTATAAACACAAGACATAAAAATTTATTGCCAGTACGGCCCCTACAACAAATACATATGTATATACATCAATCTATGCAAATTACAATTACGAACGCATGATCCAATTTGATATGAAAATAGGATAATAACTTTATAAAAACATAGTAAATATAGCAAGGATACTTGCCTCTCGTTTCGATTACACGTAATACGCGAAGAACCAGGATGACAGCCGATTTTCTTAGAAAGAATGGGGTGGAATTGTGTTATGATGGGTAGATGTATGTATAGGTATAAGGATCTAGAGGCCTAGGGTTTATTGTAACAAAATATATCTTTCATCACTCAAAAGGAGTGGCTGCCGTGGGTGGGTTTGGTGGGAAAAAAAAACAACTTTGCTGAGGGAAATTGGGGGCTGCCGAGGGGGGAGAAAAAATAGGTGTTAGGGTTTTTTTTTTTGGTGTATGTCTATGTATATATAGAGGTTAGGTTTAGGTATAATCCTAATAGAATTAGGACTTTTAGTTGTAGTTACACTCTATCTTATTCTTTTCCTAGTCTAATTAGGATGCTAGAATTTAGGCTTTGTTTTATTTATTTAATTTTTTTTTTCCTTCTCAAACACGGGTTATGACAGACATCCCCCCCTTACAATAAGTTTCGTCCTCGAAACTTGCGTATGGTGTAATCAACAACTTAGTACGGTTCTAGTTGATCCATCCACCTAGATAATGATCGTACTAAATATCCATTATATATTCCGATGCGTTATCTCTCTTTTTTTTTTTTACTTCCTCGATGTATGACTAAGTCCTCAGAATCATTCTTTGTATATCTACAAGGTAATTTCTATGTCCATTATTCTCCGCTTATTTAAGATCATAACACATCTTCTTAAAACTCTAGAACCAAACTTAGGGGTATTGTCATCATATTGGGGGTTCTGTAACCCAATCGTCGGTCGATATCGTACTTATATCTGCTGTTGTCAGCAGCCCTCTAAAATCAGTTCTTAGGTGTACTACGATCTTTAACTTAAGTTGTTCAATCATAGTATGACACACTAAATATTAATCGACTTAGGGTATTCTAATTCACCATGCTTCCGCGCGCCACACTGATCCACTGTACTTCTTCACTTGGTTATTTCAACTGCTAATTCTAATTTAGTTAGATTTCACTTAAAAGAAACCACTACTTGTTCATACTTATTCTATTTCAATTCAAGCCTACTCGATACATCAGTACCTACGTGTTCTAGGAATCAACACTTAACCCAAATTTGTAATAAATTGGTCATTACACTGTACTCATTTTGGTAATCCTCGCTTATCACTATCAATCAACATCCCTAAATAAGACTAATATCTTCGGCTTATGTGATACTCTAAAATCCAACATCTTAATTATAACTATAAATCCCTTTGTACGACATTCTTTGCTAAACTCTACTGACATAACGCTAATAAATCGCTACTTAGTCATTATCATTTTACTACAAATCACCTCTTAAGAACTACGATCTCCACTTAGACCTAGTCGCGTTCTGACACTACCGTCAATGTAAAGGCGTGAACTCGCTTTATTTATCATAATGGTACCAGTTTGCAGGGGTCACATCTAAGGAATTTTACAAATAGTTATAATCATCGCTTAGGTGAGACAAATAATTCGGAGTCGTATGGAGTGTCCTAGGTATGCGTGGGCATATCCTTTATTCGATCATCGCTTAGGTCTAATGTCATGACTTACCTCTAGAATGGATACTTGGTATGATAATATCTTACGTCTAAAATCGTTACTTATTTCTATGTTTGGTGCTTAGAATATAATCATTGCTTATGACTAAAATCAATGCTTATGCTCAAATCATCTCTGATGTTCAAATCACCACTTATGTCTAAGATCGCTTCTTATTTCCAAATAATACTTAGTATATAATCAATGTTTATGACTAAAATCAATGCTTGAGTCGAAGATCGATTCTTAATCAAGATCGTCACTTATGTCTAAGTCGTGACTTTACGGGTAGAATCATACCTTAACCTCTAAGGACACATTTTATTTCTAATAACATGCCCAACATATAATCATTACTTGCGGCTAAAAATCGATGCTTATTTCTAAGATCGTGACTTAAGGGCAAAATCACAACTTAATAGCTAAGATCATAGCCTGAATCTGTGCTTCCGCCATGGATCTAGAACCATGCTCTGAAAAATCGCATAGTCGAACACGTAGTACTTCTTCAACTCATTCCGAAATTAAATCTAAGTGGTCGGCGATGTCAGTTGTGCTGCGACATCACTCCTCCACATCTCCTTGTCGAAGAATCTCAGGTCCGAGTGAGATGGTGGTGGAGGCGGTGCATGCCGGTTTAGCAGCTGATGCTATTGTGCTGAGGTGTTGGTCATGGTGACTATGACATCTTCAGGTGCTTGGGGATAATCCCCTGATTCTGGTGGTTCTCAATGCCATTCCCACCTGGCTCACGTCGTGGAGGCATTTCCTGTTATCCAAGTTCATGAAAAGAAATCGGGTTAGTCAATAATAAGTTGGAAGGTTGAACGCCGATAAATCGATAGTTGGACAAGGAAAGCTCACCATCGGCACACACCTCCCATAACCCGATCATAACCTAGGTCTAAGATCATATCTTGAGTCTACTTTGTTTATTAGGGGTAAAATCGAAATTTTATAAAAGATCGTAACTTATATCTAAGTGATCTAATTAAGCCTGCGTTTCCGAGGCGGATCTGAAGCCTCGGCTCTGATACCACCTGTAGCGCCCCGCTCCCGAACCCTAGCATCGGAAACAGTGCACCCGCCGTATCTCGCTGAGGAGAATACAAGGCATCGAATCAATCTCTTACACGTCAGAAATAACGTAGAAATTTTTTTCTCGCGGAAACGTAAATCATAACTTAAATTAAACCCCAATAATCGTCATCACATTACTGAATAGAAATTCTGATAACAAAAGTAATAAAGAAGTCTGTGAAATCTCCAAAAGATACTACGAAAAATCAGCTACAGAGTTCCCCTCGTATCCTAGCTGCAGCTATCAACCAGCCCACTCAGCTATGCCCGTCCGGCCCTCAACAAAGATATGCTCGTAGTCCTCATCCAGCTCACCTGGGAAGTAGGGGTGAGTGACAGAAATCACCCAGTAGATGCCCGCCTCAAACAAATACAAAACGTACATACCGAAATGATATAGCCACATAGCACATAAACATGATATAACCACATAGCACATAAACACAAGATAACATGCATAAGATAAAGTAAATGCGGTAAGTAAAGCACTCTACATAAAAATGCGCAAGTACGTGATGCATGCTCAAATAACGTGTCACACGCAACAAGAATCATGTCATGCAATATGCCCTAGACCTATATGCAATGCATGATCCCGGGATTGACTGGATGCCTGTAGCCCGTACACTACAATCCACCCTGACCGATGCCCGTGGCCCGTACATCACGATCCACCTTAACCGATGCCCATGGCCCGTACACCATGATCCACCATGACCGAGTACCCATGGCCCGTACACCATGATCCACTCCAAATGCAATGCACGTGCCATGAATGCAGCAACAACCAAATCGCCTGGGGCCCGTACGCCCATCCTCACCATCTCCGGCACTCAGTATTTGGCTTCGTACAATTTTCGAATATTGGAAAGTTGTTATTTATCACCACCCTTATTTTTTTTTCCTTAGCTTGTATTAATTTACTAGAATTTTCTACTAATTTACCCTATGATTCCCTTATTTAATTTTATTTATTACTATTAATTTTGATTACCTAACTTTACCAAACTTCAGAAATTAAGTGAAAATAATTTAATTTTAACCTTTTATATTTTCTGGAATTTATTTGAATTTTATTGGTATTTAATTATATTTCCCTGGTCTGATCCGCCAGACCCGATACATTTTTTTTTGAGAGGTTAATAGGCCGCCTTCGGTCCGACCCGCTGGCCAGCCGACCCGGTCCGTTGGCTGGCCTGTTCTCTGCGTTAATTTAATTAATTAATTAATTATTTAATTGGATGTTCCACCAGTGGCAACGCGCGCTGTGATTTGTTTTCGATCCCAATCTCCATTTTCTCCTATTCCAGTCTAAAGGAACCTATTCTAAGGCCAAAACACAACTTTTTAAAGGCTCATAATGTAAAAGTTTCCCTTTTCCCCATTTTTAAGGATATTTTGTTTTCGATTCAATCATACCGCCAATTTCACACACATACACGCACATAGCAGCCACAAACAATATATCTCATGCTTTCCAACATATACAAAATTAACAACTTAAACAAATAAAAACAACGAAACAAAATTCAAAACTTAAACAAATAAAACAACGAACACATTAGTATACCATCAAAGCATGCATGAATCATATCCGTTTGAGGGGGAAGAGGCACCTACCTTTTTGACGAATTAACTTCCTTCTCCTCTAGGCTCGAATCTAAACAATTGTAGTATAAACATCAACACCTAATAATAAAGGTTGATTAGGCTTTCTTTATATATAATTTTAAATCTGAAAATAACATAGGTAATCATATAATTACGTATAAAAATAGTTTATGTATAATTCTATATAGTTTTAAATCTTGAAAATAATATAAAATATATAATTCTATCCGAAAACAGTTTTTTTTTTATGATTGTTTATGTTTCTACATCCGAAACTAAAATAACTAAATATTTAATTTAATGAAAAACAATTTATATAATTAACATATATTTTAAAAACGAAATCATATAATATATACCTATAATTCTAAAAAAACTGTTTATTACAATAATTAAATATTTAATTCGAAAATAAAAGAATAAAACAGTTTCAAGTTATTATATAATTAAATTATATATTATAAATATAAAACTGTAAAGTTTATCTAAAAACAGTTTATATTATATATGTGTGTGTGTGTGTGTGTAAATCCGAAAATAATATTTATATGTATACATATAGATAATTTCAAAAACAGAATTATGTATATATATGAATAATTTCTGAGACACTTTAATATATAATATTTATAATTTTGAAAGGAACATTAAATGTATATATATGTGTATATTATATAATGTCAAAATAACAACAGAATTTATGAAACAGATTATATTATTGAATTCTAAAACAGAAATAAACAGAAATTATAAAACAGAATTATAAAAACAGAAATTAGAAAAAAAACAGAATTATATTACAGAATTATAAACAGAAATACAACAGAATTATTAAAACAGAATTTTTAATAAAAACCGAATTTTAATAAAAACAAAATTATAACTAATTTATAAAAACAGAATAAATACATAAATAATTTATAAAACAGAATTATATATAGCTAATTGATAAAAACAGTCTAAATACTTTTGTACATATATTTGGATTTTTAGAAATAATATACATATATATGTATAATTTCTAAAACTTTGTATAAACACAAGACATAAAAATTTATTGCCAGTACGGCCCCTACAACAAATACATATGTATATACATCAATCTATGCAAATTACAATTACGAATGCATGATCCAATTTGATATGAAAATAGGATAATAACTTTATAAAAACATAGTAAATATAGCAAGGATACTTGCCTCTCGTTTCGATTACACGTAATACGCGAAGAACCAGGATGACAGCCGATTTTCTTAGAAAGAATGGGGTGGAATTGTGTTATGATGGGTAGATGTATGTATAGGTATAAGGATCTAGAGGCCTAGGGTTTATTGTAACAAAATATATCTTTCATCACTCAAAAGGAGTGGCTGCCGTGGGTGGGTTTGGTGGGAAAAAAAAACAACTTTGCTGAGGGAAATTGGGGGCTGCCGAGGGGGGAGAAAAAATAGGTGTTAGGGTTTTTTTTTTTTTTTTTTGGTGTATGTCTATGTATATATAGAGGTTAGGTTTAGGTATAATCCTAATAGAATTAGGACTTTTAGTTGTAGTTACACTCTATCTTATTCTTTTCCTAGTCTAATTAGGATGCTAGAATTTAGGCTTTGTTTTATTTATTTAATTTTTTTTTTCCTTCTCAAACACGGGTTATGACAGGTAGTCACACAAAATCATTTAATTAATAAATGAATTAGCAGACGAAGATGGTAAAGATAAGAAAATGTTATGTTCTGTGGTTGTGGATTAGATAGAAAACTCTGTCCACGATTTTCAGTAGACAATAGTATAATACATACTTCTTGCTTCCTAACCATGGAAGGAACCCTCTCGATGAAGCAAATACATTTGATTCAACAAGATTTAATTATAAACAAAAGCTCATACTAGCGTATACAATTTTAAGACACTATACTTTCGCTCGAAGTATGTTCAAGTCCTGCTTGAATTCGACTTGAATTTAGGTATTCAAATTTGAATTTGAGATGAAAAAAAAAAAAAACACTTGAAAGTTGTATTTGAGTTCGTGTTTGGAAAAGTTAAAGATGCTTGGCTCGATATATATATATATATATATATATATATATATATATATATATATATATATATATATATATATATATATATATATATATATATATATAAGTTTGAAGCGACTCAACTTGAATCGGTTTTTTAGCTTGCCTCGGAGAAATAGTAAGAAAAAAACTCACCGAAAGAGAGAACTCTTACAACAACAACATCACCACATTGCTTTAGAGGTTTTCGTCTATGGCGGAATATAGAGGTCGGATATACGCAGCCATACCCATGTGTTATAAATACACAGATGACGTTTTCCGATGACCTATAATATACGCCAAGCTATGTCGATCAACTGCTACTTTATAATATAAGAAGAGCAACTAATTTAGTGAATCATTTTGCTTTATTCCATCATATTTCAAAGCCAAAAAGAATGTCTTCCATTGAAAATAGATTAAAAAAATAACTCTCACAAAGAGATATAAAAATATCTAGAAGAGAGTCTGCGAGATAAAGACCTAAAGAGCTCTCTAGAAAGCAGGGAGACACTCTCGATGAAGGAAACAAATCTCCTGACTCCCTTTAAGGGGTATTAAATGATCCAGCGATACGTGGCACACAGAAGGTGGTGAATGTTATAATAGTTTGTAAAAGCAAGCAATGGAATGAAGAGTGTGTGTTTTGAGATCAAAGATGGAGGTGAAATGGTGTTGGAATAAGCAAGAATAGCTTGACTCATGACTTGGATCGATCCATGTATCAAATGGATAGATCTATGTGGCTTGAAAATGAAGTTGAGTATTCTGCCAGACATCGATCGATGACATCGATCGATCGATGTTACATCGATCGATCGATGTGTCCTGGATACAGAGACTGATGTCTGACTGGGGACATCGATCGATGACATCGATCGATCGATGTCATATCGATCGATCGATGTATCCAGTGTGCAGGGTTCGATGTTGAACTGAGGACATCGATCGATCACATCGATCGATCGATGTCCTGACAGATGTGACTTTTCATGGAAATTCACATCTTTTTGCACCAAGAGACATGCCCAATCACCATGCAACCACCTCCAACGTCTTCTTGGAGTTTAAGAGCCTATAAATAGGCTATTAACACCCATTTTGAAGACCAATCTCACATCCTATAACACACAAGCATACTACTTTCTTCTTCCATCTCCAAAACACTTTTTGCTTTAGAAAGTTCATTGTTTTTCTCTATTCTACTTGCTGAGAATAAGAGATAGTTGGCTGTTGTATCCTAGGAGGAAGTTTGCCTATAACCCTGCAGCATTTAGTGGGGGCAAATATTACTTACGGAAAGTGTATTCTGCACGCCTCAAGCCAAGTTCATTCTTTGTTTGCTCTTTTCTTGTTGTCTTGCTTCCTTATTTTCATAACAATCGTAAGGAATATCTAGATGGATTCAAAGACATTCTTGAACCAAGAGAGCATGAAGTTGGACCGATTCGATGGTACCAACTACTTGAGATGGAAGGACAAGATGTTGTTCCTTCTGACGGCGCTGCAGATTGGGTATTGTCTCGACCCAACTCTGAAAGATTTGCCAACTCCAAAAGAAGAGGACTCCGAGGAGGTCAAGGCTGCTTGGAGGAAGAGACAGGAGGATAACATGCTTTGCCGAGGGCATATCCTCAACAATTTGACAGATCGTATCTACGATCTGTTCACGGCAACTTCATCACCAAAGGAGATATGGAACGCCTTGGAGTTCAAGTATAACAACGAGAAACAAGGCGCAGACAAATTCCAGGTGATGAAGTATTTTAATTTTAAGATGGTTGAAAATTTATCAATCATGGACCAAGTGCACGAGTTGCAGGTCATTGTTTCTAAATTGAAAGAGTTGGGTGTAGAAGTTTCTGAGGCATTACAAGTAGGAGGAATCATTGCTAAGCTTCCTCCTAGTTGGAATGACTACAGGAAGAAATTACTGCACTCAACCGAATCCTTTTCCCTTGAACAACTTCAAAAGCATCTGCGAATTGAAGAAGAGACAAGGAGTCTTGTAAAGAGACATGTCTCTGACGATGCACCTAAAGTGCATTATGTCAAAGGGAAACTAGGGAGTTCGGTTGGAAACAAAAGGAAGAACTCTGATTATGCTGGATCCACAGACAAAGCAGAATCCAAGAAAGGCAAGAGATGCTATAATTGTGGCAAGAAAGGTCACTTGAAAAAGGACTGTTGGTTTCGAAAGAAACAAAAACAGGGCGGTGATTCTCAGAATGTCAACAATGCGAATATGATAGACATTAGAACCGATCAACTGGTTGCAATGGTCTCAGGTTTGCATGTTGGCATGGTAACAGAACTTCATATGGCTACGAACGAAATCACAAGAGATTGGTGGTTCGATTCGGGTGCAACAGTGCATGTATGCAACAACAAGGATCTATTCAAGACCTACCATGTTGTGGATGATAGCCAGCAGGTTCTGATGGGAAATCGCAGTGCCACAAGAGTCTTGGGTAAAGGTAGTATAGAATTGGACTTTACTTCTAGAAAGAAGTTGTTATTAGTCAATGTACTACATGTACCCGAGATTTCTAAGAATCTTGTCTCTGCTAGTCTTGTTTGTAAGAGTGGATTCAAGATTGTAATGGAGGGGGACAAAATTATATTGTCCAAGAATGGTATCTTTGTCGGCAAGGGTTATGCTTGCGACGGGATGTTTAAATTGAGTATCAATAAAAATTCCGCAGTTTCTGTTTACTCTGTTGATTCTTCTTTTTCATTGTGGCATGATAGACTTGCACATGTTAGTAACACTACTATTAAGTTCATGTCTAAGCATGCCTTAATTTCTTGTAAAGATGAAAATGAAAGAACATGTGAAGTATGCATACAAGCAAAAATGACAAAGAAGCCGTTTCCGAAATTTGAACGGAAAACCGAACTCTTAGAACTTGTTCATTCAGATATTTGTGAATTGAACGGAGTTTTAACCCGAGGTGGAAATCGATATTTCATTACTTTCATTGATGATGCCTCTAGATATACTTACGTATATTTACTAAGGCATAAAGACGAAGCCTTTGACATGTTCAAAGTCTATAAAATGGAAGTCGAAAATCAATCGGGATTGAAATCAAAGTTCTAAGGAGTGATCGTGGTGGTGAATACTTTCCTCTTGAATCTAATCAATTCTGTGAGGAAAATGGTATCATACACCAGAAAAGTGCTCCATATACACCCCAACAAAATGGTTTGACTGAAAGAAAGAATAGAAGTTTAGTTGACATGCTGAATGCAATGTTAATAAACTCTGGATTGCCAAAGAATTTGTGGGGAGAAGCCTTGTTAACGGCTTGTCATATTCATAATAGAATTCCTTATAAGAAGTTCAAAGTTTCTCCATATGAAATATGGAAGAAACGAAGACCAAACCTAAGTTATCTTAGAGTTTGGGGTTGTCTAGCCTATTATAGAGTTCCGGATCCGAAGAGAACTAAGTTAGGGCCAAGAGCTCTTAAAGGTGACTTTATTGGATATGCCGAAAACTCTAAAGCATATAGGATTCTAGATTTAGAATCCAATGTGGTTGTTGAATCTAGAGATGTTGAATTTCTTGAGAATAAATTCTTAAGAACAGATTCAAATCAAAGTTCAACAAGTCAGAGTTTGAATGAACCTATTGTTGGAGATTTTTCTAATGATCCTTCTAGTGTTGAAGATCTAAATCAAGATTCTCCAACTGAGGTTAGGAGAAGTCAACGTGCTAGAAAGGAAAAGTATTTACATCCGGACTTCATTTCTTCGCAATCTATTACTTTCTTAGTTGAAGGTAATAGGACAAAGGTGTTTAATCAAACACCTATTGTACTAAGCGTTGAAGATGATCCAAAATCCTATAAGGAGGCGATGCAATCGAGAGATGCATCATTTTGGAAGGAAGCTATTGATGATGAGATGAATTCGTTATTGTCTAACAATACGTGGATTCTCGCTGATTTGCCTCCAAGTTCCAAAGCTATTGGATGTAAATGGGTATTTCGAAGGAAATACAATACGGATGGTTCACTTCAAACTTTCAAGGCTAGATTAGTAGCCAAAGGCTTTAGACAACGAGATGGGATAGACTATTTTGACACATATGCTCCTGTAGCAAGAATAACATCCATTAGAGTGTTGATGGCATTAGCATCTATTAATAACTTGGTTATTCATCAAATAGATGTTAAGACTGCATTTCTCAATGGTGATTTAGATGAAGAGGTCTATATGGAACAACCGGAAGGTTTTGTACTTCCGGGGAATGAGCACAAAGTGTGCAAATTGATAAGGTCATTGTATGGATTGAAACAAGCACCGAAACAATGGCATGAAAAGTTTGACACTACCATTTTAAAGGATGGTTTCCAACATAATGGTGCAGATAAGTGTGTATATTCCAAGTTTACAGACAAATATGGTGTCATTATTTGTTTGTACGTGGATGATATGCTCATTATCGGTACTAATATGGAAGGAGTAAATGAAACTAAGAAGTATTTAACTTCACAATTCCAAATGAAAGATTTGGGTGAGGTAGATACTATCTTAGGGATTAAAGTGTTCAAACATAGTGGGGGTTTTGCTCTTTGTCAATCTCATTACATAAATAAAGTGTTGAATAAGTTCAAACACTTGGAGATCAAAGAAGCAAATACTCCGTTCGATGCCTCATACAAATTGACTGGACATACCGGTAGAGCGGTAGCTCAATTGGAATATGCTAGTGCAATTGGTAGTTTAATGTATGCTATGCATTGCACTAGACCGGATATTGCCTTTGCAGTGTGTAAATTATCAAGGTATACTAGTAATCCTAGTATAGACCATTGGAAGGCAATTGGGCGAGTACTTGGGTACTTGAAAAAGACTATGGATTATGGATTGTTCTATAGTAAATTTCCAGCCGTGTTAGAAGGTTATACTGATGCTAGTTGGATAACTAGTGTAAGTGATAACAAATCTACTACGGGTTGGATATTTACATTGGGTGGTGGTGCTGTTTCTTGGGCCTCAAAGAAACAGACATGCATAACTCATTCTACGATGGAATCCGAATTTGTAGCACTGGGATCTGCAGGTAAAGAAGCGGAATGGCTGAGAAATCTATTGTTGGATATAGAGTTGTGGCCACAACCGATGCCAGCCATTTCTTTACACTGTGATAGCCAAGCAACGATGTCTAGAGCTTATAGTAAAATCTATAATGGAAAATCTAGACATGTCAGCCTTAGGCATGATTATATAAGGCAGTTAATAATGGATGGTGTAATAGCCATTGCATACGTTAGATCCTGTAATAACCTAGCGGATCCGTTAACAAAGAGTCTATCAAAAGATTTGGTACAGAGTACATCTTTAGGGATGGGATTGAGACGTATGGGATAAGTTCACTTGTGATAGAAACCCAACCTTGTCTAGCATACCACTAGCCAAAGGTTCAATGGGTAACAACAAGTCACAAAGTGAGGTATTAAAGCACTACGATTGATCTTTAAAGAATCAAGCCGCACGACATTGATCTTTAAAGAATTGGAATGTTAGTGTTAAAGGAGGGTGAGTGTTAAAACACTCTTAATGACGAGTTAAGAGGATTTATCTTAATTGTCACCTATATGAACATAGGAAGTGGTGCCGCTTCGACAAGCAATGATCTTGAAATGTTCATGAATACTAGGGGTAGCACAAGGCCATAAAGTGCGGTTTAAAATGGACTTCGGTTGAGAGTGTGGTTTCATGTGTATAATGTTTCCGGTTCTAACACATAAGAATCTGATTCAAGACTTTTTAGCTATCATGATTTCGTTAGAGCTTTGAAATGTTATACTAATAAGAGGTTCAAATCGAAAGATACTTCTTAAATGCATGAAATGTCATACGTTGCTTTACAAACTAAGTGGGGGATTGTTATAATAGTTTGTAAAAGCAAGCAATGGAATGAAGAGTGTGTGTTTTGAGATCAAAGATGGAGGTGAAATGGTGTTGGAATAAGCAAGAATAGCTTGACTCATGACTTGGATCGATCCATGTATCAAATGGATAGATCTATGTGGCTTGAAAATGAAGTTGAGTATTCTGCCAGACATAGATCGATGACATCGATCGATCGATGTTACATCGATCGATCGATGTGTCCTGGATACAGAGACTGATGTCTGACTGGGGACATCGATCGATGACATCGATCGATCGATGTCATATCGATCGATCGATGTATCCAGTGTGCAGGGTTCGATGTTGAACTGAGGACATCGATCGATCACATCGATCGATCGATGTCCTGACAGATGTGACTTTTCATGGAAATTCACATCTTTTTGCACCAAGAGACATGCCCAATCACCATGCAACCACCTCCAACGTATTCTTGGAGTTTAAGAGCCTATAAATAGACTATTAACACCCATTTTGAAGACCAATCTCACATCCTATAACACACAAGCATACTACTTTCTTCTTCCATCTCCAAAACACTTTATGCTTTAGAAAGTTCATTGTTTTTCTCTAGTCTACTTGCTGAGAATAAGAGATAGTTGGCTGTTGTATCCTAGGAGGAAGTTTGCCTATAACCCTGCAGCATTTAGTGGGGGCAAATATTCCTTACGGAAAGTGTATTCTGCACGCCTCAAGCCAAGTTCATTCTTTGTTTGCTCTTTTCTTGTTGTCTTGCTTCCTTATTTTCATAACAGTGAAGCTGAGTGGGAGTCACACGCACCCAGTTTTACCACCTCTGTGTGCCATGTGGCAAGCGGTCCCAAGGGGATGAGGAGCTGGGGGTCAGAGGATCTCGATCCCTCGATGAAGCAAATACATTTGAATTCATTAAATCAGAAGGAAACCCTCAGATTAAGTTTTCATTTGGAATCTATCACATCATACAGATTTTATAATGCCACTTGATTGCTTCATATGTTCTGATACCCACTTCCCATCTCTAAACAGTACTTACTAATCAAAGTATTCTTGGCCTCCTGTCTGCTGTTCATGACATTTTTATCATTTGATTTATCACTTTATTCCAATAAATGATACACGCCCCACATACACATATGCAAGCATGTATAGCGTGTATACATACATACATGCATGCACGCATACATACATATATGTGTATGTATATATATATATAGTGTGTGTATTTCTTTACATGTAATGTTTGGAGAGTTAAATGTATATCTTAAAAAGTACTAGTAACTCTTAAATAACATAAGAGTTACTTTATCAGTTACAAACATAACAACAACACATATCCAGTATATCACAACGACAGCAAAAGCTACCGCTAGCGTTTAGGAAGGATGAGACGCAGGCAAACAATACCTTCATACTAAAAGATGGAGAGTTTGTTCCTAGTGAGACTCCCGGCTCTACAAACATAAACACCTACAAATTAAACATATAAAAAATAAGCTTCTTTTGAGAAAGCTATATGCAGAAATTTTGTGTGTGTGTATATATAATGTAAAATGTTTGTTGGACTATATATATTAAAGAGACATGTATAATGTACATTACATGGGTGACATCATGAACAAGATGGAAATCATAAGTATAGGTGTTGTTAATTGTTTTCGGCATTATGACCATAAATGTATACCAAGTGGGTTATTGAGTATTTCCACGACTAAATATATAAAAGGATATGAAAAATATGAATTATGTATGGACTTATCTAAAGAAAGTATTAAATAAGAAAAATAGAAAAGTTATAGAACATTCAAACCCATATTTGAGGGCTGTTGACCGTATACTCTAAAAGGGGAAAAGGGACTTTATAAATTTCAGAACATAGGAAAAAGTAGGCTGTTTTGAGTGGGTAAACCATGGCCACCTCTTCAGGGTCAAGATGGGAACTTCACACAAAACATGATAGGATAAATGAGCCAACCATTAGACACAAGTGATGAAATTATTAGAGGCATGAAGTCAACCAATACCAAGCATTCTTACATGCATATGCATATTTATGGAAATGTTCATCACGTGAAACGTAAATGAGTTTTATACGACATGTTTGACAGAGATGATTTTATCACGTGAAAAGTTTTTAAAAGGATTTTAACGAACCGTACATTGCGTCGACTGATTCTATATGAGACAGTTTACAATATGTTACGCTGTTCCGACAGCCTCCATTTTATGATTGGAGGCCGTCTGATGCCAGGTGTAGCGGCGAGGATGTTAGGGGCAACATATGTTATGAGCGTCTCTTGACACTGGAAACCATGTGAGGATTGGTGTCACTTGGCAAAGAGATGTTCGTCTCTGGGCTTGAGCGTAACACCTTGTCTGGGACAAAGAATCTCCGCCTTCCGGATGGTATCCACCTTACGTTTTGGCCTGAGTGTTACACCGCGTCAAGGACTCATGATCTCCGCCAAAATGCGTCACCGTTAGATCTATATACACATGATGTAACATCATGGTTAGATTAGCGAGATTCATGGTTGGTACGTAGCACTACATGACGAATTCAGTCGGTGTGACTTGTGTACCGTTCGTATAGGTTATGCTATGTAAATAATTGAGACAGATTTGATACGATGGTTTCAGACATGATTATGATTTGACAGATTTTTTTATAGAAAACGATGCATGAAAACGATGATGATGATGATGATGATGATGATGATGACGATGCATGACTTTTTCATCATATGAGCATACGCATGTCTGCCCGAGTCACCCTACTAGACATATGCTTAGACGGACAGAAGATGACTGGATAGAGCAGGACTTGGGCATAGACATAGCCAAAAGGAATTTAATACGAGACACACATAAAAGCTTAATATCTATGTATGAAGAAACAAAATACGAAAATAAAATAATTTGCTCTGTGACTTTACTTTTCCGAAGTTTACCTGCCTACGTGTAGGTGCTATGAGAGTTATCTTATCTGTCAGTACATTTGTGAAATAGAGATGTATTATGTTTTCATTATTTCACTGCACGTGTTTTTACTTTCCAATGCATGATCCACATCACGCCCCTAGGCGAAAGTACTTGCTGAGCGATCCGTTATCGTTCATCCCTATTTTTACTACATTGCAGAGGCTCGAGGCTTAGTTCCAGACACCTATGAGGATGACTCGAGGGTAGATCATCAAGGAACAGCTATGGACCCAGATTATATAGTTTTCATTTATGTTACTTTAGACCTGTATCACACATATATATTTGCACATTAGAGTGTTTCTTCCAAAGGCTCAAGTTCGAACCTGTCACATTCTCGCAAATGAAATAATCTAATCAAACATTTGTCCAAAAACTTCAACGTGCAAATTAAAAATGCTAGTAAATAGAATTACTTTCGAAAGACCAAGACAAAGTTCTTAATTTCTTTCTGTCAATCTCAATCTCGGTCAACAATAGTCCTTTAACTTCATAGGAAAACACAAACTGGTCAAATCTAAAGTTTTGAGCAAATCAAACTCCACCAAATTCTTCAAGAAAAGAACAAACATTAAAAGACAATATATAGTAAATAAACAGGAAATCTCTTTAGCAACGAACAATACAAAGGAAATCGGTTTGACGAAAGCAAGATTCTGTTAGAACGCAATTTTATACCGAGGCTGAATGCCATTTGAGGAGTCAACGTAAACAAGAAAAGAGAAACCATGTCAACTAAAAATAGAACTTTTGGATCTTTCTAAACCCCCCCCCCCCCCCCACACACACATAAACTTTTAAAATTTGTCTTCATGACATAGTCCAGTTGGTACTCGGGTTGAAGATTGACAACAAGAAGTCATGAGTTCGAATCTAGGGACGCGCACAATATGGGTGTTTCTCTGCTGCCAGACCAAAGGCCTGGTTTATGGAGTCACCTTGTGTGGGTAACTGTGTAAGATCTCAACCAATCTATGAGGCCGGTGAACTCTTGATTTACATCATAACGCAGCTCCTTAGGGCTGGAGCAGTGGGGACCCTTTGGGTTGAGGTTCAACCTTTTGCCAACAACAAACTTGTACAATTCTACCAAAACTTATAAAAAACTTATGTACTATTTTGAAAGGCATATAATACTTATGAACCTGAACGATAACTTAGACACTAACGAGATGGAAACTTAAATTTAATAAATCTATATAATATTGCAAATTCTTAATACTTCCATAATAGCTACGTGGCATCTTAGTATTTTAACCAATAAAGAGTACACATATGAAGGCAAGTCATATAGAGCCCGGATCTCCTCACCCCAAAAATGAGGGGTAACAAATGACTCCCTGCCACGTGGCAGGAGAGGGGGTTGGTGAGGCTGGGTGCAGGTGACCCCTACCCAGCCTCACCATCCTCTCCCCTGCCACGTGGCAGGCGGTCACATGGGGGGTGATATAGGAGGCGGTGAGAGGATCCCACCCCAGTCATATATTGCACACAATCATCTAAACAACAGAAAATCATCTCTTTATATATCAATGAAGTAGTTACTATATGAGATAGAGGTATGGCTGTTCAACGAACCAAATATTTTATGAACGGTTCGAGTTTAGTTCGTGTTTGGTTCGTATTCGTTCAGTAATTGTCTGTAAACGAGCCGAATTCGAACAACTGTTTGGGTTTGTTTACTAAAACGATTAAAACTATTCGCGAACTGTTCGGCTCGTTTAAACAATTATAGTGTTATCGGGCCGAACTCGAACCAATTTTAAACTTCGTTTAGCTAAACGAACCGAGCCAAACAGTTTATTTAGCTAAACATATCTGAATTCAAAAACCTTATATTTGGTTCGGTTAACACCGCATAGATAGACGTTTGAAACATGCATGCGTTCAATAAAATCATCAAATGCCCCTAGGGCATAGTTCAGTTGGTACTCGGGTTGGGGATTGCCAACAAGAGGTCATGAGTTCGAATCCAAGACGCGCATAGTGTGAGTGTTCTTCTGCTGCCAGACCAAAGGACTGGTTTGTGGGGAACACCTTGTGTGGGTAATTGTGTAAGATCTCACCCAATCTAGAAGACCGCTGGACTTCTGATTTACATCCTTCACACAGCTCCTTGAGGCTGGGGCAATCGGGGCCCTTTAGGTTGGAGTTCAACCTTTTGCCAACAATAAAATCATCAAATGACATAGTGTCTTTTGTTTGCATATCAATTTTTTTATTAGATATGATATCATTAATACAATAACACGTAGTTACTAGAAAAGCACACACGCAAAACACACTCTAGTCCATCTTCTCCTCCCGACTATCCACACCCCAGACCACACCAAAATAATAACACTTCCCTCCAAACTTTCATGACCCCATTGTTGTCCTCCAATGCCACATCCCTTTCCAACTATCTCAATATATTTCCTTCCTTTTCTGGGAAAACGACTCCAGAATAAAAATTCCGTGTTTACCCTCTTTTTGATAATTACGATTTTGTGGTAGTGAAAAAAGTTAAGGGGGTAAGAAGAAGGATAATGTATTCGTTGGCGAGCTTGCCAATTGTTCAAGGTCTGCAACTGGAGGTGGTTAGCGCAGGTGGTGGTGGTTGCGGCGGAGGTGGAGATTTTCATCAGCACCTTGGAGGGAGCATGCCGTTGGATGGGAACAACTTAGCTGGGGATGCGTGCTTGATGATGAGTTCTGATCCCAAGCCTCGACTCCGGTGGACTGCTGAGCTTCATCAACGATTTGTTGATGCTGTCACTCAACTTGGCGGCCCTGATAGTAAGTACAACTTTTTTTTTAAGTTAAATTCTACTTGAAAATCGTTTCCTTTTTTTTTTTTTTTTTTT